>JBBDGP010002320.1:600000-1105021 GCA_037952835.1 Lithobates septentrionalis
AGGATTAAAAGTGTTGTTTTTTGTGTGTGAATGCGCTGCTCCCATCTATACACCCTTTACAATATTCATATACCCTACCTATTATTTGTAAAACTTATCTTAAATACAACATATACTTGTGAAATTCAACACATTAGACCAAAATCATATAAAGAAATCATATAAAAAATCTGATGACATATATCACATATGTAACAGAGTCCCCAAATATATGCTTGCAAATCTTCTATCAATTGCCGTGATTGGCGTGCTCCTGTGTTCCTTCAATATACATAAAGTGACTGTGTGCTCCACCACCACCTGTGAGATTGGCCACTCACCAGATATTTCTTTGATAATACACCTTTGGTTCATTCATGGGATAACCACTCCACTTAGGGAAACCTCTTCAACGGCTATAATTGGACCTTATTTTTCCTCATATAAAATATGGATAAAACAATCATCGCACAATAACATTTTAAAACTATTTATTGTGTAAAAACAAAGACAGACTGTGCACTCACATTTACAAGTGCCCTCGAGCCGGCACAGAGCTTTTCCAGCAGTTAGGGACGGGTAGGAACTATAGCCTGGTTTGCCTATGTGTGCTGTGCGACCTCCGTGTTCCGCTTATGTTCCACCCCTCGTATCCGTTCGCGTCCTCACCAGCCACGATCGTTCCCGATCACGTGGGTACAAAAAACTCCCAGCAGCCTCTACGCGTTTCGCATCATAGTATGCGTCATCAGGAAGCTGCCGTTTGATTGGTTTCTGTTCTATTTATATTGTGTATGGGCGGAAATGCATATGCCGCCATCTTGACTATGGGTTTTCCCTTACTAACTTCTCTATGACTTCCTCCCTCTTAACGCCATTTTAACTGTGGGCGTTAGCCCATTTAGTGGTTACCCAGTGCGCATACCCTCTTCCTTGTTCTACCATCGCTTGTCCTTGCTCTGGTCTCACAAATTATGTACTAAAAATGTGTATATATTTTAAAACGAACCCATCTGTATCTGCTGGAGAGGCTTTCACATGTTGTTAGGCTATTTAACCTTTAAACACTTTAACATTTCAAGCATCTTATACATATTTTTATTCCGCAGCAATTGCTGCAAGACCTGTAATATGGAACAGCAAAAACCTTTCTCAGTATGTCCACATTCTTCATTGTAGCGGAACCTATATGCACCCCTACATTTCAAAGTTAATCTCTAGCATATGCTCAGTACTGAATTAAAAGATATTAAATGAATTTAAGAATATAAAGGAAATATGAATTAAATACAAAAAACGAAATGAAAAAAACCAAATGAAAAAAACGAGATGAAAAAATAATAAAAAAATTGAAAAAAATGTAAATAAAAAATAATAAATAAATGTAAAAAATGCAAAATAAATAATGAAAAATAAAAATAAAAATAAAATATAAAATATAAAAAATAAAAAATAAAATAAAAAATAAAAAATAAAATATAAAAAATAAAAATTTAAATAAAAAATAAAGAATAAAAAATAAAAGTGAAATAAAAATAAAAATAAAAATAAAATAAAAAATAAAAAGTAAAAATAAAATAAAATGAAAAAATAAAGATAAAAAAAAAAATAAATAAACAATATATGATTAAAAACTCAAAGTTGAAACAATTACATTTTAGTAATCTTCCAAGAAGCAGTTGATGTCGAGTTCCACGTTCAACCCCTGTGGCCTCATCGTGTCCATTTTAAATATCCAATGGGTTTCATTCTTTGAAACTTCCCTTTTCATGTTGGTATTTCTCCAGTTTCGTTCTATTCTATCTATTCCATAGAACTTTAAGTGTTGGGGATTCCTACCATGCATGTCCCTAAAGTGTTTCGATACACTGTGATGTTTGAATCCTTTTTTGATGTTTCTGACATGTTCACCTATTCTTACTGACAGGGCTCTAGTTGTTCTGCCCACGTACTGCAGTCCACAACTGCACTCCAGTACGTAGGTGACATGTGTGCTACAGCATGTTATCAACTTTTCGATTTTGTATGTTTGCTCATTAGTATTCGACATAAAGCTTGTTATTTTCCTATCTTTCTTATTAGTAGACCTACAGGCTTTGCATTTCCCACACCTAAAGAATCCCTTCTGGCTGAGAAATGTTGACAAAATTTTAGGGGGGGTCTGGCACATTTTTTACTATTTTATCTCTAATCCTTCTTGCTCTTCTGTATACGAATGTTGGTTTCCGGGGAAGTACCTTACTTAATTGTGGGTCATTGCTTATGATCGACCAATTTTTCTTTATGATGTTCTCTAATTCTTTGTATTGTTTGTTGAATCCCGTAATAAATGGTATTTTATTATCCTGATTATGATTTCTTGTTTTGTTACTTAGAATTAATTCTCTATCCATATTGGCCACTTTTAAGCGCGTTTCCTCCAGTACATTTCTTTTATAGCCCTTGTCTGTAAACCTATCTATCAGGATATCTGTCTGCTGTAAATAGTCCTCCATTTGGTCACAGTTCCGCCTGATCCTGATGAACTGGCTCTTCGGGATGGCTGTTTTCCACTGGGGGTGGTGACAACTCCCCATCGGTATGTATCCATTCCGATCCGTTTCTTTAAAGTGTGTTCTAGTCCCGAGCCTATTCTTATTTTTATATATTTCCAAATCCAGAAAGTTAATTTTTTGTTGGTGTACTGTAGCTGTAAATTTTATGTCATACTGGTTACCGCCAATATGTTGAATGAACTGTTCCAGCTGATCTCGACTCCCCTTCCATACTATCAGGATATCATCGATGTAGCGTTTGTATAGCAGCAAATGTGGCCAGCATCTTCCGAAGATATCTTCCTCCTCCCATTTACTCAGGAAGATGTTGGCCACACTCGGTGCATACTTGTTACCCATTCCTACCCCTTTGATTTGTCTATAGTAATTGTGGTTATGCCAGAAAAAATTGTTCCCCATGGCCATTCTTAGTCCCTCCAGGATAAACTTTCTTTGTTTTAACTTTAGGTCTGATAGGTTTTTCATTCCCCATGCTACTGCTGCCAGGGCATCTGTCTGTTTTATGTTGGTGTACAACGACTCCACATCTAGTGTTACCAGTAGAGTGGAGTTGTCTACCTGTAAATTTTTTAGATTGTTGATAACATCTTTGCTGTCCTTGAGAAATGCCTTCCCCTCTCCTGCTATAGGCTGGAGGAATACATCTAAGTATTCCCCCAGCCTAGAGTATACCGACTCAATGCCACTAATTATAGGCCTCCCTGGTGGCTTGGTTTTATTTTTATGAATTTTAGGGACCTGGTATATTACTGGTATTCTTGGAGCCTCTGTCAGCAGGTATCTTCCTTCCTTCTTATTTAAGATTTTATCTGCTATGCCCTTATTCAGGTATTCTTTTAATTTCCTTTTTAGCTCTCTATTTGGATTCTTTTTCAGGGGTTGATATGTACTTAGATCTTTAACCAGTCTTTCCAACTCCGTGTAGTAGTCCTCTTTGGTTAGGACCACTACTCCTCCCCCCTTATCAGCTGGGCGTATTACTATATTTTTCCTATTTTCCAGTTTTTTTAGTCCCTGCCATATTCTATCTTTATTGCATTTTGTTGGTTTAATATTCTTTATCTCCTTCTCCACTATCCTTTTGAACACTTCTATGTGTTGGTTAGTATTGGACCTGGGGTTGAACGTGGATCTGTTCCTCAGCTTGCTATGCTTATAACCTGTGTCAATTGATTGGTGTTGGGGTTCTCCTCTTTCCAAAAAATATTTCTTTAAATTTAATTTTCTAATAAACTTTTGCAAGTCAATAAATGCTTCAAACTGGTTAAAAGTTGCACTAGGTGCATATTTAATTCCGCTATCTAGTACTAATAGTTCTTCCTGGGTGAAATTTATATCAGTTAAGTTAAAAATACCCTCTCCTAATTTTCTCTTTTCCTTTTTGCCTCCCCCTCTACAGCCTCTTTTTCTCTTTGGTTTGTATTTGCTCCAGACTCCTGGGGGCTCCTGTTCCAGCCCTCCCTGCTGGTTTGAAATACTGGCATGGGTGGTTTGTAGGGTTCCCTCCAATCCCGCCATTCCCCCTGCCACATGGGTGGGCCATAGTTAGGATTGTAATTAGGGTTGTAATTGAAATACCCTCTACCCCTGCCCCTGTACCCTCCTCTCCAGGGTCTGGGGTACTGTCCCATAGGGGGTGGGTAGGGGGGTCCATTTGTAGTGTGGTTCTCTTGTTCGGGTTTTTTATTTACCTTTTTCTGATTAGTGCTTGGGGTATGTGCTGGCGTCCTAGCTTCTCTTCTTGGTAAGTTGGCGATCGGAGTGCCTGGTGTCCCATTGTTCCTTTTGTCTGCACCCACATCCCTGATGTCCACCTTCTCGTTCAGGGATGTGTTTGCAGAGTTGATGGGTGTTTCCACCTCCTGCCACCTATACACTTTCCCTTCCAAATAATCTTTTTTATCCCTTTGATATTTCTTAACCTTTTTGTTTTTTACTTCATTGTCCAGTTTGGTCAAAAACTCTTGTAGTTTGGCCGCTCTGGTTTTGTACTCATTTGTTTCTACATGTGGTATCATATTATCCTTAATGGTGCTAATGGTGGATTCTATCTTTTTTCGTTTGATTCTTCTCCTTTCAATTATAGTATCCAGTAATTTATTTTCACAGCTGTTAAAAAAATCAAACCAGGTTCTAGATAGATTCTCATCTATTAACCCATCATTGGGGCCTAGGTCCCATCTGAGCCTTCTTGGGGTGATTTTGGCCTCTCTATACTGGTCTAGTGTGTTAATGTCCCACCATATTCTAATTTGCTTATCCATAGCATTCTTTAAGTGTTTGAAACTTTGCTCCAAATTAAGTGCCGTGGTATTATCGTAATTATGAAAAAGTCCGCCCAAGTCTAGCTTACGATTGGCCAGAAATGAGAAAACCTCCATGTTATGCTGCCCGTGAAAAAAAAATATATAAATATATAAATAAACTGGTATGTGTGTGTCACCGGCGCAAAACCAATATTTACAATCAATTTAATAGTGATTTTTTGGCTGCTGCATTCAGAAAACTTTTCATAGAAAAGGATTAACCACTTGCCGACCGCCGCACACAGATGTACGTCGGCAGAGCGGCACGGGCAGGCAAAAGGGCTTACCTGTACGTCCCTGCCTGCCCGCGGGTGGGGGGTCCGATCGGACCCCCCCCCGGTGCCTGCGACGGTCGGCAAATGTCCCCCGGCGATCGGTGGTGAGGGGGAGGCCATCCATTCGTGGCCCCCCCCTCGCGATCGCTCCCAGCCAATGGGATCATTTCCCTGCCTCTGTATTGTACACAGAGGCAGAGGAAATGATGTCATCTCTCCTCGGCTCGGTATTTTCCGTTCCGGGCCGAGGAGAGAAGACTGTAATGTGAGTGCACAACACACACACACACAGTAGAACATGCCAGGCACACATTACACCCCGATCCCCCCCCCGATCGCCCCCCGATCCCCCCCCAATCACCCCCCCCCCTGTCACAAACTGACACAAAGCAGGTTTTTTTTTTTTTTTTTTTTTTTTTTCTGATTACTGTATTGGTGTCAGTTTGTGACAGTTAGTGTGTTAGGGCAGTGAATGTTAGGCCCCCTTTAGGTCTAGGGTACCCTCCTAACCCCCCCTAATAAAGTTTTAACCCCTTGATCACCCTCCGTCACCAGTGTCACTAAGCGATCATTTTTCTGATCGCTGTATTAGTGTCGCTGGTGACGCTAGTTAGGGACATAAATATTTAGGTTCGCCGTCAGCGTTTTATAGCGACAGGGACCCCCATATACTACCTAATAAATGTTTTAACCCCTTGATTGCCCCCTAGTTAACCCTTTCACCACTGATCACCGTATAACTGTTACGGGTGACGCTGGTTAGTTCGTTTATTTTTTATAGTGTCAGGGCACCCGCCGTTTATTACCGAATAAAGGTTTAGCCCCCTGATCGCCCGGCGGTGATATGCGTCGCCCCAGGCAGCGTCAGATTAGCGCCAGTACCGCTAACACCCACGCACGCAGCATACACCTCCCTTAGTGGTATAGTATCTGAACGCATCAATATCTGATCCAATCAGATCTATACTAGCGTCCCCAGCAGTTTAGGGTTCCCGAAAACGCAGTGTTAGCGGGATCAGCCCAGATACCTGCTAGCACCTGCGTTTTGCCCCTCCGCCCGGCCCAGCCCAGCCCAGCCCACCCAAGTGCAGTATCGATCGATCACTGTCACTTACAAAACACTAAGCGCATAACTGCAGCGTACGCAGAGTCAGGCCTGATCCCTGCGATCGCTAACAGTTTTTTTGGTAGCGTTTTGGTGAACTGGCAAGCACCAGCCCCAGGCAGCGTCAGGTTAGCGCCAGTAGCGCTAACACCTACGCACGCACCGTACACCTCCCTTAGTGGTATAGTATCTGAACGGATCAATATCTGATCCGATCAGATCTATACTAGTGTCCCCAGCAGTTTAGGGTTCCCAAACACGCAGTGTTAGCGGGATCAGCCCAGATACCTGCTAGCACCTGCGTTTTTCCCGTCCGCCCGGCCCAGCCCACCCAAGTGCAGTATCAATCGATCACTGTCACTTACAAAACACTAAACGCATAACTGCAGCGTTCTCAGAGTCACGCCTGATCCCTGCGATCGCTAACAGTTTTTTTGGTAGCGTTTTGGTGAACTGGCAAGCACCAGCCCCAGGCAGCGTCAGATTAGCGCCAGTACCGCTAACACCCACGCACGCAGCATACGCCTCCCTTAGTGGTATAGTATCTGAACGGATCAATATCTGATCCGATCAGATCTATACTAGCGTCCCCAGCAGTTTAGGGTTCCCACAAACGCAGTGTTAGCGGGATCAGCCCAGATACCTGCTAGCACCTGCGTTTTGCCCCTCCGCCCGGCCCAGCCCAGCCCACCCAAGTGCAGTATCGATCGATCACTGTCACTTACAGAACACTAAACGCATAACTGCAGCGTTCGCAGAGTCAGGCCTGATCCCTGCGATCGCTAACAGATTTTTTGGTAGCGTTTTGGTGAACTGGCAAGCGCCAGCGGCCTAGTACACCCCGGTCGTAGTCAAACCAGCACTGCAGTAACACTTGGTGACGTGGCGAGTCCCATAAGTGCAGTTCAAGCTGGTGAGGTGGCAAGCACAAGTAGTGTCCCGCTGCCACCAAAAAGACAAACACAGGCCCGTCGTGCCCATAGTGCCCTTCCTGCTGCATTCGCCAATCCTAATTGGGAACCCACCGCTTCTGCAGCGCCCGTACTTCCCCCATTCACATCCCCAACCAAATGCAGTCGGCTGCATGAGAGGCATTTTCTTTATGTCCTCCCGAGTACCCCTACCCAACGAACCCCCCCAAAAAAGATGTTGTGTCTGCAGCAAGCGCGGATATAGGCGTGACACCCGCTATTATTGTCCCTCCTGTCCTGACAATCCTGGTCTTTGCATTGGTGAATGTTTTGAACGCTACCATTCACTAGTTGACTATTAGCGTAGGGTACAGCATTCCACAGACTAGGCACACTTTCACAGGGTCTCCCAAGATGCCATCGCATTTTGAGAGACCCGAACCTGGAACCGGTTACAGTTATAAAAGTTAGTTACAAAAAAAAAAAAAAAAAAAAACACATACAAAAATATAAAATAAAAAAAAAATAGTTGTCGTTTTATTGTTCTTTCTCTCTCTATTCTCTCTCTCTATTGTTCTGCTCTTTTTTACTGTATTCTATTCTGCAATGTTTTATTGTTATTATGTTTTATCATGTTTGTTTTTCAGGTATGCAATTTTTTATACTTTACCGTTTACTGTGCTTTATTGTTAACCATTTTTTTGTCTTCAGGTACGCCATTCACGACTTTGAATGGTTATACCAGAATGATGCCTGCAGGTTTAGGTATCATCTTGGTATCATTCTTTTCAGCCAGCGGTCGGCTTTCATGTAAAAGCAATCCTAGCGGCTAATTAGCCTCTAGACTGCTTTTACAAGCAGTGGGAGGGAATGCCCCCCCCCCCCCCACCGTCTTCCGTGTTTTTCTCTGGCTCTCCTGTCTCAACAGGGAACCTGAAAATGCAGCCGGTGATTCAGCCAGCTGACCATAGAGCTGATCAGAGACCAGAGTGGCTCCAAACATCTCTATGGCCTAAGAAACCGGAAGCTACGAGCATTTTATGACTTAGATTTCGCCGGATGTAAATAGCGCCATTGGGAAATTGGGAAAGCATTTTATCACACCGATCTTGGTGTGGTCAGATGCTTTGAGGGCAGAGGAGAAATCTAGGGTCTAATAGACCCCAATTTTTGCAAAAAAGAGTACCTGTCACTACCTATTGCTATGATAGGGGATATTTACATTCCCTGAGATAACAATAAAAATGATTTAAAAAAAAAATGAAAGGAACAGTTTAAAAATAAGATAAAAAAATAATAATAATAAAGAAAAAAAAAAAAAAAAAAAAAAAAAAAAAAGCACCCCTGTCCCCCCTGCTCTCGCGCTAAGGCGAACGCAAGCGTCGGTCTGGCGTCAAATGTAAACAGCAATTGCACCATGCATGTGAGGTATCGCCGCGAAGGTCAGATCGAGGGCAGTAAGTTTAGCAGTAGACCTCCTCTGTAAATCTAAAGTGGTAACCTGTAAAGGCTTTTAAAGGCTTTTAAAAATGTATTTAGTTTGTCGCCACTGCACGTTTGTGCGCAATTTTAAAGCATGTCATGTTTGGTATCCATGTACTCGGCCTAAGATCATCTTTTTTATTTCATCAAACATTTGGGCAATATAGTGTGTTTTAGTGCATTAAAATGTAAAAAAGTGTGTTTTTTCCCCAAAAAATGCGTTTGAAAAATTGCGGCGCAAATACTGTGTGAAAAAAAAAAATGAAACACCCACCATTTTAATCTGTAGGGCATTTGCTTTAAAAAAATATATAATGTTTGGGGGTTCAAAGTAATTTTCTTGCAAAAAAAAATTATTTTTTTATGTAAACAATAAGTGTCAGAAAGGGCTTTGTCTTCAAGTGGTTAGAAGAGTGGGTGATGTGTGACATAAGCTTCTAGATGTTGTGCATAAAATGCCAGGACAGTTCAAAACCCCCCCAAATGACCCCATTTTGGAAAGTAGACACCCCAAGCTATTTGCTGAGAGTCATGTTGAGTCCATGGAATAATTTATATTGTGACACAAGTTGCGGGAAAGAGACAATTTTTTATTTTTTTTATTTTTTTTTGCGCAAAGTTGTCACTAAATGATATATTGCTCAAACATGCCATGGGAATATGTGAAATTACACCCCAAAATACATTCTGTTGCTTCTCCTGAGTACGGGGATACCACATGTGTGAGACTTTTTGGGAGCCTAGCCGCGTACGGGACCCCGAAAACCAAGCACCGCCTTCAGGCTTTCGAAGGCCGTAAATTTTTGATTTCACTCTTCACTGCCTATCACAGTTTCGGAGGCCATGGAATGCCCAGGTGGCAAAAAAAAACCCCAAATGACCCCATTTTGGAAAGTAGACACCCCAAGCTATTTGATGAGAGGTATAGTGAGTATTTTGCAGACCTCACTTTTTGTCACAAAGTTTTGAAAATTGAAAAAAGAAAAAAAAAATTTTTTTTTCTCGTCTTTCTTTATTTTCAAAAACAAATGAGAGCTGCAAAATACTCACCATGCCTCTCAGCAAATAGCTTGGGGTGTCTACTTTCCAAAATGGGGTCATTTGGGGGGGGGTTTGTGCCACCTGGGCATTCCATGGCCTCCGAAACTGTGATAGGCAGTGAGGAGTAAAATCAAAAATGTACGCCCTTAGAATTCCTGAAGGCAGTGATTGGTTTTCGGGGTCCCGTACGCGGCTAGGCTCCCAAAAAGTCCCACACATGTGGTATCCCCATACTCAGGAGAAGCAGCTAAATGTATTTTGGGGTGCAATTCCACATATGCCCATGGCCTGTGTGAGCAATATATCATTTAGTGACAACTTTGTGCAAAAAAAAAAAAAAAAAAAAAAAAAATTGTCACTTTCCCGCAACTTGTGTCAAAATATAAAACATTCCATGGACTCAACATGCCTCAAAGCAAATAGCTTGGGGTGTCTACTTTCCAAAATGGGGTAATTTGGGGGGGTTTTATGTCATCTGGGCATTTTATGGCCTTCAAAACTGTGATAGGTAGTGAGGAGTAAAATCAAAAATGTACGCCCTTAGAAATCCTGAAGGCGGTGATTGGTTTTCGGGGCCCCGTACGCGGCTAGGCTCCCAAAAAGTCCCACACATGTGGTATCCCCGTACTCAGGAGAAGCAGCTAAATGTATTTTGGGGTGCAATTCCACATATGCCCATGGCCTGTGTGAGCAATATATCATTTAGTGACAACTTTTTGTAATTTTTTTTTTTTTTTTTTTTTTGTCATTATTCAATCACTTGGGACAAAAAAAATGAATATTCAATGGGTTCAACATGCCTCTCAGCAAATTCCTTGGGGTGTCTACTTTCCAAAATGGGGTCATTTGTGGGGGTTTTGTACTGCCCTGCCATTTTAGCACCTCAAGAAACGACATAGGCAGTCATAAATTAAAGGCTGTGTAAATTCCAGAAAATGTACCCTAGTTTGTAGACGCTATAACTTTTGCGCAAACCAATAAATATACGCTTATTGACATTTTTTTTACCAAAGACATGTGGCCGAATACATTTTGGCCTAAATGTATGACTAAAATTGAGTTTATTGGATTTTTTTTAGAACAAAAAGTAGAAAATATCATTTTTTTTCAAAATTTTCGGTCTTTTTCCGTGTATAGCGCAAAAAATAAAAACGGCAGAGGTGATCAAATACCATCAAAAGAAAGCTCTATTTGTGGGAAGAAAAGGACGCAAATTCTGTTTGGGTACACCATTGCATGACCGCGCAATTAGCAGTTAAAGCGACGCAGTGCCGAATTGTAAAAAGTGCTCTGGTCAGGAAGGGGGTAAATCCTTCCGGGGCTGAAGTGGTTAAAAGTGTTGTTTTTTGTGTGTGAATGCGCTGCTCCCATCTATACACCCTTTACAATATTCATATACCCTACCTATTATTTGTAAAACTTATCTTAAATACAACATATACTTGTGAAATTCAACACATTAGACCAAAATCATATAAAGAAATCATATAAAAAATCCGATGACATATATCACATATGTAACAGAGTCCCCAAATATATGCTTGCAAATCTTCTATCAATTGCCGTGATTGGCGTGCTCCTGTGTTCCTTCAATATACATAAAGTGACTGTGTGCTCCACCACCACCTGTGAGATTGGCCACTCACCAGATTTTATTTTTATTTTTATTTCACTTTTATTTTTTATTCTTTATTTTTTATTTTTTATTTAAATTTTTATTTTTTATTTTTTATTTTTTATTTTTTATTTTATTTTTTATATTTTATTTTATTTTTTTTTTTTATTATTTTTTTTTTTTCATGATTTATTTTGCATTTTTTTCATTTATTTATTATTTTTTATTTACATTTTTTTCCATTTTTTTATTATTTTTTCATCTCGTTTTTTTCATTTCGTTTTTTTCATTTCGTTTTTTGTATTTAATTCATATTTCCTTTATACTCTTAAATTCATTTAATATCTTTTAATTCAGTACTGAGCATATGCTAGAGATTAACTTTGAAATGTAGGGGTGCATATAGGTTCTGCTACAATGAAGAATGTGGACATAGTGAGAAAGGTTTTTGCTGTTCCATATTACAGGTCTTGCAGCAATTGCTGCGGAATAAAAATATGTATAAGATGCTTGAAATGTTAAAGTGTTTAAAGGTTAAATAGCCTAACAACATGTGAAAGCCTCTCCAGCAGATACAGATGGGTTCGTTTTAAAATATATACACATTTTTAGTACATAATTTGTGAGACCAGAGCAAGGACAAGCGATGGTAGAACAAGGAAGAGGGTATGCGCACTGGGTAACCACTGAATGGGCTAACGCCCACAGTTAAAATGGCGTTAAGAGGGAGGAAGTCATAGAGAAGTTAGTAAGGGAAAACCCATAGTCAAGATGGCGGCATATGCATTTCCGCCCATACACAATATAAATAGAACAGAAACCAATCAAACGGCAGCTTCCTGATGACGCATACTATGATGCGAAACGCGTAGAGGCTGCTGGGAGTTTTTTGTACCCACGTGATCGGGAACGATCGTGGCTGGTGAGGACGCGAACGGATACGAGGGGTGGAACATAAGCGGAACACGGAGGTCGCACAGCACACATAGGCGAACCAGGCTATAGTTCCTACCCGTCCCTAACTGCTGGAAAAGCTCTGTGCCGGCTCGAGGGCACTTGTAAATGTGAGTGCACAGTCTGTCTTTGTTTTTACACAATAAATAGTTTTAAAACGTTATTGTGCGATGATCGTTTTATCCATATTTTATATGAGGAACAATAAGGTCCAATTATAGCCGTTGAAGAGGTTTCCCTAAGTGGAGTGGTTATCCCATGAATGAACCAAAGGTGTATTATCAAAGAAATATCTGGTGAGTGGCCAATCTCACAGGTGGTGGTGGAGCACACAGTCACTTTATGTATATTGAAGGAACACAGGAGCACGCCAATCACGGCAATTGATAGATTTGCAAGCATATATTTGGGGACTCTGTTACATATGTGATATATGTCATCAGATTTTTTATATGATTTCTTTATATGATTTTGGTCTAATGTGTTGAATTTCACATGTATATGTTGTATTTAAGATAAGTTTTACAAATAATAGGTAGGGTATATGAATATTGTAAAGGGTGTATAGATGGGAGCAGCACATTCACACACAAAAAACAACAATTATATTATCATATGGACATTTTGTGTATTATTGATATACTGGATATTTTTTTCTCATTAACTGTTGTTGTGCATTATATTGATTTATATGGTTCACTATCATGGACATTACTTGCACTATTGCACCTTAACCACTTCGATACCAGGCCCTTATGCCCCTTCCTACAATTTTCAGCTTTCAGCGCTGGCACACTTTGAATGACAATTGCACGGTCATGCAACACTGTACCCAAACTAAATTTTTATCATTTTCTTCCTACAGATAGAGCTTTCTTTTGGTGGTATTTGATCACCTCTGCGGTTTTTATTTTTTACTAAACAAACTAAAAAAGACCAAAATTTTTGAAAAAAAAAAGGTTTTTTTTTAGTTTCTTTCATGAAATTTTGTTTTACCCTTCACTGACGGGCACTGATGAGGCGGCACTGAAGGGCACTGATGAGGCAGCACTGATGGGCACTGATGAGTTGGCACTGATATGTAGAACTGATGGGCACTGATAGGCGGCACTGATATGCAGCACTGATGGGCACCAATAGGCGGCACTGATATGCAGCACTGATGGGCACTGATAGAGGGCACTGATGGGCACTGATAGGTGGCAATGGTGGGCACTGACAGGCGGCACTGATTGGCATTGACAGGTGGCACTGATGATTAGGTACTGATAAGTACTGACAGGTGTTACTGCTGGGCAGTGACTGGCACTGTGGTGGGCAGTGATTGGCACTGTGGTGGGCACTGGCACACTTTATTGTTGGGGCACTGCTGGGCATTGATTGGCAGGTGATTGGTACATTTGAGGGGGCTGTGCTGATAATCAATGTGCTGATTATCAGCACAGACTCCCCCTCTATCAGGGAGAGCCGCCAATCGACTCTCCCTGTCAGCGTGAACTGAGGAATGCCGTTTACCGTCACTTCCTGGTTCACGCGATGATCAGCTGTGATTGGTTACAGCTGATCACGTGGTAAGAAGCCTCTGACAGAGGCTTCTTATCATGATCGGAGGTGCGGCGTGTCAGACTGACACACCGCACTTGCGATCGCCACGTTGTGCGCCCCCACGGGTGTACGCCGGCATGTTATCCTGCTGGATGTCATATGACGCCCAGTCAGGATAACAGAACCACTTCCCGGATGTCAATCTGCTATAGGCCGGGCGGGAAGTGGTTAATATTCACTTGTATTAAAGTGGATGTAAACCCAAATTATTATTTTTTTCTATCATACTGTAGAGTGTAAGATTACCTATCATTTGAGCCCAGTCTTGCCACACAGAGTTAATCAAGCTCTGAGCAATCCTCTTTTATTGTTCAGTGAGAAAAATTTTGACAAACTGAAAAAAACTTTGTCAAATCCTCCCCCTTGCTGTGAGTGACAGGTGATTTACATCTCGTGCACTAGCCTAAGACATGCATTATTTTTTAATTCCCTTCCCCACTCCTTTCTTCAGCAGCTCTGCAAGGATTGGCTGTTCCACGCCTCAGCATGATTTGGCATGCTGAAGTCATGTGGTTACTTTCCTGTCTTTTCACTGGATGTTAGAGATCATAGCAGAAGTTCAGTGTTAGAAATACACAGGAGAAAATGCATATTGACAAGGGGAGTGTAGAGGTGGGCGGGGAGTCTACTGACATCACAACTCCACCCACCGAGCTCCAGACAACAGACCCACCCACAGAATCTGCAGTTTTTCGGGTCTCATAAGAGACAGAGGGGAGACATTTGACAGGTAAAGATACATGCAGGAGGCATGTATATGCTTATAGATAACCCCTATGGCAGTAGTTTAGAAAGGATAACATTGGGTTTACATCCACTTTAATTAATATTATCTTAATTAATATTATCTCCTATCTATAGCGCTGCATTTTTTTTGCTATATATCAGAAATATTACCGTCCCAAGTGAAAGAGCCCCTTCATTCTTTCAGCACAAACCACACACATAGAACCCTGAACAACAGGGGTAACACAAAATTTCAGCAAAACCCCCCTCTGCATCCAGTAGCATGCATATGAGTATACTTTCCTTGGCTATGTTTACTATAAGCATGGGTATCCAACCCCAATAAAAGACTGATCATTGATGGGATTATATTATTGTATTAATGTTGTAATATGTTTATATTATAGAACATGTATGCTTAAGATGACATTGAGCCTATGAAGAAGGACATAACAGTTTGAAACATGTCAGGCGTAATCTCTAACAGCTGCGTGTAATAGCCCTTCATATTAGAGGGTAGCTACAATCATGTTTGTATTTCTGTACTGAAATTGATTTTATCATGAAATTTTTCTACTGTTGTATTTTTCAATAAACTATATTTTTAATACTCACCTGGTTTGTCCTCAAACTCCTGAGAGGTTATGCCGTGCCCATGAGCACTAGGTTTTG
Source organism: Lithobates septentrionalis (assembly GCA_037952835.1). Taxonomy (NCBI): domain Eukaryota; kingdom Metazoa; phylum Chordata; class Amphibia; order Anura; family Ranidae; genus Lithobates; species Lithobates septentrionalis. The sequence continues at coordinate 615,227 of JBBDGP010002320.1, forward strand.
TTTGTCAGTCCCAGCACTTAGATGCAGAAACTCCACTCATGGATCCTGCACAGCCAAGAAACCCCTCAGTGGCTCAGTTCTGGTACTCCGGTCTCTACACAGGCTCAGTCCCCCTGGTGCTAGGCACAGACTCCATGAGCCACAAGTCTGCACACTCTGGTTCCCAGTACTGCTCTGCCCAGACCTCCAGCTCAAAACCTGAGAAAACTCTGCTGCTCTTCTCCCTTTTCAAGGTTTCTTTGTGGCACCTGTAATTTGAAGCCCCATTAGGACTACTGTTCCCAATGTTCCCTGCAGAAGTTGTGTCCTCCCCAGTGTATTGCTGCTTATGCTGCTAGGAGGGAGAGGGGAGGAAGGGGCAGACACACAGAGCCCGCTCTGTCCTCTGGAGCACAGGCCACTCTTCAACAACACAGCTGTGGGGGGTATCTAATTTTTACTGTGATTATGTAGTGCAACTTGAATGTGGTTTGCATATTCTATGAGGAATCACACTGTAATCGCGCCAAAGTAGTACAGCAACCTTTTCCAAAATTGCACTGTGCTGAGTTGCATTGACCAAACGGGCACCTTTGAAAACAATGTGATTTCCCTTGTCATGCAATTCTGTGCGACTCAAGTTGCACCTGAAATCTCACTAGTGTGACGTGCAATTCATTTTGTTACAAATCTAAATTTCAGTTTTTTTGGAGATTCCGATGTATCTGAATCTCCAAACAACAGTAACAAATTTCAACGATTCTGAATAAATTATAACGAAAGCAACAAATTCATTTGTATTCATTTGTTTTATTCAGATGGTATTACATGATGGTTTGGCCATTTAGTTAATGTTTGAAGCCTCCAAAAAAACATAACGACATTACAAATGATCCAAATTGATTTGTATCCTTTCATGCTATTCGGATGAGAGCAGCAGGGTAGTCTTTGACTCTTGGATATTCAGCCATTCTTTTTGCATTAACGTTTTTCATTATTCATTATTATAAACAAAAATACACTACATATGAAATGGAAATATTGCAATAAATACAGTAAGGTATAAAAGTGAAATAAGATTATGAATCAACTTATTGTGTTTGGATTGGATGGAGGTGGATCCATCAGAATCTCCAAATCATAACATAATGAATGACTCCGAAATGAATTTGGTTTCGTTCATTACTTTCAGATGCATGCAATTCCAGTCAATATTATTCGATCAACTCATTCCATTTCTCTTTGTGGGTTGGACTAGCAGGGATGACTCAAAGTGCATAATTGATCTCCCGAAATAACGTATTAGCACATTAAAACTAATATAGCCAAACTTCCAAAATAGCCTCCAAAAATTCAAATAAATTCGGAACAACAAATATATGAAATGAATCTGAATATTCGAAACGAATTTAGAAAACAAATCAATCTAACATGACGAATATGACTAAACAAAATTATTTACTTGACAAATGAATCCGAAACAGAAAAACACACTTTTTTTATTGTGCACGCCTTTTGAGTTAGTGACAAGTCTCTTTAAAGAGACTACTACTATACTACTATACTGCTACTACTACTTTGCTACTATACTGCTACTATGAATCAATTGCTTTTAGCATATCCAAAGAGGAAGGTAGAGCACAAACATCATGGTTTGTTTCTGGACCTATTATTGCAAGGAAATATCATAAAAGCATTAAGCCCGTGACCATTTTGTACGGCCAACTATGCATTTCAATATGAACCAATGTAGCATACAGCCCACCCTTGGTTGACTCCACACATTAGAATTTACAATTCATAAACATCTGAAGGTTCTCATTTTGCTGTACAAAACCTCCTCTAGCTGACTCTCAGAACTTAGTTAAGTCAAAGTGAACCCTAGGGGCCTATGGTCCAAACACAAATCATAATGATAAACACCAACGTTACAATGCTAAGATACAGAATAAGGACTAGTCGGTCTACAATCTGGGCTACTAGTGACCATTCTGTCTTTGCATCCTTCTGCTGCATATTAAGTATCAGTTTATGATGGATCCTTAAAATTTCTAACAAGATTCTTTTTAACAGCTTAACCTCTTTCTTAACATTTGAATCATTCTCTAGTGCTCTCCTCTGGTCTGAAACATCTTCATTTGTTTCAGATTTTCTTGCATTTTCAGGATCTGTAAAACAAAATTAAGCCTTGTAAAGAGGATAGGTAAAGAGATGTAAAAAAAGTCTTGTAGTGGACACTTACCATTGTGTGTTGTGACTGGTGTGACCAGTTCATCTTTGGCAGAATCTTTTTTAAAGAATATAATACGTGCCAGGTGCTTCAAGACCAGTATCTTGACCCATACAGGGACCTGTGAGTTGGTTGTAGATTGTTCTGTCATGTAGGAAGTAGCTATTGTTCCAATGATACTGAGAATCATCATGGCCATACAAATACAACAGAACGTACCTAAAAAAATATTAGTGTTAGGTATTACCCCATAAAAATGATATATTTATAAATACATTTGGCTGCATACAAAGGTAATTTTTGGATAAGCACTGGAGAAGTGAATCACCCATAGTATCTCTTAGAGCCATTAGTTGCAAATCTTCTCCAAAGCAGATTGTATCTTAGTAAACTGTATATTGTGGATAATCCATCTGGACAGAACAACATCATACTTTGGCTTGGTAATGGTCACAAGAATTAGATGGACTTGTTAATTGCAATGAGGACATCTTATCTCTTAGGCAGGCCATAGATGGTGTGAATTTATTTCCTGCAACCAAGGGTTGCAGGAAATCAAATGGCCCCTTTTCCCCAATAACACAGGCAGTTCTGACAGGAATCCCTCCTGCTGAGAGATTGTATTCTCCTGGTGGGGGGGGGGGGGGGCGGAGAGAGAAGACAGTGATTATTGCTAGTCGCTATAGTAGGCTAAATCCAGCAGGCTGATGACTACCCAAGTTGATCGTACGATCAACTTGGTACATTCAACAAACCCGTTACCCGATTCAAAGCGTTTATGACCGGCCTAAGAGTTATAGGAAGCCAGAATGGTGCTGAACTTGCATAGCCATATGGATTTATTTTTGGGTGGGTTTGGTCTTTAAAAAGTTAAATTACCCCTGTGTTTTAGACACACCATTTAAAGTTCTTTTAGCGAGTTCCTAAAGTTTTCAGTATTGTTTATATGCTGTCATGTTAGCAACATGAGGACATTTTGTCTAATACTATGACTTCCTATGATCATCAACTTCATCTAGTGAACCAAAAAATATGTAGAAAATGGGATTTTAAAGGTACCCCTGATATATGAAGAGACATTATCTACTAAAAATATATCAAAAATTTATTAAAGCAGTTTTACAAAAAAAATATACGATAAAATGTGAGAACAGTTTTACATTCACAGTCAAAGGTATACATCCTCAACCTAATATTGACAATGAAAAAAAACTGTGGTCACCAAGAGTTCAAAGCATAACCACGTCCACATAATTTCAACATGTTTCGCCCAGAAGGCTTCATCAGGAAAACGGACGAGGCTTTTCAATTATACAACAACAATATTCACGATAAAAACAACCTCTGTTATAGAGTTCTGGGGAAGTCGCAGGATACGAGGCGTCAGCTGAGAGAAGAGGGGAGGAGGGGTGCCCCTAGAAATGACTCCCCCCTGTGTAGTCCAGATGGATGCCTGATCACCCGTAGGGAGGGATGTAAATTCTCATGGATGAAGATCATCACAAGCAAAAAGGATGATTACGGTATCAACCCCCCGAAGAGTAGAAGAGTATTTGTATTGGGAGCTCATGAGGACTAAATGGCACAATATCAATTGTAAAAAAGCACCTGTGCAGGTGAAGACAAAGCTGCTCCACAGTTTCTTGAAAAGATATCACATCGTTATGTAAGAAGCTACGTCACATTTCTATTGGCGCTGCTGAAAGGGCACCCTGGTGCCGGCGTCCATGTTTAGCATGAGCTCCCTGACTGCTCCTTTTTGCTTGTGATGATCTTCATCCATGAGAATTTACATCCCTCCCTACGGGTGATCAGGCATCCATCTGGACTACACAGGGGGGAGTCATTTCTAGGGGCACCCCTCCTCCCCTCTTCTCTCAGCTGACGCCTCGTATCCTGCGACTTCCCCAGAACTCTATAACAGAGGTTGTTTTTATCGTGAATATTGTTGTTGTATAATTGAAAAGCCTCGTCCATTTTCCTGATGAAGCCTTCTGAGCGAAACATGTTGAAATTATGTGGACGTGGTTATGCTTTGAACTCTTGGTGACCACAGTTTTTTTTCATTGTCAATATTAGGTTGAGGATGTATACCTTTGACTGTGAATGTAAAACTGTTCTCACATTTTATCGTATATTTTTTATGTAAAACTGCTTTAATAAATATTTGATATATTTTTAGTAGATAATGTCTCTTCATATATCAGGGGTACCTTTAAAATCCCATTTTCTACATATTTTTTGGTTTACTACTTTAGGGATGATGGTACACACATAAAAAACGTTTGTAAACACTGATCTCTACCCATATAGCCTAACTTCATCTAGTGGTCAAAATGTTTTCTGACTAAGGTATTTCATAAAAATTTACATTTTGGCCACTAGATGAAGCTGACGATCATAGGAAGTCATAATATTAGACAAAGTACAATGAAAATTTGTGCAGCCTGGGCAAATGTTTTATAAATAGACCCCTTAGTGATGGATGAGATAAACCTTAGAGAAAGCCCCCCCCCCCCCCAGAGTACACTGTGTCCAGTGGTGACTGGTGGGCAAACCGACCTGGCCCCCTCACTCGCACTAGCACACCCCCCCCGCGCGCAACTCGCAATAGATTGACTGATCACAGCAGTGATCCAGCGAGCCACTCGGACTACACACCCCCCCCATGGACTCGATAAGTGACGTTCCTCGCACTAATATCTTCTTTTTTTTTTGTATATACACTTTATTTTATTTTTTTCCAATAGACAAACAACACTGTACACAAAAAATTCCAGTACACAAAGAAAATTACAAGAAAAAAAAATTGAAACCATGACCTCCCTCTTTTAATCCCCCCCCCCCCCACCACCTCCCATCAAATTTAGGATCGATTGAATTCCAAAAGGGGTAAAAGCAAGAAGAAATTTCAAAAAATATTCTCTCTCAGGCATTAATCCAGGGGTTTCTATCCATTTATTCCATATCTTTTTAAATCTGCCTTTATCTCCCCTCCTCCTATAGGCCATACTCTCTCTGTTTATTGTATTATTAGTCCTTGTCTGCCATTCCATTATAGATGGGGGATTAGGGTCTATCCACTTGCCAGTGATCACCTTTCTGGCTTGATACAAACATCTCGAAACTGCTATTCTCATAGCCCCGGGTCTCACACTCTGCTCCAGGAATCCCAGTATACACATTATCGGGTCCAAGCCTAGATCTGTTCCAAAAACTAGGTTTATCTTATGTATCGCCTTCTTCCAATACCTATACAGTTTGGGGCACTTCCAGAGCATATGGATTAAATCTCCCGCCCCGCTTCCATATATGGGACAGAATGCATCTGGACGCCCCCCAAACATAGATAATCTTTTCGGGGGTCTTTGAGTTGGTGATAGAGAAATTTGGTCTATTGAGGCCACAATACTATTCCATTGGTCATCTGTGGTTTTCCCACATCCATCTCCCATTTTACGTTGCTCCCTAGCTGCAAGTCTTTCTCCAATACCTTCAAATATATATTTTGATACAATTTTGAGATTATCAGGGGTAGGCAACCTTTTGAGCACAGTGTGCCGAAAAATGAAAAATTGAGCGTGCCGATTTTATAACAAAAAAATGTCAACTTCACACTTTCAATCACGAAAATGATTTTTTAGAAAAGTAAATGCTTTAAACTACTTGAGTAGTAGTGAGAAATTAACATCCTGCACTCTCACGCCTCAGATCAGCCCCAATTGACCTGCTCATCTGCCCCACCTCTGCACCCCTCTGCACATCTGCCCCACCACTGTACCACCCTGCTCTTCTGTCCCACCACTGTAACCCCCTGCTCATCTGCCCCACCAATGTGCCCCCTTTCTCATCTGCCCCACCACTGTACCTCCCTTTCTCATCTGCCCCACCACTGTAACCTCCTGCACATCTGCCCCACCACTGTACTACCCTGCACATCTGCCCCACCACTGTACCCCCCTGCTCATCTGTCCCACCACTATAACCCCCTGTACATCTGCCCCACCACTGTACCCCCTTTCTTTTCTGTCCCACCACTATAATCCCCTGCTCATCTGCCCCACCAATCTTCCCCCTTTCTCATCTGCCCCACCACTGTAACTCCCTGCACATCTGCTCCACCGCCGTACCCCCATGTTCTTCTGTCTCACCGCTCAACCATCTTCTTATCTGTCCTAACACTGAACTTATCTGCTCATCTGTCCCACCACTGTAACCCCCTTTCTCATCTGCCCCACCACTGTAACCCCCTGCTCATGTGTTCCACTGATGTACCTACTTTCTCCTCTGCACTCCTCTGCACATCTGCCTCACTTCTGTACTTCCCTGCTCCTCTTCCCCACCACTGTAACCCCCTAATCTTCTGTCCCACCAATGTACCTTCTTTCTCCTCTTCCCCGCCACTGTACCCCCCTGTACATCTGCCCCACCTTTGTACCCCATGCTCTTCTGCCCAACCATTGTAACACCCTGATCATTTGTCCCACCAATGCACTTCCTTTCACATCTGCCCCACTGCTGTACCCCCTTGCTCTTCTGTCCCACCGCTAAACCCTCTTCTCATCTGCCCCAACAGTGAACCCCCCTGCTCATCTTTGCCACCACTGTAACCCCCTGCTCATCTGCCCCATCACTGTACCCCCTGCTTTTCTTTCCCACCGCCGAACCCCCTTCTCAACCCTCCCACAACTGTACCTCCTGCACATCTGCCCCACACTGTAACCCCCCTGCACATCTGCCCCATTAATGTACCTCCCTGCACATCTGCTCCACTGCTGTATCCCCATGCTCTTCTGTCTCACTACTGAATCACCTTCTCATCTGTACTAACACTGAACCCATCTGCCCCACCACTGTAACCTGCTTTTTCATCTGCCCCACCAATGTACCTCCTGCACATCTGTCTCACCTCTGTACCCTCCTGCTCTCCTGCCCCACCACTGTTCCCCCTGCTTTCCTGCCCCACCACTATAACCCCCTGCTCATCTGTTCCACCAATACACCTCCTTTCACATCTGCCCCACTGCTCTACCCCCCGCCCCCTGTTTTTCTGTCCCACCACTAAACTCCCTTCTCATCTGGCCCAACACTGAACCCCCCTGCTCATCTGGCCCAACACTCAACCCCCCTGCTCATATGGCCCAATACTGAACCCCCCTGATCATCTGCCCCATCACTGTACCCTCCTGCTCTTCTGTCCCACCTCTGAACCCCTCCTGCTTATTTTCCCCACCGCTGTATCCTCTTCTCATCTATGATATGCGTGATATGTAGAGTGGTGAAAGGAAGCAGAGATAAGACACATCTACCTGTCCTGGCACACTCATCCTGCTGATCCACCTCTCGCATCCAGACCACATGCTTGTATGTGATGTATATAATGTATGTGTTGTCACAAACAAGCACCTGGAATGGATGGGCAATGATGAGCTCAGGTCAGGGGTATTTTCTGAAAGCAGTGGGCCTGTGTGCAGGATCATAAGTTGGGCCCCCGCAGCTGAGAAGTGCGGCGCTCTGCGCAACAGCAAAAGTTGGGTGTGGCTTAAAGGGACCCAGAGCGCAGGGGTTCAGTAGTAAGTGACGCAAAGGTTCAGGAATCATTTCAACAAAATTCCCAGAAGCTCAACAGTAATTCCACAAACTGTCACCTGATTGTGGTTTTCTCAATCACAGTGAAATCCCTTCTTCCTGAGATTGGTAGTGGCAACCAAGCGAGTCATCTTTTTCCAGATGGTGGATGGGGCTAGCAGGAGTGTGATTGGCTTTAGCAGTGGCCAATGACAGTCCTCCTCCTCCTGGAAACAGGGACGCCCCCCCCCCCCCCCCAGCAGAACTGCACCTAATCTCTTCCCCATCACAAAAAACGACGATCGCAGCTGCAGCAGAGAACCAAACAATGTTTCCCATCTTTTAAAATGTGTGGGGGTGCAGTGCCTCCCCCTCAGTGCAGGTGCAGCGTGGGGAACTCTGAAATTGGAAGGCATTAGTGTCTCACTGACAATTTACTGCACTGCTCTGCTGATGGGGGGAGTCGAGTGCCGGCAAAAGAGGCTTTGAATGCCACTGGGGGCACCAGTGCCGGGGGTTGCCTACCCCTGGATTAATCCCTTTAAAGAGGTAACAATTACTGCAGTCATTAGCAAAGGGATACTACTTCATTCAGGTTTCTCCTCCTTAAACTGTTCTGTTAAAGCCTGCCTTAACTGTAAGTACTGATAAAAGTCTCCATTTAGGAACCCGAATTCCTTCCTCAGTTCCTGAAAGGTCTTCATAGTCCCTGCTGTATATAGTTGTGCCAGTCTATCCCCTCTCTGTTTCCAGCTGGAAAAATTCTCTAATCTCTCAAGCTCCGGCAGGTTCACATTGTTCCAAATGGGTGCAAGTTCATTATATCCCGAATACTGTAGTGTTAGTCTTATTGTTTTTCATACTTTCAACAACAGTTTCACCGAGGGGCATTGATTCCCTCCCCCAAGTGACTCTGCTTCTAGTGCCTCTATCAGGGATATGTGTGGGGTACCAGTTAACAGTATCTGTGAGTTATAACTAGTGGCAGAGTTACTCCTCTCCCAACCCCCCACTTGTTGTAGCTGAGCCGCCAGGAAGTAGCTCTAGGGGTGCGGCACAGCCAGGCCTCCCCTGTCCCTAGGCAGCTGCAGCACTCTCAAACGAATTCTAGGTTTCCCTTTCCTCCAAATTAATTCCCTGAAGAGGCCCTCCAATCTCCAAAACCACACGCCAGGGATCCAAACAGGGGAATTCTGGAGAATATATAAGAGCTGAGGCAGCCATACCATTTTGTTTAGGCTACTGACAATGGAAGAAGCCGCCATTTACTGCATTTCGCTCTAAAAGTTCTTATCAGGGGTTCCAAGTTGTTTACTATATACAGCTTTGGCTTTACTGTTATAGTAAGTCCCAAATATTTAAAACTCTCCACTATTTGTAGGTGCCCAGCGCTCTCCGGTACTTCCTACTCCATCGACCGGGAGGAGAAATTATTTCTCCCAATTGATGGAGAGCCCAGAGAACAAACCGATTTTCTTTATGATATCCATTGCTGTTGTCAATGACTTTCTTATCTCCCAGAAACAAAAGCATATCGTCCGCGTATAGCGAGGTATTTTTCTCATTCATCCCCCTTCTGAAGCCCCCTATGTCTCCCGCTGTTCTAATAGCTATGGCCAGTGGTTCAACCGCCAGGGCAAACAGGAGGAGCGACAAAGGGCACCCCTGCCTCATCCACCGAGCCAGCGGGAAGTATTCAGAGACTCCATCATTGATCCTTACTTTTGCCTTTGGACCCGTGTACAGCAGCTTTGCCCATTTTATAAACACAGGGTTGATGTTAAAAGCTGATAAGATCTCCCACAGGTACTGCCACTCGATGATGTCAAACGCTTTGACAGCATCAAGGGACAGTAAGGCCCTAGGGCCCCTTTCTTCTGATGGAATTTGTAGATTCAAGAATAGTCTCCTAATGTTTCGTGATGTTGATCTACCTGGGATGAAGCCACATTGATCAGGGTGAATTATAGTATGAATTATTTTGCACAATCTGTTTGCTAGTACTTTCGCCAAAATTTTAATGTCTGTACAGAGCAGAGAGATCGGTCTATATGAGGCAGATTGCACTGGATCCTTCCCCTCTTTCGGTATAACTATAATCGTGGCTTCTGTCATAGATGCTGGCAGTTCTCCCTTTCTCTGTGCCTCGTTTAAGGCCTCCAGTAACTCTGGCAGCATTATATCTCCATACTCAGCACAGATCTCATTTGGCAGTCCATCTGGACCTGGTGTTTTATGGTTGGGTGCCTCTGACACCGCTTTTTGTAACTCTTCAATAGTAATCGGAGTTTCCAACATTGCCCTATCATGTTCTGAGAGATGCGAACTGGTTAAACCCTGTATAAACTCCTCCCTTTCTCTATCTACCTCTCCCACCTTAGAGCTATACAAATCAAAATAATAGTTTTTAAACACATTTAGTATTTCTACCGGGTACCTACTCACCCCTCCAGCAGGAGTCCCACTAGCTAGTATGGTGGGCACAAAAGAGCCCTGAGATCTTGCCAGAAGGGCCAGCATGTACCCGGTAGTTTCTCCTTCCTCATAGTGTGCTTGCCTCAGAAAAAAACTTTCTATTCTCAGCTTTCTTCAGGGATAATATCCAATATAACTGCTGTACCTCAGTCCACTTAGCTAAATTATCTGGCGATGGATCCTCAACATATACCTTTTCCATATCGGTCACTTTCACCATTATTTCCACTTCCCAATTCTTAGTGCACTTCTTTCAAATGGAGATCTGTTGAATTAGGATTACTCTTAAATAAGCTTTAAGGGTATGCCATACCACCCCCTGTGTTGCTGAGGTTCTATTACATTCTAGAAATTCCCAAAGTTTGATTAGCATGTGTTCTTTAGGTGCGATTAACTGCAACCAAAAGGGGTTAACTTTCCACTTTCTCCATTCCGATCGTTTTCCTAATCCTAACGTCAAAACCAGAGGAGAATGGTCCGACAATCCTCTAGCTTCATATCTAATGTCTGTAACCAGTGGGGTAAGAGTGTCATTCTCCACTGCCATATCAATCCTGGAGAGTGTAGAATGTGTACCCGAGTAGCATGAAAATATCTGTCCTGTTGGGTGGCATTCCCGCCGAATATCTCTCAGGCCTGTTTCTTTAAATATCCTAAATAACGGTGTATATAGAATCTGATCTAATCTTTTTCCTGAGGGAAACCTGTCAACCTGAGTGGTCATCATCATGTTAAAATCTCACATTATCAGAACAGGGATCCCTGGTTTATCAGCTATAAATTCCAGTATGTATCTAATTACTTCTAACTTAAAGGAGGGGGGGGGACATACACACTGACAAGCACCAATGATGATCCTGCCAGTGTGCAATAAAAAAATATGAATCTTACCCCTCCATCTATCTTTACCTGCCTACAGACAAATGGCACGAGGTGTGTATTAAAATACTTGTACCTCTTGAATATGAGGATGTACGAATGATACTGCCGAGAGAATCCTCTACATTTTAACCGGGACGTTGTATCTTTTGACAAATGTATCTCCTGTAGACAGAGCACCACTACCTTAAGGATTGAGGCATTCTTAATTAAAGCCATTTTTTTAGCGTATCCCCCAACCTGAAGGCTAATAACCCCTATATGTGACTCTATCTATCCACCCAAGAGCCTAATTTCTTTACCCCAGTCTCATTACTGTACTTTTTACTTTGTGTCAGTGTGTGGTTAACTAAAAATTTCCATCCCCTGGAATTTTCCAGTATGCATTTCAAGACATTTTTTTTATTTTGTGCTTCACAATTAATTCTATTTGTTTTAACCCAGCACCCATGAAACAGAAAACCCCTTCGTCTCTGAGCCGCAAGTGCCGAGTCCTTCCGAATTCCTCCAGGTCCCTCCGAATCCCCCCAAGTCCTCCCGAGTGCCTCCGGTCACAGACGACAGCCAGCTAGCCCCTCCTTCTCCCTGCATGCAACCGCAGAGTGAATGAAGCTCCGGGGGACCCACCGCGGGGCTGCCAGGAGAGGACGTATCCACACCACCAGCCACTTCAAAGCCAGCAGCTCTAAGCACCACTACTCCACACGCCCTCTGCAGGATAAAGGAGCACCAGGTGAGCTATTCACTCCTGCTCACATTGGCTTCCGGCCACGCTTCAGTCCCCCTTGCACTAATATCTAAATGAAAACCTAAATGTTAACTGTCTGCAGGCTCCTCCATATACAGTTATATTCAGGGCTTTTTTCCAGCGGGAACGCAGCACTTCCAGCACTGAATGTTTGGAATGGCAAGGGTTGCTGGGGTGTGCTGGAGGGTCTATTGATGCTGACTGATGGGAACCAAAGAACGGTGCTTGGAGGTGGGTAGGGGGTGGAGACAAAGGGTGACTCGGAAAGGTAAAGTTCCTGCACATATTCTCTAAAAAAAAAAAGCCCTGGTTATAATCCTGCTTCGTCACTGCCAGCTCAAATATTGAGAATTTTGAATTCAAATGACAATTTGAATGGAAATGTGTTACATTTCAGTGATCTTAAAGTATATCTAAAGTATTTTTTTTTGTTTTGGATAGAGTGGGGAAGGGTTAGTAACCCAATGGCCAGTGCTGTGTGCATCCATAGATAGCGCAAATAGCGCCGGGCAAGCAACACCAATGCTCTCTCCTGCAAACAACTGAGCTGATAGCAGCAGAAGCCTATCGGTCTGCTGTATTCAGTACCTTCCTGCACAACCCGGAAGATTGGGGAAGTGGTGCAGATCATCCTGATGCCAGTGATGATGACAAGGGACTTCAGGTAATTGTTTGGAGATAGGGGGTATAGAAAGGTACTAGCTAGATACGTTAGAGGGAGAAGGGAGAAGCAACATAGAAATACAAATTTAAAATTAAATTAAAAATGAAAGAAAAAAAACACCTATTGTTAAGTATCACTTTAAGTTTTTTTTTAAATGTTATCTTTTTAGATTAAATATACTACTTGCCTAGCTGTATTTGGTTTTAACGTTTTTGAGTTACTGATCCAGAACTAATATGCAGCATTATTGTTCCAACAGCCAAACATTTAGCAGGTTCTCTCATGGTAGGCTTTCTTTAAAACCCATGTCATATTTCACTGAATTGTAGATTTAATTCTATTATAATATAACATACCTAACATGGGAGTGCTATCAGAATTGGGCAGCAAGGCATTCAGAATTAGCAGCATCACGGAGAAACCCAGAACAACGGTGATCTTGAAATCAAGTCTATTTGTGTAATTCTGGATGAACATACTTGCAATATCCAGGAATACCAAGAAACAGGCAGGTACAATGAGGTTTAAAACGTATATAACAGCAACTCTTTTTATATAAATCTATGGAAAAAAATCATATGGAAACAGTATATAAATATATTGCACATTCTCTCAGCAAAACAATTGCATGCAAACACCACCAACGATTATTTTCTGCTCTTGAAACTATATGGAGCAAACAATGGAGTTGATTTACTAAAAGCAAATAGACTGTGCACTTTGCAAGTGCAGTTGCTTCCGAGCTTAGTAAAGCTTCACTTTGCAAAGAATACCCAATCACATACTCAAACAGCATTTTTGCTTGCACATGATTGGATGACAAAGTCAGTAAAGCTCCACTTCATTTACTAACCCTTGGAGCAAATGTCCTTGCCAAGTACCCAGAGATTGATTTACTAAAACCGGAGAGTGCAAAATCTGGGGCAGATGTTCATGGTAGCCAATCAGCTTCTAACTTTAGCTTGTTCAAGCTAAAATAAGTACTTAAGCTAAAATATTTTTTTTTACCTTAATGCATTCCTTGCATTAATGAAAAAAAAACTTTTATATTGCTCTGTCCTCCCCTTTCCCTGTGTAAAGGGGAAGAGAGGGGAGAAGAGATCCAGTGCTGTGCATGGCTGCATCTCTTCTCCCCTCTTTTCCTCTTCACACAGCAGTTTTCAAGGCATATACAAGAAAAGAAAAAAAAAACAAGAAAAGGAAACAATATTGTACATAAAGGGCCAAAAGCACAGACGAGGCCCAACTGTTACATATAAAATACAATAACACATTGCACACATTAGTCATAGTAAAAGTCAAAGCCACAAAGTGTCTACTGTGTACATACAAAACAGAAGTGAGTTGAAAGAAACAAAATCAACTTGTAGAGTAAATGGATTACCACAATTCATAGGAAATACACCAGAGGGCCATCGAAAACGCTGTAGGAACCTAAACAAAAGGGAACCATTGTGGGGATAGACTATTAAGGATGGCCATAATCATCGTGCAAGGGGTGATCCATATTCAGACTGATCCCACGCATCCCACGGTTGGTTAAATTTTGACAGAGCATCATTTACTAAAGCAGTTAGGCCCTTTTGACACGGGTGCCTCAGTTTTGCGGGATTCACTTGCTCAGCGGGGGATCGGTCCCCTGATCCCTGCTAAACATGCGGATGACAGGTCTGCCTCCGCTCACTATGCAGAACGAAGATGGGCAGAGTCTACGTCTCCTGTATGGGGAGATCGGATGAAAAGGGACCACCTGTCCGTTTTCATCCGATCCACCAGACCGATGGAAAACAGGACCACCATCCATCTGGATTTGGCGGGCAGGATCGGATAGCAGTGGGTGTCAGCGGACATGTCACCACTGACATCTGCCGCTTCATAGGGGTAAATAGATGGTCCGATCAGTTCTGCCTGAAAAACTGACAGGTGGACCTGATCCGACATCCCGTGCGAAAGGGCCCTTAGTTATTTCATTCTACGAATATCAGCTATAATATTCCGGAGCTGGGTCATGGAAGGGGGAACAGGGGACAACCAATTTAATGAGATAGTCCTCTTTGCTGCTAACAAAATGTAAGAGATGAACTTTTTCACATGTTTACTGAGGGAAGGGAAGACCTAAAAGATAATGTAACGGGGAAAGACAGGGCAAATAATCATTGAAGAAGAGACATTACAGAGTACCAGAAGGGTACAACTAATGAACCATGCCAGAAAAATTGGTATTGAGAACCTACTTCAGTATGACAGCGCAGCATAAGTACGAATTGAAAGTTAAAGTAGAACTATAGGGAAAACTTTTCTTTTCATTTTGGATAGAGCGAGGGAGGGCTAAAATCCCTATCAGATTTTCTTCAGCCACCTATGTCCCTTTGTGGAGATTTCCCTTCCCTTCCTGTCCCATAGCCAAACAGGAAGTGAGAGAAAAACTCTGCAAATTGAAGGAATTCCTTGGGGACCCCAGAACTACTTGTCCCTGTTGGAAGATTTCCCCCTTATTACATTTCTGCAGACAACCCAAAATTTGGGATTTTCTTTTACATTGACTTTCAATGATAATGGTAAACAGGACAAATAGAGAGGTTGTATCTCCTTAACGGGGGGCACAGACAGCAATAAAACCTGACAAGCATTCTAATTCCTCTCCACGCTATCCAATACAAAATAAAAAAGTTTTGCCTTTAGTTATACTTTAAGGGTCATGCCGGTGTGATACTTCTGGCGTCCTGTACCAAAACAATAAAACCTTAAAAGCAGCCCCTCTCTCTGCACCACGCAATGGGAAATTTTGGAAGTGGAGGACCAAACCTTGTCCCAACTGGGAGGGGTATTAGGCCGTACGAGAAAACGCATATAAGTATAATAGTCCTTAGTAAGAGGAGTGGTTTTGTAAAGTAATTTATAGATAGAGAATATTAGGTGCACTTGATAAGGCCCCTTGCAACAAAAATATTCTAATGCAAGTGGGTTTAGGCTGGGTAATTTGTTTAATTTGGAGGTTGGAGGTAGGAGAAGAATATATGCTTGGGAATGTGATACTTATACCCCGTACACACGGTCGGATTTTCCGACGGAAAAAGTGCGATCGGATTGTGCTGTCGGAAATTCCGATCGTGTGTGGGTTCCATTGGACTTTTTCCGTCGGAATTTCCGACACACAAAGTTTGAGAGCAGGCTATAAAATTTTCCGACAACAAAATCCGATCAGTTAAATTCCGATCGTGTGTACACAAATCCGACACACAAAGTGCCACGCATGCTCAGAATAAATTAAGATACGAAAGCCATTGGCTACTGCCCCGTTTATAGTCCCAACACACGTGTTTTACGTCACCGCGTTCAGAACGATTTTCCGACAACTTTGTGCGACCGTGTGTATGCAAGACAAGTTTGAGCCAACGTCCGTCCGAAAAAATCCATGGATTTTGTTGGCGGAATGTCCGATCAATGTCCAATCGTGTGTACAGGGCATTAGTCTGCAAATCATTAAAGGTGCAGAACCTTTGGGTTGTAGGGTTAACATAGTGACGTAGCTGAAAGAGGGAAGCCTGGGCCAAGGGTGCCACACAGGTATAAGATAAACTGTCCAGGATAAGGGGGTTAGAAAGCATGTTGGACATTGAAGGGCATGGTGAAGAGCATCGTAGCCAGACATAACTGTTTTAGTGCAGCATCAGCAGGTGTAGAGGGAGACCAAATCGAAGAGCAAGGGTGTGTGGGGTGAAGGGAATCCATCTCAATTTCTGACCATCTTTTCTGGGCATATTGACTAGACCAGGAGGCAACAGAACATAAATGGGTGATGTAATAATAATTAATAACATCAGGACCTCCCAGTCCCCCATGAGACCGAGAAGAGAGCACCACAGAGCCAGCAATCTGATGTGCTTTGTTGTGCCATACAAAATTGAGGAGAAGTGATTTTCTGGGGTTAAGCAGTTATAACGTTTTCTATAAAAATCTCTGAAGACCTTGGCCATAGTCTGGGGGCAATGTGTAGGCACACCATCTGATTTAAGAAGAAAATCATGGAAAGAATGAAAGGGACATGGCCTGATTTTAATAACCAGCAGTCTATGGAGCTTATTAGAGTACTTATAACATTTTAGTTTAGCCCACAGAAGGGATTTACCAATAATATTAATGGCTAGGGTTTTAATCTGGTTATGCAGAGAAACCACTGTGGGAAGGCGTGATACCGTGGGTGAGAGTACAAGGAGGCACTTTGCAGTGCACAGTTTCCCCAATAAACAGGCCTTTAAAATATTAGCATCTTTCTTCAGACAAGAACCTGCAGAAATGCATTGCCCTCTAAAAAAAGCCTTGTGGTCCTCCCACAGAGTAGATGCTCCTGACATTGAGCCCTTGTTAACCTGAAAAAACTCAGTTAAGGCTTGGGCGAGTTGTTCTTTGGTGTCTACAAGGTGGAGTAAGGATTCATTAAAAGAGATGTAGGTTTTTTTTTTTGTTTTTTTTTAGCATCATATTTACCTAGGTGGATGCAGCATCAGTCCGCAAAAGAATATTATTAATAATTGCAAGAGAAGATACATAGCAAAATACAGTGAGAAAGGTGAACGGATGTCAAGTAGTTAACATGCACTGTCATTCCTTACACTGTAGATGACTTGGCTGTATTCCAGTCCCAAGGTCTTATATGTCCTGTTGTACACTGTTACCGACTGCAGCACCCATTCATCTTTAGTGGCAAACACATTTTGTGCATTTTGGTTGACAACTGAAGAGTTGCTTTTTGGCCATAGAACGATATCTGAAACTACAAAAAGCGGCACTGCTGCTAGTAACTATTCATTCTGATGAACATTCTAATGCAACTATAGGTTAACCAGGAAAAATGTAGGTGAATGTAAAAGCACAATATTTTGGCAAGATATTGGTAGTGAAGTGAATATTAGAAAGACACTAATGTCCACACTGTAGATCGCATTTATTTCCTTATACATCATACTACCCAACTTTGTAACTTAAAGCGGAATTAAATTGTATCTAAACAATACAAACTGAATACACAATTTATTCATTTTTAATATTTAAGCAAACTCACCCATCCATCCATGTCTCTATGCTTTATTTTGTTAAAAAAAACCACTTTGAAAATCCCCCCTCCCTAGCATTTCATTGTTACCACCTCCCATGCTCGCCTTCAGGACTTCTCCAGAGCCTCTCCCATCCTCTGGAACTCCCTGCCCCAGTATGTCCGATCAGTCCCTACCCTGTCCACCTTTAGGAGATCCCTGAAAACTCATTTATTCAGGGAAGCCTATCCCACACCCACCTAACAACTGTCCCCGAGCCACCCCCATCAAATCATTCTCTGCAGCTATTATCTTTTGTACCACCACCCCCTCCCTTTAGAATGTAAGCTCTATGAGCAGGGCCCTCCTGTACCTTTTGTATTGTACTGTAATTGTGTTGTCCCCCTATACATTGTAAAGCGCTGCGTAAACTTTTGGCGCTATATAAATCATGAATAATAATAATAATTTCTAGCTGCAGCCATCTTGAGTAATGACAGATGATTCATGTAGCATTTACTCCCTTGAGTCCATCTGCCCTTAGCTCAAGCATGCAGGCAGGTTGGTGCGCTTAGCTGAGAAACCCCTCCTCCAAATGAAAGAAAAAAATGCCCATGAAGACCCTTGTGATGTATGGCATCATTTTGGCCTAGGCCAGAAACCAGGAAGCAACTGAAAAAATGTAAACAAAAAAAAATTAAAACAAGAAAATATAATATACCTTCATATCTATTTACTAATGCTAGCAGCATAAGGATTAAAAATTGTTAATTTTGATTGAGAGACTTTATTTCTGCTTTGAAAGGGAGAGATACTCTGGTATGGAGAAGATTTAAAAACGGGCATGGCTAAATTGTGATCAAATTGGGAGTGGCTTAACCACTTGCTGCTCACCGTATATATTGAATATACAGTCTCAGGATGACTCTCTAGTTCTGGGAGGGCGTCCCTGGATGTCTTCCCATGTACACACCTCCCGCGCACCAGGGGCACGCATCAGGAGCTCTCTGTGACTGCTGTTTGCCTTGGACACAGCGGATCACAGATCAGGGTAAAGGGCCAATCACAGCTGCCCTTTAGGTTGTGATCAGCTGTGTCCAATCACAGCTGTCACAATGTAAATAAACAAAAGGTCCTTTGCCAGTTATTGAATCTCCTTTCCCCACACAGAGACCATGTGAGGAAAGGAGAACCAATCTGTGCTGCATCTGTGAGTCTGTTTACATATTACAGTGTCACACACCAGTGCAGCCACATCAGAGCCTTCATCTGCCACACCAGCTATCCACAGCAATACAGCCACATCAGAGTCATGATCTGCCATGCCAGTCATCCATGCCAGTGCAGCCACATCAGTGTCCTGATCAGGGCCTTCAAAAATGTGATAGGTAGTCAGGAAATTAGATGCATCATTTATGCCTGATTTTTGCCCCTTGAAAGCCCAAAGGTGCTTCTTAGATTTTGGGCCCCTCTGTGTGGCTAGGCTATGAAAAAGTCTCACACATGTGGTATCGCCATACTCAGGAGGAGTAGCAGAATGTGTTTTGGGCTGTAATTCTTAGTATGTCCACGCTATGTGTTAGAAATATCCTATAAATTAACAACTTTGTGTAAAAAAATATGTATTCATTTTCTTTCCACATTTTCCAAAAATGTGTGGCCAAAAATGACATGTTCAAAAGACTCATTATGCCTCATAGAAAATACCTTGGGGTGTTTGCCTTCCTAAATGGGGTCATTTTGTGGGTGTTTCCACTGTCCTGGCGCTCCAGGGGCTTCAGAAATGTGATAGGTAGTCATGAAATTAGATCCATAATTTATACTCCTTATAAGCCCAAAGGTGCTCCTTGAATTATGAAACCCTCTATGCATCTAGGCTGTTAAAAAGTCTCACACATGTGGTATTCCCAAGTATGCATATGCCGTGTGTGAGAAATAACTTAAAATGATATTTTTGTGAAAAAAATAAAATTTTTATTTAATGTCTTAATTTTTCAAAGAACTGTAGTAAAAATGTAAACTTCAGAACGTTTACCATGCCTCTTACTAAATACCTTGAGAAGTCTACTTACCAAAAGAGGTCATTTCGGGGGTATATGTACTGTCCTGGCATTTTAGGGTCTCCAGAAATGAGATAGGCAGATATTAGGAATGATCAATTTTCAAATATATGTGTACATATATATATATATATATATATATATTATATATATATATATATATATATATATATATATACATATATATATATATATTTACATGTGTGTGTGTGTGTGTGTGTGTGTATATATATATATATATATATATATATATATATATATATATATATATATATATATATATATATATAAAACGTTCACACAGATTACATAATATATACTGATTTGGGTACTTTTACCAAACAAATGTAGCAGATTACATTTTGGCCTAATTTGATGAAGAAAGATTACTTTCTAAAAAAAATTTATAACAGAAACAAAGAAAAAAAAATTTTTCCAAACTTTTTGGTATTTTTTTTGTTTATATAACAAAAAAATAAAAAACCCAGTAGTGATTACATACCACCAAAAGAAAGCTCTATCTGTCTCAAAACAAATGATAATAATTTAATTTGGGTACAGTGCTGCTGAGTAATTGTCATTCGACAGTGCTGAAATCTGAAAATTGGTCTGGGCACGAAGGGGGCCAAAGTGTCTGGTATTGAAGTGGTTAAAGAAACATGATTCAATAAAGTCTAAACCTACATATTATATACACTGTACAGAGTCTGCTACACTGCTGACTGGCTGCTGATGAGGCATCCATTATTGCTTTTGTGCAGCAGAAGCCACAAACCATCAAGTAAAGCAAAGATCTTTGACTAAATATTGTTTAATAGAGTGAAGGTGCATTAGGGTTGCCACCTGTCCAGGATTCACCCGGACAGTCAGGGTTTTTAATTATGTGTCAGACTGGGCTGTGGCTCCTCAAGTAACTGAGATAGTCACACACAAATCTGTTGCCATCCAGGAGCTGCGACTGTCTGGTGGCAGATTCATCATCATGGGGAGGCTGAGCGATGATGTCAGCAAGTGGCCACACCCACTGTTTACCACTGTGTGCTATACACGCTGCATTCCTACTTTCCTTGGGGCATCCCCTCCCTGCACAGCCAGGCACACTGAATTTTCAGTCTCCCAGAGTCAGAAAATAGTCCAGCACTTTATTTTGTTATTTTATTGAGGGATTAGAACTTAGATGGGGAGTAGGGGAATTATGGGGTGCCTCCTCCTATGTACAGTCTATATACACTCCTCATTTCCTCCAGCACACTTGCTTGCAGGAAAAAGCTCAGCTGAGAAACTTTAGTGGATCTGACAAGATACTCAGCCAGATCAAAGCAAAAGCCCTTTAAAGGCAGGGACCTCAGGCCCCTTGGTTCTGCAGCAAAGTCCACTGTTGATCTTACATCTCTGTGGCTACTGATCCCAGCACCACCACTTCAGGCACTGCCAGCCTGCCTGGCTGCGGCTGCCCCTTTCACTAGCCCTCCTAGCTACTTCTCCACAGTCCTTCGAGACTGACACTCTCTTTCTCCACAGTCCTCCCAGACTATTCACTTACCATGAGAAAAAAAGGAATCGCGCTAAATGAATGTGCAATCTTGCATATATGAAATAAATACAAAATACATACAATATATGTGAAAAAAGGATAAATGCACGTGACATCTGCGTATGATCCACAATAGTGTCACATCAACTTAAAATAAGATAAAAAGTGACTACGGATCACCCATAAATAATACAAAGAAAAAAGTCCAAGTGATAAGTAATAATTCATCCGTGAGAACCAGAGAAAATCCACCACCAGGAATAGAAGGGGTCACTTCTTACCGGATGGCCACGATCCCCTGCTACAGAGGATCATAGCTAGCAGGTACACTTTAAAACTGGCTGTGAGAACTTCTGTCAGCATCCGCTAGGGGTCATCACACCATCAATAACAACAGCAAAGCTCGTAGAAGAGATGTAAAAGATCCAGAGAATAGATAGCCTTAAGTCTGGTTCTTGGCCAAATGAACACGGACAAACCCGTCCTGCTGGAGTACAGCACAGCTTGGAGGTGACGTCAGAGTGTCGTCTAGCTCTGCCCTACGCGTTTCGTGACATCATCACATCTTCCAGTGCCCCTGGAAGACGTGATGATGTCACGAAACGCGTAGGGCGGAGCTAGACGACGCGCTGACGTCACCTCCAAGCTGTGCTGTACTCCAGCAGGACGGGTTTGTCCATGTTCATTTGGCCAAGAACCGGACTTAAGGCTATCTATTTTCTGGATCTTTTATATCTCTGCTACGAGCTTTGCTGTTGTTATTGATGGTGTGATGACCCCTAGCGGATGCTGACAGAAGTTCTCACAGCCAGTTTTAAAGTGTACCTGCTAGCTATGATCCTCTGTAGCGGGGGATCGTGGCCATCCGGTAAGAAGTGACCCCTTCTATTCCTGGTGGTGGATTTTCTCTGGTTCTCACGGATGAATTATTACTTATCACTTGGACTTTTTTCTTTGTATTATTTATGGGTGATCTGTAGTCACTTTTTATCTTATTTTCAGTTGATGTGACACTATTGTGGATCA
This sequence comes from Lithobates septentrionalis, assembly GCA_037952835.1. Classification (NCBI taxonomy): domain Eukaryota; kingdom Metazoa; phylum Chordata; class Amphibia; order Anura; family Ranidae; genus Lithobates; species Lithobates septentrionalis. The sequence continues at coordinate 637,423 of JBBDGP010002320.1, forward strand.
TACGCAGCTGTCACGTGCATTTATCCTTTTTTCACATATATTGTATGTATTTTGTATTTATTTCATGTATGCAAGATTGCACATCCATTTAGCGCGATTCCTTTTTTTCTCATGTTTTACCTTCACAATTGATGTTTATTGTTGGAATTGCTGCTTTTTTCACTATTAATTTTTCACATATTTTATAGCGCAGTTTCTTTCCCTATTTTTTCTATTCACTTACCAGCCCACCCGGCTGACTTCTCTGGAGAACTCCTGGACGTGCTGACCTGCTCCTGCTGTCCTCTCCTTGCTCCCGTGCCTCCAGGAAGGATTTACTTAGTGTGTTGTAGAGTGTCCGTCCAGCACCCAAGCCCCAGGCCCGAAGTCACCCTCCCAGACAAGGGGGCACCCTCAAAGGCCACTGACAGCCTCCTCAGCACTCCTTATCCATCTTCCACCGACTGCTCCCTGGTGGTATGACTCAAGAGTATTTATAAAGTGGCCTGCCCCGTGACAGCCCATTTTGCTGGGGATTGGCTGGGGCCATCATCAATACTCCAAGCAGCTCCTCCTAGACTCCCCTCTCTACTTTTGGAAGCTTCTCCAAGGTTCCAGAAAGCAGGGGAGTCACCAGAAATACTGCTTGCTGAGTGATCCAGCCTTCCTGAGTCACTCAGCCCTGACTCAGATTCAACTCAGGCCTGGTTCTCAGCCTGGCCAAATTTTCCTACACTACAACTATAAACACCAGCACACTAGAGGGTGCTGCAGAAGTAAATAGCAATCATTAGCAAAGAAAACCAGGGGACATCCCCCACGGTTTTGAATGTGTCTACAAACATATGAAAATTTCTCAATCCAACTGTAAACAGCTGACTGTAAAAGCCTGGCTTAGATGAACATTCTCTTTTTTTTCTAAACTCCAACTTCCCAATGTACCAATATACCATTAATGTACCAAAGCTTTCAATATCTTTTAGCATGGGCTTTACCCCAGCCTCCAGTGTGTTCCATAAAAAATTCCTCCATTACTTCGTGCTCCGTCCTGATATTTGGTATTATGGACAGAAAAACCTTTAGAAGGAAGTAGTTCAGCACCCATCCCCCTCAAGGAAATTATCCCCACCCCCCCACTGAATGGAGGACGTGATGACCCCCCCCATATCACTTTGTCCTATGACATATCGTCAGCTATGTAGTGCAAGGGCCTGCCTGATTGGTTACTGAGTTATTGAATAAATAGGTGGGATCTCCTAATATATTGTTTTGGTAAATCTAATGGAGATCATACAGAGATTGTAGAATCAGATTGTATAGTGTATGGCCACCTTTATACACCTAAAATGAGCTACTACTAATTGTTAACGGCAACCCAAACACAGAAGCAAACACACATTTTGCCATGTGGAAAAACAGCCGTTAAATGCAACAAAACATGCAGTAAAAACGTGCAAACCACAAAATGTCAAAATGTCCAATGTGCTACAGTACTTTGCCCTGTGTAGTGCAGCCCATTGAAATCAATGGGCTGCCCTATGAGTGCTGCAGCAAACGCCCTCCAAAAAACATGCGCTCCCACTATGCTATGTGTGAATGGACTCCGCTCCACTATAAAAAAGTTCTGGAGCTTCTTTGGGGTGATTGTTGAATGTAGGGCAACCCATTAAAGTGAATAGGCTACCCTATGTGTGACAAGGGGAAACGAAACACCGAAAAAAACAGAGGTGTGAACGAGGCTTGAAACCTGAGTGTCTCTGTCCATTCCCTCCTATGTACTCGTATAAAGATGGCCATACACTATGCAATCTGCGATCGTCAGCTTTTGTGACGGGGAAGAGATTAGGTGCAGTTCTGCTGGGGGTGGGGGGGGGGCCTGTTTTCAGGAGGAGGACGACTGTGATTGGCCACTGTGAAAGCCAATCACAGTCCTGCTAGCCCCGTCCACCATCTGGAGGAAGATGACTCGCTTGGTTGCCACTACCTACTGACTCAGAAAGAAGGGATTTCACTGTGATTGAGAAAACCACAATCAAGTGACAGTTTGTGGAATTACTGCTGAGCTTCTGGGAACTTTGTTGAAATTATTCCTGAACCTTTGTGTCACTAACTACTGAACCCCGGCACTCTGTGTCCTTTTCCTGTGGCGCAGAGCGCCACACTTTTTCTCAGCTGCGGGGGCCCAACTTATGATCCTGCACACAGGCCCACTGCTTTCAGAAAATGCCCCTGACCTGAGCTCATCATTGTGCATCCATTTCAGATGCTTGTATGTGACATCACATACATCACATACATCCCATACATCACATACATCCAATACATCACATACATCCCATACAAGCACGTGGGCTGGATGCGAGAGGTGGATCAGCAGGATGAGCATGCCAGGACAGGTAAATGTGTCTCATCTCTGCTTCCTTTCACCACTTCGCATATCACGCATATCATAGATGAGAAGAGGGTACAGCGGTGGGGAAAATGTGCAGGAGGTACAGCGGTGGGGCAGATGTGCAGGGAGGTACAGTGGTGGAAGAGATGAGCAGGGGGTTCAGCAGTGGGAAAGAAGAGCAGGGGGGGTTACAGTGTTGTGGTAGATGAGCAGGGGGGTTCAGTGTTAGGCCAGATGAGCGGGGGGGTTCAGTGTTGGGCCAGATGAGTAGGGGGGTTCAGTGTTGGGACAGATGAGCAGGGGGGTTCAGTGTTGGGCTAGATGAGCAGGGAGGTTTAGTTTTGGGGTAGATGAGCAGGGGGGTTTAGTGGTGGGACAGAGAAACAGGGGGGTAGAGCAGTGGGGCAGATGTGAAAGGAGGTGTATTGGTGGGGCAGTAGAGCAGGGGGAACAGAGGTGAGACAGATGTGCAGGAGGTACAGTGGTGGGGAAGGTGAGAAAGCAGGTTACAGTGGTGGGGCAGATGAGCAGATAAGTTCAGTGTTAGGACAAATGAGAAGGTGATTCAGTAGTGAGACAGAAGAGCATGGGGATATGGCGTTGGAGCAGATGTGCAGGGAGGTACAGTGTTGGGGCAGATGAGAAAAGGGGGTACATCGATTGGGCAGATGAGCAGGGGGGTTACAGTGGTGGGGCAGATGTGCAGGAGGTACAGTGGTGGGAGGGATGAGAAGGGGGTTCAGCGGTGGGACAGAAAAGCAGGGGGGTTCAGTGATGAGGCAGATGAGCAGGGGGGTTCAGTGTTGGGCCAGATGAGAAAGGGGTTACAGTGGTGGGAAAGATGAGCAGGGGGGGGTTCAATGTTGGGGCAGAGGAGAAAGGAGGTACATTGTTGGGACAAGTGAGCAGGGGGTTACAGTGGTGGGGCAGAGGAGCAGGAGGTACAGTGGTGGGGCAGATGAGCAGATAAGTTCAGTGTTAGGACAGATGAGAAGATTCAGCGGTAAGACAGAAGAGCATGGGGGTACAGCGGTGGAGCAGATGAGCAGGGGGTTACAATGGTGGGACAGATGAGCAGGGGGTTACAGTGGTCGGGCAGATGAGAAAGGGGGTTACAGTGGTGAGGCAGATGAGAAAGGGGGTACATTGATGGGGCAGATGAGAAAGGGGGTACATTGGTGGGGCAGATGAGAAAGGGAGTACATTGGTGGGGCAGATGAGCAGGGGGGTACAGTGGTGGGGCAGATGAGCAGGGGGTTACAATGGTGGGACAGAAGAGCAGGGGGTTACAGTGGTCGGGCAGATGAGAAAGGGGGTTACAGTGGTGAGGCAGATGAGAAAGGGGGTACATTGATGGGGCAGATGAGAAAGGGGGTACATTGGTGGGGCAGATGAGAAAGGGAGTACATTGGTGGGGCAGATGAGCAGGGGGGTACAGTGGTGGGGCAGATGAGCAGGGGGGTACAGTGGTGGGGCAGATGAGCAGGGGGTTAAAGTGGTGGAGCAGATGAGCAGGGTAGTAGAGTGGTGGGACCGATTTGCAGGGTAGTACAGTGGTGGGGCAGATGTGCAGGGTAGTACAGTGGTGGGGCAGATGAGCAGGGGGTTACAGTGGTGGGGCAGATGAGCAGGGTAGTACAGTGGTGGGGCAGATTTGCAGGGTAGTACAGTGGTGGGGCAGATGTGCAGGGGGTTACAGTGGTGAAACAGATTTGCAGGAGGGTCAGTGATCTGAGGTGTGAAGGTCAATGAATTGGGGCTCATCTGAGGTGTGTAGTTGCAGGAATTGGGGCTGATCTGAGAGGCATGAGAGTGCAGGATGTTAATTTCTCACTACTAATGTAGTTTAAAGCATTTACTTTATAAAAAATATCCTTTTCGCGATTGAGAGAGTGAAGTTGACATTTTTTGGATAAAATTGGCACGCTCAATTTCTTTGAAAACATTTTTCGGCACACTGTGCTCAAAAGGCTGCCTACCCCTGGTTTAGACACTGATAAATAATGTAGGAGAAGCCACTGAAAAAATAAGAAAGAGAGAGAAAAAAAAAGATGAAGGGAGAGTAAGCTTGTAAGCGGAGCAAGTATTCAAGGAGTAGTGTAAGTGTAAAAGTTCAGAGTGTCTAAATAGCTGAGTTGGGCACTCGAGGAAACTGTGAAGGCGCAGTGGGCTGTTTCCGGGACTACAACTGCCAACAAATTAATTATACATATAGTAAACTAATAAACTAAAGAATCGTAAGTTTTAAGTAGGAAGTTATAATGTAAGGTAAGAATGTTTTAATTAAGGTAGTAAGTCAGAGGTTTTATAAATGAGTTTAGATACAACCCTTACATATGATTATAGGAAAACTATATAGCAGATAGAACTAATTAACTAGGTTGTAGACTGACTAGGCAGAGAACTCAGTCAGTAATTTTAGTTGTTGTTACACTTCCCAATAGAGAAAGTATAAGTTATGAATCCTGAGAATGTTGTGTAAAGGATGTATTAGGTATTAAAGGGGTAAGCCCTTGTCAGGGCCGGCTCAGCCCTTCCTTCTCTGAGCTGGCCGCTCAGCTGTCGGCTATTGCCAGCTCTCATCTCTCTCCACAGTTAACCAGCTGTTGTGGATCTGCTCGTCAGTCCCGCCTACTTAAAGATCTCCAGCTCACTTCATTCCTGCCTTCGCCTTGGTCACATCACTAGAAACCATCTCCTGCGTTCCTGTTTAAAGACGGGCTTTGCTGACATCCCTTCTGGCTCCTTATCCTGCTTGCTGTTCCTCTACTTGGATCCTTGACTTCTGGCCTGGCTGATTACCCGATTTGGTTACTGAACTCTGGCTTGGCTGATTATCCGATCTGGTTACTGAACTCTGGCTTGGCTGACTACCCGATCCGGTTACTGGACTCTGGCTATAATTTGACTACGCTTACTCTATTTACCTTTTTATTTTTATTTATATCACCTATATCTGTTTATCGATACATTAGTCCATTAGATGTCCTTCTTCAATGGGCGTTGAAGCAATGCCACTCCTCTTGGAGGGAGTTTGATGATCAGGGGTGTCTTGTAATTTTTGGGGAGAACCAGAAGGCTCTCGACGTTTGGGGTCTTCCGTTGATGTTCCAGGTGTTGACAGGTCGAAGATCTTGTAGGATGTTTATTAGGTCAACTGTTCTTTTGCAGGCATATGGGGTTCCTTTATAAGAAAAGCGAATGACAAAGGGAAAACCCCATCTATAAGATATGCGGTGATGTTGGAGTACTTGTAATTGCGGTTTCATTGCTTTATGCTTGATGAGTGTTTGTTGGGACAGATCTTGGAAAATTTGGTATTTATGACCCTGAAATGTAAGGGATTCTTTATTATGGGCAGCTTCTAGTAACTGCTCCTTGGTACAGAAGTAGTGAAGCTTTATGATTATGTCTCTGGATGGTCCAGAATCCTTAAGGGGGACCAGAGATTCATGTATTCTGTCCATTTCTAATCATTCTATGGGATTAAATGGTGCAAGTTCCTGGAAGAGTGCTGTAACTGTTGATTGAAGATCTTCAATTACCTCAGGGATTCCGCGTTTGCGTAGGTTGGACCTCCTGGCCCTGTTCTCAAAGTCTTCAAGGTGGGTTTGAAGTAAAGAATATTCATCTTTGAGGGATTCTAGTTCGTCAGTCTGGTTAGAGGTAGTGACATCAATTTCATCCATCCTGTGTTCAAGGATAGTAGTGCGGCGGCTTACCTCACGAATCTCCCACGTCATTTTGTTTGTGATGTTATCTGAGGTATTCTGTAAGGCTCTATGAAGGATCCTTTCGAATTGGTTTAGTAGGTCATAGCCATTTGAAATACCCTGTAGGTCTGTGGGGGTCATTCTGGTGTCAGAAAGGGGCTTACCGTTTGTTATGGAATAAGGAGACCGAAGCTGCAGCTGTAAATGTGAACGTATGGTGTGAGGGGGTGATGATGCCGCCATTTTAGCTGCGGTTCTAGTCAGCATTTTCTGGGCTTTCTGTGGTTTCAGTTTTGTTTTTCTCACTCTGTGCATCCTGTCAGTATGTGCCCGGGAGTCACAGATATGTGTCATGCACTGTGTGAGAGTTGTGAGCTTATGAGATTCAGTGTTATTCTGTTGTTGGATCCCGGTCGGTGCGGAGAGCTAAGCGGACATGTCCTGCTCAGGTGGCTTCACGTCATCAATACTTTTTCAAGCCACTGTATATCCAGCCAAAATGTTTGTTTACATTTTGGATATAATGGAAAAGAATTAGAGCTCCGGCCAGGTTTAGCTGCTAGCTAGGATGTCATTAGAGAGATTACCCCTAACATCCTGTTCAAGCATTTGTTATGTCCAGGGGCGTTGCTAGGTGGCAAAAAGACCAGGGGCTTCAGTCTGAAGTCCAAGGCCGGCACGGGGGGGGGGGGGGGGGGCAGTTGTAGCGCAGGGTTTTTTGGCTGGGCGGTGGGGTTGTGTGGCGGGGGTAAGCTCACTTGCTGGTTGCTGCCTGGCTTACCAGTGCCCATCATTGTTGACCACTAAACTCACCTGCCTGTCACACTGACATTACACTGACCTACCTGACATACATACACTGACCTGCCTACCTGACATACATACACTGACCTACCTACCTGACATACACACACTGACCTACCTACCTGACACATACACTGACCTACCTGACAGACACTGACCTACCTGACATACATACACTGATGGTAGTGACATACATACACTGACCTACCTGACCAGGAGACAGACTTCATGTGTCCTGCAGCAGCTCAGCTCAGCCGTGGTGTGCGGTGTGCGGTGCGCCCATCATCATCACAGCAGACAGCCAGAGGAGGAGAGGAGAGCCGCCTGAGCGCCGGGGGGGAATCGGGGATATCACAGTAATGTGGCGAGGTGGCCACATTGTAATTCCCGCCTTCTAGAGCCTGCAGCACCTATGATGGACGTCACACGTCCCGTGGTCCCGGAATTGGACCAGTGGGACGTCCATCATAGGCGCTGCAGGCTCCAGAAGGCAGGACCTGCTATGTCACTCGGCTGCACTCAGCGGCGCTCGGGATCAGATCGGTCCCCGCTCGGCGGCGGCGTTCGGGGCTAATAATAGAATGGTGCATGCCTGAGACCTGGAGATTTTCGGGGACCCATTCAGGGCTCCAGCCCCCCCCCCCCAGCCCCCCCTCCCGGCGCCACTGGTTCTGTCTGTCTATAGTAAGTCTACTAGGGGGCCAAAGAAGGAGCTGCGTGCAAATGTTCTCTTGTTTGTTCCTCCCTAGTGCTATCCATAGAATAGAACTGCCGAAAATATTATAAACACCAGCAATGGTCATTCCATCTGCTTGAATTTTTATCGTTTATACTGGTAATGCTAAATAGTTATGCAGATTTTTTTTTTTTTTTTTAGTGTTGCCATTCAGATGATATATAGTAGGTATGAGTACCAAAGCTGTGCCCTGAAAAATAAATACATGTACTTCCAGCAGAACTTATTACAGAGCAAAGATGTCAAACACATGATCTATGCAACAGGCATACCTGTGTAAATAAAAGAGCCAAAGGAGAGCCTGCATGTCTGGACGTCAAAAGGAAACTTGTAAATGTTCAAATTGCAGGTGCTGATAATGCGTAGAGGCATTGCATTAACGATTTGCCCATTGCTACGCAGTATATAATATGGAATTTCTGGAGAGTTATTATCATCTTCTGTCCTATGGGACAAGACATGCGATTAGCTACAAAGCATAATACAAATATCCCATTATACTGATAATGCATTTTAACCCAGAATACACTTTATGCACACCTCCTAAATTTCTGAGATCAGAAAGGAGGGTCACATTTTAGTGCTATACTTCTAGCTATATGCCCACCACACTTTACACACTTCCCTCAAAAGGTGGTAAAATGCCATAGTAATTAAATGTATCTGACAATTGCACAACTCATTTATGGTCAGCAAACAAAGGTCACCAGCCAATTGTATTACAGCGTCAGACATAATCCATTACTAAATGTTGAATAGTAAATTCAGCAGTAAGAAAATAGCCGTCAGCGGTGAAGCGTGGGTTGTCAGTACCCAGGGCAAGACAAGTAATTTGGCCCTCCTAACCTGTGGACTTTTAGATACCCCACCTTAATCACACCCCCAGATACCTCCCCCACACTCTGATTACACCCTCCAGATACCCCAACCCTGATCACACCCCCAGATACTCCCCCACTCTGATCACTTCCCCCAGATACCCCCCCAGATTCCTCCACTCTGATCACACTCCCAGTTCCCCCCCCAGATTCCTCCACTCTGATCACACCCCCAGATCCCCCCCCCAGATTCCTCCACTCTGATCACACCCCCAGATTCCCTCACCAGATCCCTCCACTCTGATCATATCCCCAGATTCCCCCATCTCTCCACTCTGATCATACCTCCAGGTCCCACTCTCAACCCTCCACTCTAATCACATCTCCAGATCCCTCCACTCTGATCACACCTCCAGATCCCCACAGATCTCTCCACTTTAATCACACCTCCAGATACCTCCCTCACCCATCACACACACACAATTCCCCCACATCTCACTGGTCCTGCAGCACCAGGAACAAGATGATTAGCTGTGTCCTGAGCAGGCAGGAGAATATCTCCACCATGATCTCTGGTGGCAGCTGCAGCAACCAGCGGGGAGCCTCCTCCACCTTGACCTCCTCCTTTGCTGGCACAACTCCCCCCCCCGGCCTGTTCACCCCACCCCAAAGCGTGTCGATCACTGCCTGTACACACTTGAAATCGGGATCCGTCTACCACTCTGCCCTCCTCTGCATGCTTGAATCTATTCTCCCTGTTTTCTCAGTGACAGGAGCTAAACAGCAAGTAAACTAAAACCTCCATGCTGCGCCCTCTCTCCTACCAGGCACAGTGTGCAGGTTTTAGTTTGCTGCTGCCTGGGCTGCCTTACGGTGGCCCTGTCTGCCCTGTCTGCCCTGTCTGAACCCTTCCAAATGTTGCCCCCAGGGCGACTGCCCCAGCTGCCCCCCCACGCTACGCCACACCACTGAGTACAGTGGACATATAGCAGTGATGAGAGTAAACAGAAATCTTAGTAAGCAGACCTTTGCTATATTTGAACCTTATAAGTACAAGTTTAGCAACCCCATTCATATTTCAACTAAAACATGCCAACCACCTTAGCTGCGCCTTAGGTTGCAAGGTTTAAACCCTGACATTATCGATAGCTGTTTGTGCATTTACAGCAATCAGTCAGGCTGAACTTCAATGCTCTGCCACCTCCCATTAGCAGGGGCAGTGGGAGTGCTTATAGTGCCCAAGGACTTGAAGCTGGACCCAGTGGATAATGGGACTTTAAGTCCACACTTGTAGAATCATTATGGGCTCCTGTCACTCAATGGACTACAGTTCCCAGGAGGGCTTGGGAGTGGGGAGGAGAAAGAAGCTACATCTTCCCAGACTGCTTGCGGAATTCCGTGATCCATTGCTGATAACTCTGAGACGTGTCTCAATGAGTGAACACATCCCGGGAGCCGGACCTGGTTGTAGTGGAGCTGGGGCCGCAAGCATATCATTGCAAGGCCACGGAGAGAGAGAGTACTAAAGAGCGTAGGACTGCACCATCACCACTGAGAGTTCTGATCTGCACTCCCATTAAGCGGTACCGCCAGGTGAACCAATCATCTTACATCAGCTTACGTCATCTGCAAGCAGCTGCCTGGATAGCCGGTATAACAGTGCCAGATTCGCCCAGGGGAAAGAAGAGACCTATCAAAGACTTGGCATCGGAATCACCTCTTACTGCTAACAGAAGCAGTTGAGGTGCCTCAACAACCAAGTTCACAGCCCACCCAAACAGGCTCCCATAGATCACGCCCAGTAATCAGGTCTGAGACTTTGCCGCCAGATGTGGAGGAAGGGAAAAGCAGTGGGGAGGAAGATGTTTATATGGACTGGTTGTGGCCATCTACACTGTCAGAGACTCCTCCTTCCCCCAGTGAGACAGATACTGGAACCCTCAGGCCCAAGGCTCCAGAATGTATACCCCAGAGTCATTTTCTAGAAAGCCAAAAAGACGTCCCCCTTCCCCTGACCACAGTATTTTATGGTGAATTCATTGAGATACTTTAGTAATTTTTAAAGTGACAGCAATCATTATTATACACTGTTCAATAATTTAATGTTTTGCTGTTTAGCTGTGGCTCATAGGTAGGATTGGTGTACAATTGGTATCGGGTCACTATTCTATTTGAGAGATATACCAAATTTGCCCAGAAGGAAGAACAAGTCCATTAAAGACTTGGCACCATAATCACCTCTTACCACTAGCAGAAGCATTTTAGGTGCTTCAGCAACCAAGTTCACAGCCTACTCAAACAGGCTTACAAAGAAGACTTGCTTCCAGATGTAGAGGAAGGCAAAAGTAGCGAGGAGGAAGATGTTTATGTGGACTGGTTGTGGTCATCTACACTGTCAGAGACTTCCACTCCTCCTTCTCCCAGAGAGACAGATACTGGAACCTTCAGGGCTGAGGCTCCACAATTTAGTGGTACAGAACTCTATTTCAAGTAGCTCTGGACTAGTATTCCTACTGTATAGCAGACTCTTTCTAAAATGTACCTCCTATATGTTCATTGATGCTTAAGCCTCTACAGTTCAGCTTAATACACTGAGGGGGTTATTTACGAAAGGCAAATCCACTTTGCACTGCAAGTGCACTTGGAAGTGCAGTCGCTCTAAATCTAATGCCGCGTACACACGAGCAGACTTTACGGCAGACTTAGCCTTGCGGACTTTGACGGACTTTACGACGGACTTTCTGAATGAACGGACTTGCCTACACACAATCAACCAAAGTCCGACGAATTTGTACGTGATGACGTACGACCGGACTTAAATAAGGAAGTTCATAGCCAGTAGCCAATAGCTGCCCTAGCGTGTCTTTTTATCCATCGAACTAGCATACAGACGAGCGGACTTTTCGACCGGACTCGAGTCCGTCGGATATATTTGAAACATGTTTTAAATCTAAGTCCGTCCAACTTTTGAGAAAACAAAGTCCGTTGGAACCCACACACGATCGAATTGTCCGACGAAATCCGGTACGCCGGACCAAGTCTGCCGTAAAGTCCGCTTGTGTGTACGCGGCATAAGGGGTAGATCTGAAATGAGTGGAAGCTCTGCTGATTTTATCATCCAATCATGTGCAAGCTAAAATGCTGTTTTTTATTTTCCTCACATGTCCCCCTCGGATCTACAGTGACTTTACTTCCAAGTGCACTTTCAGTGCACTTTAAAGTGCACTTGCAGTGCAAAGTGGATTTTCCTTTAGTAAATAATCCCCTGAGTTCTTTAATACACCAGAGTAACTTTGTAATTCTCTTCTTGTGGTAATTTCCATTTGGCTAGGTGTGTCAGAGTAGCTGAGAGTCGAGGTGCAGAACAGAGAACCCAGGTTACCAAGTAGTTCCTTTGGGGGTGGGGCTACACACGGTACCTCGCAGACACTGCCTGTCTGGTTCTTTTCTTCTTCATGTAATTATCTAGAGAACACCTTATATATTTATTTCAATGAATACAAGGCATTTTCTGATTGGACAAAGTGGAGGTCGAGACTTTATCCACCCCTTTTCCAATCGGAGAATGCTTGTATTCACTGAAAAAAATAGAAAGGGCTCCCTGAATGGCAGCAGTGCCAAGCGAGTGACCCCATGTGTTCAGTGTGCATAGGGGAAGCCGATGGAGCAGCACCTGGAAGATCACAACTATCACTGTGTATAGCGTGGACTACTACAATGATTTTCAACATCCCCAGTTGCCCTCCAGATATGGATACTTATATAAAGCCAAGTATGGAAAAAAGATAACTGCTGGAGTTCTGCTTTAAACAAATACAAAATACATCATATATTAAAGTACTTATATTCAGATCTTACATTTTTCAAAGCAAATGCTACTTTTGGACACACCAAATCAATGAGATATCTTACAAACCTTCTTTTACTAGATGTGAAGGCTGCTCTGTAATAATGTACACAGAAGGTCTTCTGTAGGAAGTGATAATATAATAGGGTATTGAAAGACCAGCTCAACAAGGAACTATTTTTACATACAGTGCCTTGCAAAAGTATTTACCCCCTTGGCAATTTTTCGTGTTTTGTTGCCTCACAACCTGGAATTAACATGGATTGTTTGAGGATTTGAATCATTTAATTTACAGAACATGCCCATAAAACTTTGAAGATTTTTTTTTTCGTGAAGCAAACAACAAATTGGACAAAATAACAGAAAAAGTCAATGTGCATAACTTTTCACCCCCCTAAAGTCAATACTTTGTAGAGCCACCTTTTGCAGCTAGCACAGCTCCAAGTCGCTTTGGATAAGTCTCTATGAGCTTGCCACATCTTACCACTGGGATTTTTGCCCATTCCTCCATGCAAAACTACTACAGCTCCTTCAAGTTGGATGGTTTGCGCTTGTGAACAGATAACTTTAAGTCTGACCACAGATTTTCTATTGGCTTGAGGTCTGGGCTTTGATTAGGCCATTCCAACACATTTACATGTTTCCCATTAAACCACTCAAGTGTTGCTTTAGCAAAGTGTTTGGGGTAATTGTCCTGCTGGAAGGTGAACCTCCGTCCTAGCCCCAAATCACACACAAAGTGGTACAGGTTTTGCTCAAGAATATCCCTGTATTAAGCACCATCCATCTTTCCCTCAACTCTGACCAGTTTCCCAGTCCCGACTGCTGAAAAACATCCCCACAGCATGATGCTGCCACCACCATGTTTCACTGTGGGGATGGTGTTTTTTGGGTCATGTGATGTGTTGGGTTTTCTTTGATAGCCAAAAAGTTCAATTTTAGTCTCATCAGACTAGAGCACCTTCCACCATACATTTTGGGAGCCTCCCACATGCCTTTTCGCAAACTCAAAAAATGTAGAGCATACTAAACATATTGAAAAATTCTCTTATAACAACAAAATAAGTCCATGTGAATAAGTCCTTGGAACCTAATAAAATATAATCAAGATGAAAACCACCAAAACCATATATAAACACAAATAACAAAGTGATGGAGTGTCCACTGTGAATAAATACAAGCACGATCACTCAGGGATGGTGGGTATCCAAAGGCTGGTAAGGGTAAAGTGGATCGATGGGTAAGAACACCGTCACAAAGGTCTGCATCAGTAGATGAATGATAAATGCATACTCTTACTGGATCCGGTGGACTCCCTTGTCAGCGACACGGAGTCTTAAAGGCAATGTGCCCAGCAGGGCAGATGGAGGAATATCCAGGCAGTTGAAAGCTTCCGAAGTGGATTCCACAGGACCTCCAAGGATACTCAAGGTAGACCGTCACCACTGGAACTCAAGATGGAAATCCAGAGTGTAAGCCAATCAAGCAGGTGACTTAACCCAGCCTGGGCCTTGATGCAAACTAGTCACAGTAGGGTATAACGATAGTCCACTTATCAATGGGTGTGCCTTGAATCCACGTAAAAATGTTTTTATCCCAAAAAGATATAGAATAATAACATAGCGTAATACTGACACAAAAATTGTTTAAAATAGGTGAATAGGAGTACCACTCACATTGTGAAGTAAAAAATGTATTAAACACACAGTGGTGAAAAATTGATAACCACCAACACCACACAGAGGGCCTCCTTACCAGATAACAAATGTTAAATGCAAATCCTACGTATATGTGGAACATCAACCAGTGAAGAGATCAGTAAGTGCACCAACACCACACAGAGAGCCTGCTTACCAGATGGCAGACTCAAAAGGCAAATTACTTAACGCACAGATGAAAATCCAGCTGGATAGATAGAGGTTAATGGATGGTCCATCCTTGCAGCTTCGAACCGAAGGCTCCATAACTCACATGATGTACATAGGACCAATTCCTCTCCTCCTGGCAGTCAGCTGGTGGCCAAAAGTCAAAGTAAATGCAAAAGCAATCTGGTGGTTTTCATCTTGATTATATTTTATTAGGTTCCAAGGACTTATTCACATGGACTTATTTTGTTGTTATAACAGAATTTTTCAATATGTTTAGTATGCGCTACATTTTTTTCTTTTTTGCATAGGTTTGCGGTTGTGCCATGTTCTTTCCATTTGGTTATGGTGCTCTTAGGGATCATCAAAGATTTGGATATTTTTTTATAACCTAACCCTGACTTGTACTTCTCAACAACACTGTTCCTTACTTGTTTGGAGAGTTCCTTGGTCTTCATGGCAGTGTTTGGTTAGTGGTGCCTCTTGCTTAGGTGTTGAAGCCTCTGGGGCCTTTCAAAAAGGTGTGTATATATAATGACAGATTATGTGACACTTAGATTGCACACAGGTGGAGATTATTTCACTAATTATGTGACTTCTGAAGGTAATTGGTTGCACTGGAGCTTTTTATGGGCTTCATAACAAAGAGGGTGAATACATACGCACATGCCAATTATCAGTTTTTTTATTTCTGAAAAATAGTTTTATGTATATATTTTTCTAATTTTAATCCACCAACTTAGACTATTGTGTTCTGATCGATCACATATAATTCAGATAAAAAAAACATTGAACTAAAGGCTGTAATGTGACAAAATAGGTAAAAAGCCAAGGGGGGTCAATACTTTTGCAAGGCACTGTATATTGGAGACCTGGTAATGTTCAGTACATCCCCCTTTTCTACTGAAGTTTATCATCTGCCCAAATCAAACCATAATGTAGGGAAAGATCTTGGTGCGGTATCAACACTGGAAAGCTGTCACTCCATATAAGAACCATCACACTGAGCTCACTTACATTTCGTAGATGTAAAGGTCTGGTTTCCAGAAATATTCACTGTTAACAAGCAGTTTCTTTATTCCACAAAAGTCATCGGGGTTCCAGCTAATGTATTCGTCGTTCCATGCCTGGTAGGTAAAAACAAAATGAAATGACCCAGGATACCTGCATAATCTTATCCTTATGTGATAGAGTGTTTAGAAGTTGGAAAACAGCCTCATTTTGCACTAGCAAAGTTACACCTTCCCCCTCACGTAGTATTATTGCATACTCAGGTTGACAGCTCTTTTCCCTTATATCTGGAATCTGATAGATGCAATACCTTTGGGAACACCCGCCTTTCACTAATCCCACCAATTGCATCATAGCCCGCTTGTAACAAAAAATGAAGCCCCACACCACTGCTCACCACCACCCACTCACACTGAAAGAAATAACATTAAAGATTCAGCTCACATCTAGTCCATTCACATCATGTTCAATAAAGCCCTGATGAATGGAAACATAGAAAAGTGACGGCAGAAAAACAGAGTGGTCCATTGAGTCTTGCCATTTTGTTTTTATTTTTTATGCATGCTTTGCATTTTTTAGGTTTTCCTTTTTTTCTTTTCTTTTTTTTCTTTAACTTTTTTATCTGAGTATAGATCTATGTTTGTCCCATGCATGTTTGAAACCACTGTTGACTGACCCACTACTAGACATGTGCAATGCATTTAGTTCTAAATGTGTTTTTTAACGAATTTAGAAAAATTCGTTAATTTGGAAATATCCAAATTTTCACATTTCCGAATTTTTCAGAATATTCGGAAATTCAAAATTTAAAAATTCGGAAATTCAGAAAAATACGAAAATCCGAAAATTAGAAATTCAAAAAATCGGAAATTCGATATTCGAAAATCCATAAATTCGGTAATTCAGGAATCCAAAAATAAGAATGAAAATCCCAACTCCAGTCCGGTTTATTTTCAAATCCGGTCCGGGTCTTCTTTTCCCAACTCCAGTCAGGTTTTTTAGTTAAATCCGGTCCGGTTTTTCCTTTCCCAACTCCAGTCCGTTTTTTTTCGTCGAATCTGGTCTGGGTTTTCTTTTCCCAACTCCAGTCCGGTTTATTTTTAAATCCGGTCCGGGTTTTCTTTTCCCAACTCCAGTCCGGTTTTTTCGTCGAATCCGCTCCGGGTTTTCTTTTCCCAACTCCAGGCCGGTTTATTTGCAAAAAGGGATGATTTGGGGGTATTTGTACAGTCCTGGCATTTTCTAGCTCAAGAAATGAGATTGTCAGTACATCAGGATTGATCAATTTTAAAATGAAAACCCGGTCCGGATTAGACGAAAAAAAACAGACTGGAGTTGGGAAAAGAAAACCCGGACCGGATTCAACGAAAAAAACGGACTGGAGTTGGGAAAAGAAAACCCGGACCGGATTTAAAAATAAACCGAACTGGAGTTGGAAAAGAAAACCCGGACCGGATTTGAAAATAAACCGGACTGGAGTTGGGAAAGGAAAAATTCAAAATTTAAAAATTAGGAAATTCTGAAAAATTTGAAAATCCGAAAATTAGAAATTCAGAAAAATCAGAAATTCGAAATTCGAAAATCCATAAATTTGGTAATTCAGGAATCCAAAAATAAGAATGAAAATCCCAACTCCAGTCCGGTTTATTTTAAAATCCGGTCCAGGTTTTCCTTTCCCAACTCTAGTCCGGTTTATTTTCAAATCCGGTCCGGGTTATCTTTTCCCAACTTCAGTCCGGTTTATTTTGAAATCCGGTCCGGGTTTTCTTTTCCCAACTCCAGTCCGTTTTTTTTAGTCAAATCCGGTCCGGGTTTTCCTTTCCCAACTCCAGTCTGTTTTTTTTTGTCGAATCCGGTCCGGGTTTTCTTTTCCCAACTCCAGTCCAGTTTATTTTCAAATCCGGTCCGGGTTTTCTTTTCCCAACTCCAGTCCAGTTTTTTTGTCGAATCCGCTCCGGGTTTTCTTTTCCCAACTCCAGTCCGGTTTATTTGCAAAAAGGGATGATTTTGGGGGTATTTGTACAGTCCTGGCATTTTCTAGCTCAAGAAATGAGATTGTCAGTACATCAGGATTGGTCAATTTTAAAATGAAAACCCGGACCGGATTAGACGAAAAAAACGGACTGGAGTTGGGAAAAGAAAACCCGGACCGGATTCAACGAAAAAAACGGACTGGAGTTGGGAAAAGAAAACCCGGACCGGATTTAAAAATAAACCGGACTGGAGTTGGAAAAGAAAACACGGACCGGATTTGAAAATAAACCGGACTGGAGTTGGGAAAGGAAAACCCGGACCAGGTTAGACGAAAAAACGGACTGGAGTTGGGAAAGGAAAACCCGGACCGAATTTGACTAAAAAACCGGACTGGAGTTGGGAAAAGAAAACCCGGACCGGATTTGAAAATAAACCGGACTGAAGTTGGGAAAAGAAAACCCGGACCGGATTTGAAGATAAACCGGACTGGAGTTGGGAAAAGAAAACCCGGACTGAATTTGACGAAAAAACCGGACTGGAGTTGGGAAAGGAAAACCCGGACCAGATTTACCAGAAAAAACAGACTGGAGTTGGGAAAGGAAAACCCGGACCGGATTTACCAAAAAACTGGACTGGAGTTGGGAAAGGAAAACCCGGACCGGATTCGACGAAAAAACCAGACTGGAGTTGGGAAAGGAAAACCCGGACCGGATTCGACGAAAAACCGGACTGGAGTTGGGAGAGGAAAACCCGGACCAGATTCGACGAAAAAAAGGGACTGGAGTTCAGAAAAGAAAACCCGGACCGGATTCAACGAAAAAACCGGACTGGAGTTGGGAAAGGAAAACCCGGAACCGGATTTGAAAATAAACCGGACTGGAGTTGGGAAAAGAAAACCTGGAGTGGATTTTACTAAAAAAACGGACTGGAGTTGGGAAAAGAAAACCCGGAACCGGATTTACCAAAAAACCCGGAAAGGAAAACCCGGACCGGATTTGACGAAAAAAACGGACTGGAGTTGGGAAAGGAAAACCCGGGCCGGATTCGACAAAAATACGGACTGGAGTTCGGAAAAGAAAACCCGGACCGGATTCGACGAAAAAACTGGACTGGAGTTGGGAAAGGAAAACCCGGACCGGATTTGACGAAAAAAAACGGACTGGAGTTGGGAAAGGAAAACCCGGGCCGGATTCGACAAAAAAATGGACTGGAGTTCGAAAAAGAAAACCCGGACCGGATTCGACGAAAAAACTGGACTGGAGTTGGGAAAGGAAAACCCGGACCGGATTCGACGAAAAAACTGGACTGGAGTTGGGAAAAGAAAACCCGGACCGGATTCGACGAAAAAACCGGACTGCAGTTGGGAAAGGAAAACCCGGACCGGATTTACAAAAAAAAACGGACTGGAGTTGGGAAAAGAAAACCCGGACCGGATTTGAAAATAAACCGGACTGGAGTTGGGAAAAGAAAACCTGGACCGTATTTTACTAAAAAACCGGACTGTAGTTGGGAAAAGAAAACCCGGACCGGAATTGATGAAAAAACCGGACTGGAGTTGGGAAAAGAAAACCCGGACTGGATTCGACAAAAAAACGGACTGGAGTTGGGAAAAGAAAACCCGGACCGGATTTACCAAGAAAACCGGACAGGAGTTGGGAAAAGAAAACCCGGACCGGATTCGACGAAAAAAACGGACTGGATTTGGGAAAAGAAAACCCGGACTGGATTTGAAAATAAACCGGACTGGAGTTGGAAAAAAAACCCGGACTGGGTTTGACGAAAAACCTGGACTGGAGTTGGGAAAAGAACCCGCACTGGATTTTATACAGCGATCAGTGCTATAAAAATGCACTGATTACAATGTCACTGGCAGGGAAGGGGTTAACACTAGGGGGCTATCAAGGGGTTAAATGAGTTACCTAGGGAGTG
The DNA here is from genome assembly GCA_037952835.1 of Lithobates septentrionalis. Taxonomy (NCBI): domain Eukaryota; kingdom Metazoa; phylum Chordata; class Amphibia; order Anura; family Ranidae; genus Lithobates; species Lithobates septentrionalis. Next base: position 656,491 of record JBBDGP010002320.1, read on the forward strand.
ATTCTAACTGTAGGGGGAGGGGACTCACAAGGGGAGGAGACCGATCTGTGTTCCTCTGTACTGAGAACACACGATCGGTCTCCTCTCCCCTGACAGGATGTGGATCTGCCCACACAGATCCACATTCCGGCTCTGTTACCGGCAATTGCGCATGCACCGGCTCCTAAGTGACATGGCGATGCGCGCTCCCAAGACGGCCGAGAAGCCCAGGACGTCATATGACGTCCGCCCAGGATGGGAAATCCCTCCTGCGGACGTCATTTGATTATTTGCAGGGTAGGAAGTGGTTAAAATATGTTTGCCATAACTCCATCAGTATCACCAGCAAAGCAGCTTCATTATTATCCCATTAACCACTTGCTTACTGGGCACTTAAACCCCCCTCCTGCCCAGACCAATTTTGAGCTTCCAGCGCTGTCGCACTTTGAATGACAATTGCGCGGTCATACAACACTGTACCCAAATGAAATTTTTATCATTTTTTTCCCACAAATAGAGCTTTCTTTTGGTGGTATTTAATCACAGCTGGGGTTTTTATTTTTTGCTAAACAAACAAAAAAAGATGGAAAATTTTGAAAAAAAAAAAAATCATGTTTAATAGTTTGTTATAAAATTTTGCAAACAGGTAATTTTTCTCCTTCATTGATATGCGCTGATGAGGCGGCACTGGTGGGCACTGATAGGCTGCACTGATGGGCACAGATAGGCACAGATAAGGCGGCACAGATAGGCACAGATAAGGCGGCACTGATAGGCACAGTTAAGGCGGCACTGATAGGCACAGTTAAGGCGGCACTGATGGGGACAGATAAGGCGGTACTGATGGGCACAGATAAGGCGGCACTGATGGCCACGGATGGGCGGCACGGATGGGCGGCACGGATAGGTGGCACGGATAGGTGGCACAGATAGGTGGCACAGATAGGTGGCACTGATGGGGGGGCACTGATGGGGGGGCACTGATGGGGGGCACTGATGGGGGGCACTGATGGGTGGCACTGATGGGCAGTGATGGGCGGCACTGATGGGCATTTATGGGCACTGGTAGGTGACACTGATGGGCACTGATAGGTTGCACTGATGTGGGTGCTGATGGGTGGCACTGATGTGGGTGCTGATGGGGGGTGGGTGCTGATGGGTGGGCACTGATGGATGGCACTGTGGGCACTGATGGGTGGCACTGTGGGCACTGATGGGTGGCGCTGATTGATGGCACTGTGGGCACTGATGGGTTAATCTGGTGGGCACTGGTAGGCAGCACTGCTGCCTATTGCTTTGTGACAGATGATCGCCGTGATCGGGACTGATGTCCCGATCACGGCCGCCGGTGATCGGGTTTTTTTTTCCTCCTCACGCTGTCAGCGCGAGGAGGAAAAATAGCCGATTACCGGCTCTGTTTACATCACATGATCAGCTGTCATTGGCTGACAGCTGATCATGTGGTAAGGGGTTGGGACCAACCCCTTACTCTGATCTGTGATCAGGCGAGTCTCACAGACTCGCTGATCACCGAGCGCGCCGCGCGCGCCCTGCAGGGGGCGCGCAGGCCGCTCGTGCACGGGACGACGTCAATGGACGTAGTCCCGGCAATTTAGATCCGCGCTGTTGCCGTCATTTGGCAATGGCCCGGATCTGAAGCAGTTAAAGAACAAGAGACTTGTACGCTGCATTTAGATATATCATAATTTGCCACGTCACAAATGTTAATTCTCCATTACAAATGCTAGTTGACAAGACCGACCGCTTCCGGCTTGTTCCTTGCTTCTGATCATTCGTGTTTGTACTTTCGACTTTTGTGTGACGGATTTGTGTACTGACCATACGAAAATCTGACGTCAACCGTTGTCCGCCGAAAATTTACTAACCTGCCATCCAACACTTGTTGCCAGAAAGTTGGACAACAATTGTCAAAATGAGCGTAATAACGGTAAGATTTTAGGACAACAGTCTGTCAACAGACAATTCCCTGACAACAATCGTACCGTGTGTACGAGGCTTAAGGCTGGCCATATATGTTCAATTTTTCAAAGTCACATATTGCTTCTATAACTTAGAACACTTCACATATTCTGAATAAACCTTATTAATACAAAGAAGATTAATGTGTCAAAAATCAAACTGTCAATATTTCTGGTGAATGAACAATTTTAGCATCATTTGTTTCCAGATCAATGTATATGCTTTTTATAACCTAAGACCCTTATGCCGTGTACACACGGGCGGACTTTTCGACCGGACTGGTCCGATGGAATGAATCCGTCGGACAATCCCATAGTGTGTGGGCTTCATCGGACCTTCAGGGGACTTTTTCTGTCGAAAATCAGACGGACTTTAGCTTTAGAACACGTTTCAAATCTTTCCGAAGGACTCGAGTCCGATCAAAAAATCCGTTCGTCTGTATGCTAGTCCGACGGACAAAAAACGACACAAGGGCAGCTACTGGCTACTGGATATGAACTTCCTTATTCTATTCTTATTTTAGTCCGTTCGTGTGTGTGGAAGTCCGGTCGTTTGCAAGTCCGTCGTAACTCTGTCGAAAGTCAGTCGGAAAGACCGTCGCATGCTTGTTGTACCCAAGTTGATCAATGGATCTACTTGGGTACAATTATCCTGCCTATATTCAAGTCTCAGCTGGTTCCTGATGAACCAGCCAATATTCCAGACATCTATGTCCAGCTTTACTGTAAGTACAAATAGTGAGCAATACAACCATAGAACTTTTATGGCAAATGTAGATAGATAGATCATCTTCGGATATCTACTCACTCTGGATAAGTTATCCCGAGGTCCCATGTGTAGAAGTGGTTCTGTATAGCAACAACTACATGAAGTATCTCCTGTATATAGAATACTTGTGGCTTTTTAATAATTACTGTTTAATTATGTTTTTTCAATAAACTATTTTTGTAAGATATTTGGTGTCACTGTGCCTGCAAAGTCCTAAAGTCCCCCTCCTTTCTCTTATAAATGTAGATAGAACTTCCAAGTAACGCAGGCGAGATACAGTCTGAGAGTAACAAACAACAGTACATATTAGGTACATATTAGGTACAGAAAACTCGTAAGGATCAAACTAGACCATCAAAACCAACCAGGGATGATCAAAAAAAGAAAAAAATATATTGGTTGCGCTAACTCCAAGAGTGCTGGTCAAATAGGGTAGAACCTAGTTTCTGCTCCATACTGCTCCATAGGATGACAGAAAGAAGAAGACCAACATGTTGATTCTTATCACAATTAACCATTTGCCGAAATGCTCACACAGATATACTGCAGCAGGTCAGCTCTCCTGTGCGAATCGCCGTACCTGTACGCAGGCTAGCTCAGGCGCAGTTGCGGGTGGGCACGTGCCGGCGGCTGCGCGCTCTCACTCCTGCTGTACGCTGCGGTAGCATGCCCGCAGATCGGGCGGACTCGATGTCCGCTGGCGACCCGCGATCGCCTAGTAGAGAGGCAAAATGGGGATCTGCCAGTGTAAACAAGCAGATCCCTGTTCTGACAGGGGACATGTCAGAGGTCTACTGTTCCCAGTGATCGGGAACAGTGATCTCTGTCATGTCCCAGTGAGCCCATCCCCCTACAGTTAGAACACATCTAGGGAACACACTTAACCCCTTGATCGCCCCTAGTGTTAACCCCTTCCCTGCAAGTGTCATTTTTACATTGATCAGGGCAATTTTATAGCACTGATCAATGTAATAGTGTCATTTGGGGTCAGATTTGTCTACCGTGATGTCGCAGTTCTGCTAAAAATCGCAAATCGCCGCCATTACTAGTAAAAACTATAAAAAAATAAAAGTCCCTAAATCTATCCAATAGTTTGTAGACGCAATAACTTTTGCGCCCATTGCGATTTTTTTCTTACCAAAAATATGTAGAAGAATATATATCGGCCCTAACTGATGAATAAATGTGGGGGTTTTTTATATTTTTTTGGGGATATGTATTATAGCAAAAAGTAAAAAAAATTGTTTTTTTTTTCAAAATGGTTTGTTTATAGCGCAAAAAATAAAAACCGCAGAGGTGATTAAATACCACCAAAAGAAATCTCTATGTGTGAGGGAAAAAAAGGACATCAATTTTGTTTGGGTACAGCGTCACACGATCGCGCAATTGTCAGTTAAAGCGATACAGTGCCGTATCGAAAAAAATGCCCTGGTCATGAAGGGGGCAAATCCTTCCGGGGCTGAAGTGGTTAATATACTTGTAGCGCTACCCCTGGAGGAGCTGCTTAAGTATGTATGGTTCTGTACTCTGCCTCTCAATCCCTAGAACAGTCCCAACCCCTCTGGCATACCTAATAAGCGCAATACACAGCAGAAGAAAAGAAACACAAACTCTGGTAGACCAGAAGATGTGTTTACTGAAACTCTTTACCATGCGGCAAACAGCAAAAAGGTATTAGTAGTCAGTAATAGCAGAACATCTGACTTAAAAAGGTATAACACAATCAGCAACTTAAATGGTTCTAATGCGGCCTATGTGGTCAGGCATGAAGGGGAACAGATCTGGCTAAAGAATGGTCAGTCTATTTCCTTCGAATCCTGAACTCACTGACTCAGGCAACGAACAGGTGAAGCAAAAGGGGACACAATGCTAATTATCACTTTAAGAATTAATGTGAGAGTTCTTCCTTCAGAATGATCACTGAGATCACTAAGTTACTGATAATGAAAGGATAGCAAAAAGGTCCTCAATATGGAGATATCCAGTATCTTTGGCTAGCCTGACAATGCACTTGAAGTCCCATTGAGCAGGATAAAGAGTATATGTGAAAGCGAGATAATCAAAGTGTACTTGAAAGTAGGACAGACAAAGTGTGCTTGGAAGTATCCGGGCAAGGCAAAGTGAAATGTAGGATGCTAACAGTATCCTGGTCAGCAAGATGGATCTGGTCACTGTTCAGAAGGGTGTAAGTGTTCCTACAAATGTGGGCGCTGGTAAGGCAATATTGCCTACATACAGTGTCTTTAAAGTAGGCAAGTACCCGCTCACCAATCCTGTGACCCAGGGATTGAGTAAAAAGACGTGGCAGACAGATTCTTCCGACGGGACTGACTGGCCACTTAGTTAACGGACAACTTATGCCCTCAGGAACGCCTGTAGATGCACCCATGGTTCCTCTCTGGTAGGATGTCCATCACTGTCCGACTCCTGGAGCTGTGGCAGGATCAGCACACTAACCTCTGTAACTATGGCAAGATCAGCACACCCTAATGAATACAGCAGCCCCTCTCTGGTTCCATCTGTTCTCTCCTTGCCTCGTGGTCTGTCTGATCTCTCCCAGCAGACAAGATGGTGTCCTTCTCCCCTTGCCGGAGATGGCTGGGGTGTGTAGCCCTGTTCCTACAGGAAACCACTGGGCTGATTGTGTTAGGGAGAGGGGGGATAAATCCCCCACAGGAGCTCACTGGCATACTTACCCTTCAGTCAGAGCCTCGGTCAGCTTGGCATGGCCGTGGGATATGCGGGGCACCCCCAACACAAATTTATCCATCAGTTTAGGCCGATATATATTCTCCTGCATATTTTTGGTAAAACAAATCGCAATAGGCGTATATTGATTGGTTTGCGCAAAAGTTAATGCATGAATCTATCTATGGTGATAGGGCGGTGCCAGGAGATAGGGGGCAGCGCTCCGGCGCCATTTATGGACACAAAGCCACTGCCACGGAATGTATGCTATAATAGTGTAGGAAAGTGGAAAGACAGCGCAGGGCCCATATAATTATGTTATTTGTAATTGCTATCTTAAAGTGTTGATGTTTATATAAATAATCTAGTTCCTGGGCAGGCTGCTTCAACACCCCAGAGGATCTCCACGGTATGGGTGGGGGCCATCTTCCCCTCACTCGTCTCCATACCAAGCCAGCAAGAGGACGCGATCGCCTCCGCCGCTACCGACTGCTCCGGTAAGCGGCGAAGGGCACCAGAGCGCAGCGGGAGGGGGGGGGCTCTCTCGCCACCGATAAAAGTGCTTTTGCGGCAAACCCGCTGCAGGGACCACTTTTATCTGAAAGCAGACCATCCGCTGAAGAAAAGGATACCGGGGTTGTGGCAGCTAGCTGCTGCCATAACAAAGATATCCCCCTTCAAATTACCGACGTAAAACTGCGGCGGGTAGTCCGTAAGTGGTTAACTTAGTATTGACACTCCCAGCGGTTCCCATAGGGCAGTGTGAACCGCCAGCGGGTGACATGCGATGGGGGAACCCATACTGAAATTGGCACGAGTTCTCATATCGCAGCAGTGGGAACCGGCCTTTAGGCCTGATTCACACCTATGCAGGTTGAAATGTTGGTAAACAATCCCCTAATCCACCAAGATGTTTTTGTGCCAATTAGAGTAGTACTAGAAGATAGGGGGGGGGATCTATCATTAACATCAGGGAGCATGTGTGATTACCAGGAGGAGGACACCTATCATTACCTAGAAGTGGGGGACATTTGTCATTACTAAGGGGGTGCATGTGTCATTACCAGGAGGGGGGCACAGGATTTACAAATTGTCTGTCAGTTTACAGGTGGTTGGCAAACTCAGCCAATTTTACTGTGCCTTTAAGCCCTGGTTCACTGCATTTCCACACATTGCACTGCATAGCAATTACATGACATCCATGCGATCTGCTGCGAGTGTCAATGTTAGATGAATGACACCCCAAAACAGGTTGCAAAACACAGTGCGATTGCCAGAATCACATCTCATGGGTGTGATTCAGGTGCAGGGAAAAAAGGGTCCTGCTCCTTTTTTGTGCGGATTGAGTCATACAAAATGTATGGCTCATATCGCACCGCACAGACATTGCATGTGATGTACACAAGAATGCGTTGCGATGTCCAGCTGGGGGTTGTTGCACATATTCTTTGAGGGGGGGATAATAATTGAAAAAAAACCCGGACTGGAGATTGCAGCTCTTAAGAATAGCCATCCCCCTTTTTCAAGACACCAAAAGTAATCGAACAATTGAATCAAAAGCTGTTTCATGGTCAGGTGTGGGCTAAAAAAATGGTGTGTTGCTAATAAATAAGTGTAAAAAATAACCCTTAAGTGGGTACTGCATTCAGATCGCTTTTCAGAGAGTATTTGACAGGCGGGGTTTTTTTTCAACTCGAGTCCGCAGAGGTGATTATATACCACCAAAAGAAAGCTCTATTTGAGGGGGAAAAAAATGATAAATTTGGGTACAGTGTTGCATGACCGCGCAATAGTCATTCAAAATGCGACAGCGCTGAAAACTGAAAATTGGCCTTGGCAGGAAGGGGGTGAAAATGCCCTGTATTGAAGTGGTTAATAGGGCTGTTGAAATTAATCGTAACATCGATGCATCGCGATTCGACCATACACGATGCGGCATCGATGTTACGACTGGAGCAATCGATATTGGATGACGTCATCCTCGTGCCACGTTATGCCCCGCCTCCGCGACCGAACGGCGCCGAAAGCCACCGAAGAGCCACGGGAGTAAGCCGCGCCGGCTTTTCCCGCTTGCTGCCCCTCACTGATGTCATCCCCCTGCTGCCCTGCGAGGAGCGATGCTGTGTGTACGTTGGCGGGGACATGGAGCGCCGGTGGCTGGAGCTGCTGCTGCTGCGAGTAGCTGCGGCCGACTTGTGGAGCACGGAGCTCCGAGGAGGAGAGTGGAGCCGCGGCATGTCAAGCCAGGTGTGACGGAGACGAGGAGGAGAGTGGAGCCGCGGCATATCAAGCCAGGTGAGGGGGCTGCATGGAGGACACCTCTGCTCTTCCCCCACCTCTACACTGAACATGCAGATAGGGCAATAAAACAAAAAATTGTGTGCAGTGCTTTGTGGTGATAATAAATGCACAAAAAAGTCTTATTAAGTAGTGAATAAATATAGCCCTGAAATATATAATCTGTGATCTGATTAAAAGAAATCTTTTGTGTATTCAAAGTAATTCCAGTGCTGAGTGTGCTCTGCTGTGTCATTCCTGATTTCTGGTGAATGATTTTAACACAGCAGAGAACATTCCCAAACTGTCATTTGAAGTAAAACACATAGCCAAGCATTATTCTACACAATTTTTTTATTGTGCAGAAAAAAAATAAAACAAATTAAATTAGACATGCTATCTGCCGTCCAAATACAAAGAACTTAACAAAAAAGTGCATTCTATGCAAAAATATAGAAAATATAACAAATAAAATCTGGGATCTGTGACACCGTCTGGCTACTGGCCACTGGCTCCTCCAGACTGACACTTTCCTGTGTATAAAAATGGAACATAATTAGAATCTTTTTTAGGGTTTGGTCATCAGTCACACACAATTTTGATCTCCTCACTGTTGCAAATTGAATGTGGAGAAATAGAAAAGACTATCATTTTGACCCCAGCATTTTTAATTCTTGTTCAAATCATTTTGGTCACTAGTGTCTATTGATATGGAAACCACTTTGTTAAGGCAGAAATATTTTACCAATAACTATATAAATAGAAATTGTAGATCCCCCAAGGCGTCACTGACTACAACCACTAAGCGCTCATGGGTGCGAATAAATAAATGAGTGCCTTTATAGAAGACAATAAAGTCAGATCACTAATAAGTAACATATAAACCACATCTAATTACAGCTCTATAATGAACAGATCTATAATCAGCAGCAGCTGCCGAAAATCCTTACTCAAAGTAAGTACAATAGAGATAAAAAATCACAAACTTAATGTCCTTTAAAATAAAAACCAGTCAAATAGTGTCCTTTTGCTGAAAAATCCAAACTGATATATATGTCATCCAAAATTGCATGAAGACATGATTAGAAATGATTAAAGCGCATCTTTCCAACTGAGGGATGCACGGAATCTCTATGAGTGGATGGAAAATACAATGGAGACACAGTACATGTACGATACCTCAGCTTTCAATATATGTATAGATCACTACTGGATCACTGGAAAATTCACTTAAAGATTCATACCTTACCAGACCATGGTGGGTCAAACAGCATGCAAACAAAATGGGATAATAGTTGTCATACATATATTGAAAGCTGAGGGATCGTACATGTACTGTGTCTCCATTGTATTTTCCATCCACTCATAGAGATTCCGTGCATCCCTCAGTTGGAAAGATTTGCTTTAATCATTTCTAATCATGTCTTCATGCAATTTTGGATGATATATATATCAGTTTTGGATTTTTCAGCAAAAGGACACTATTTGACTGTTTTTTATTTTAAAGGACATTAATAGTGCTGCCTTCACATTATTTAGTTTGTGATTTTTTATCTCTATTTTACCAATAACACCTAGTTATCATCATTGTATTTATTCTGACTGCGATTGTGAAATGACTATCCCTTGTGAGACCTCTATGACTGGCCTGTATAAGATATAATCACCGAGGACAATCCTCATCAGAAAGTTTGAACTCACCAAATACCAATTCCATCCACAAAGATGCTTTTATTCTGAACATCAGGTTACAGCAGGTGACAGGATACAAACAGATGAATAGGTTTTGTTCTTTTTGCGGTCAAAAGATGATATTGTCTGCAGCTTACTATGCAGAATACCTGTGCCCTGCTACATGTGGCTTGTTGCTGCATCCATGACACAGGAAGTGCAAAAACAGGAAGAAGGGCGGTGCATTGCATTTAAAGGAAGTGTGTCATAACATAAGGGAAATAAACTTGAGAAAACAAGTGCATTACCACAAAAGGTCACTAGATGGCAGCATGTAAATTAAATATAAACATCCATAGAAAATGGTTAGGAAAACAGTCTATACAAATTCTATGACCCGTTGGGGCAGCACAGTATTTTTGGATACAAATATGTTCAACAATGCTATACCTGGGTCAAGCTGGACTCCTCCACATCTTCATCCTGTCCATCAAGACCTGTGCAGACCTCAGGAGCTGTGGCCTCAGCAGATGTCGAAAGGAGCGTAGACAGCGATGGCCTGGATTCTGTCTGGTCTGTCAAAAACCACACACTGTTATACAACAGCCTGGGGACATATAGGTCTTCACCTCTCAGATTCCAGGACCTTGTTCAGCTCCCTTTTAAATGTACTCCTCAGGTTAGCAATGTTTTGCTTTACATAGTTGGTGTCTGCTGTTCAACAATGCTATACCTGGGTCAAGCTGGACTCCTCCACATCTTCATCCTGTGCATCAAGACCTGTGCAGACCTCAGGAGCTGTGGCCTCAGCACATGTCGAAAGGAGCGTAGACAGCGATGGCCTGGATTCTGTCTGGTCTGTCAAAAACCGCACACTGTTATACAACAGCCTGGGGACATATAGGTCTTCACCTCTCAGATTCCAGGACCTTGTTCAGCTCCCTTTTAAATGTACTCCTCAGGTTAGAAATGTTTTGCTTTACATAGTTGGTGTCTGCCCTGGGGTACACTGGTTTGAGCAACTCCACCAGTTTCTCCAAAGCTGCCTTCCTCAATATTTTATGCTCTTAAATGTGGACACCTCCTGCAGTTTTTAGGCTTCAAAAAGAATAAAGGAGTTGTAAAGGCATAATGTTTTTGAACTTCATGCCTTAGATCCATTAAGATCAAAAAACATTGTGTGTATAGCAGATTCACAGCACACCATAATAGTTAGGTGAAGAAGATATTGTCACCTCATGTAGCAATTAAGGTACATTTCCACTATTGGAGCAAGTGGCCAAAATAAAGCCCATTTGGAAACATATTAGACATATAAGAAACACAGACAACAGTAGTTCAAATGAAATAGGAGTTTAAGATCTTCCAAAAAAATTATAAATTATCAGCTACAATTTGCTGCCACGACACTGCCTCTCAACCCACAAAATATTCCAGGTATAATCAGTGCATTTTTATAGCACTGATCGCTGTATAATTGTCAATGTTCCCGAAAATGTGTCAAAAGCGTCCGATATGTCCACCACAATATCGCAGTCCCAATAAAAATCACAGAACGCCACCATTACTAGTAAAAAAAAAAATTATAAAAATGCCATAAATCTATCCCCTGTTTTGTAGACGCTATAACTTTTGCGCAAACCAATTAATATACACTTACTGCGATTTTTTTACTAAAAATATGTAGAAGAATACATATCGGCCTAAACTGAGGAAATTTTTTGATTAAAAATGTGGGATATTTATTATAGCAAAAAGTAAAAGATATTGTGTTTTTTTCAAAATTGTCGCTCTTCTTTTGTTTATAGCTCAAAAAATAAAAACCGCAGAGGTGATCAAATATCACCAAACGAAAGCTCTATTTGTGGGAAAAAAAGGACGTCAATTTTGTTTGGATACAGCGTCCGCGCAATTGTCAGTTAAAACGACTCAGTGCCAAATTGTCATTGAGCAGCCAAATCTTACGGGGCTGAAGTGGTTAAAAAATTATGTAGAATACAGCAGCAGAGGACCACATGATTTATATTGTAGAGTGCCAGGTTGATTGGAGTCAAAAACGGCCTGAAACGACTCGATAGGATGCCAAAGGCGTTTTTGAACACCCTTCTGGCACGAGAGAGCCTGTAATTGAAGATTCTCTGCTCTGGGGTGAGGTTCCTCATAGGAAACGGCTTCATCAAATGTTCCCCCAGAGCAAAGGCCTCATCTGCCACGAAAACAAAATTGATGCCCTCAACCCTCAACATTCTCCTCAGCAGGTGGCAAGTTTAAGGTGCCATTCTGAAGCTGCTTGTAGAACTCTGTCTGCATAATCACTCCTCCATCAGAGTTGCGGCCGTTCTTCCCAACATCCAGATACAGGAACTCCTAGTTGGCAGACACTACAGCTAGCATGACTATGCTGCAAAAGCCCTTATAATTAAAATAATAGGAGCCAGAGTTGGGTGGTGGTACAATCCGGACATGCTTGCCATCAATAGCACCACAACAGTTGGGAAAATACCACTGATGATGGAACTGGGCTGCAATGTCCAGCAGACAAATTTTAGGGGGGGGGGGGGGCGGTAATGGGAAGATGTTTTGGACAGGTAACCCTCTCCACTTCCATGAGAGCTGTTTGAATAAATAATCAGTAATAGTTTGGCCAGCCCCTCCTTACATTATGTTTTGGACAGGTAACCCTCTCCACTTCCATGAGAGCTGTTTGAATAAATTGACAGCCCAGTGGACAGGTAAGAAGTGTCATAATCGAAAAAGCTGGATACATACTGTCCATATTGCAGCACATTTTGACATTATGATTTAACCTATCGATATAATAAGAGCCAAAAACTTAAAGAGGAGTTCCACCCGAGGTCCAGTCAAAAAAAAACAAACTAAAAGTCAGCAGCTACAAATACTGCAGCTGCTGACTTTTAATTGGACACTTACCTGTCCCTGGGTCCAGCGATGCGAGGGATCGAAGCCCCGCCCGTTTCCCCCTCCATTCAGCGGCGCCGGCATTGCAACTGAGGGCGCCAGGCTGTGGCTTCACAGCCTGGCACCCACTGCGCATGCGCGAGCGGCGCCGCGTGCCGTGATTGGCCGCTCAGTCACCTGGGACCTGTAATGGGTCCCAGATGATTGACAGGAGGGAGGGAGCAGAGCGGAGCCCTTCCTGTGCCAAGGGGGAAGTGATGTCACCATCCCAGGCACTGGAAGGGGAAGACTACGAGGGACCCCCTAGCAACAGACATTTAGAGGTAAGTTAAAAAAAAATCCACATTTTTGGGTTGTTTTTTTTTAGGATTTTTCATGTATTTTTTTAAAAAGAGGGATAGTGTGTATGGGTTTTGCAAAGTCAGCAGAGAGAGTATTTGGATCTGTTGACTTAGCATTTTTGGAGGGAGGGTTCCAAATGAGTTTAGTCCCCAAAAAAGGGCCTCTTTCACTCTGCCTGAATTTGAGGACAACAATAACATTTGTACACATTTAGGGGTTGTTTAGGGTAAGCCTCAAAATGTAGCTGACAAAAAACATGGTAAGTTACTAGGCTAGGTGTGTATGGGCCCAGGATAGCATGCTGGGGAGGTTATTGAAGGGAAATATGCATGTAGGCTAAAAAAGGAGCAGTAAAAGCTTACAGCATGCATTAGAACAAAGAGGACATTCACAGCATATTACAATATTGAGAATTATGTAATCAACAAATTAATACAATACATTAGCAAACATAAATACATAGAATGTGATCTTAAAGGTAAAAACGTACCCTAATATGGTCCTTCTGCAGGACTTGAAAAATGGCTGAGCAGATCTCTGGAATAATGACTCCCAGAAGCTGGGGGGAGATCCCAAACTTGAGGTCCTGGAGACTTCTCCCCCTCGCCAAGTATCGCAAGGTGGCTATGAACCTTTGTTCTGGAGTGATGGAAAGCCTCATGCATGTGTCCTGCTTCCTAATATAGGGGTTGCCAATGCCAAGAGTTGGTGAAAGCAGGGGTCCGTCATCTGGAGATAATTCCGAAAATCATCCGGATTATTCTCCTGGAGCTCCCACAGCAATGGCATATGACATAATTGGTCACGATTAAGCAACCGATTTTTGGTCCAAGAACTCCTCCTGTTCCTGGACTGGACTTGGGTCAAAGCAATAACTCCTAGCCCAATAATAACACGTTCTTTCCTCCGATTACACAACATAACTGGTTGACGTTCAGAAACAAACTGAAAAGCGCGAATCAACACTCACCAAATGTCTACTAACACTAAATTAGCAGAAGGAGCCCAAAGGGTGGCGCTTGAGAAATGAACTTCCTCTTTAAAGTCTCGTAGTACGTCTAGTACGTCACTACGTTCGTGTTGTGTACCGTTAGTATGCAAGACAAGATCCTGGCACACGCCCTTTTGACAAAAATCAGACGCTCGGTTGGCTAACAATCGTATTGTGTGTACGAGGCTTTAGACCCCATACACACTATTAGATTTTCTGCAGATGTTTGTCTTCGGATTTACCAAAACCATATAATATGAGGTCAAACCTCAAGAGTTTCAATTTGTATGCAATCAGGCAGGCTCTTGTACTACATGTTTTGGTAAATCTTAAGACAAAAATCTGCAGAAAATCTAATAGTGTGTATGGGGCTTCAGGCTCACTTCTACACAGAAACCAATTAGCTTCCAGGTTTTATTGCCAAAGCTTAATTGAACAAGCTAAGGATAGAAGCTGATTGACTACCATGCACAGCTGCAGCAGATTCTGAGTTCACACCAGTTTTAGTAAATGTACCTCTATGCTGCTTGTTAGGAAATGAATACTGCAGCCCAGCTGACTTATTTTGCTGCTTCTTCCTCTCTCACTCTAAACTCTGCTGCACAAGATGATACCAACTCAAATTCAGGTACTTACACCGCTTTAAAAAATAAATTTAACGATGCGTTAATGAAGACAGAGATGCATTATTGTTTGTCTTTTATACTAGCCTGGATTTTGGATTTGAGGATATGATACTGTTGGTGAATAGGAATGTAGTACTCCTCAATACAGTCACATCTCCTGCATAATACTAGGAAAGCAATGCCATCTGCTGGTGGTAACAGACAACACAGTGAATCTATTCTGACAAATAGTGTTATAGGAATGCCTTTGCACATAAATATTAAGATTACATATTATTTAGCAATGTTATCAACAGCACTTAGGTCAAAGCTGTTAGCGGAATGACTAAGTGTATGTCCAGCCTATCAGGTTTTACTACTATCTGGGACTCTAAATGAGTGTCCCAAAATCAAGGAATATCCACTTAAAGACCTCCAACACTAATAATTCCCAGTGCAGCAAATCATGCATAGTGTGTCCAGAGTGTGAATCCACCACCACTATGCACTCATTGGAAAGCAAATGTCACATCAACCTCACAAAGTCCTACTTCACTCTTGCATGCAGACTATGTGTATCCAAAACGGAGCCCTGTGTGAAGAATAATCACCACACGGAGCCCAAAAATGCGGTATATAATGTAGTATTTATTGTATCTTAAAATTAGCTTAAAAAACATCAGCTACCACGTGGAACAGAACAAACAAATGCAGCTGGACTTACTAAGATAGCCACCAATCCAGGACCCGGCATGATGTCATGTAAGGCCTCACCCAGCGCGTTTCGTACACATGCACGTCCTCAAGGGATATGCTTACTGCTGACGTCAATCGTATCCTCCTCAAATAGCCTGCGGGCATGGCAAAAGACAGGAAATGAGGTGTGCCATTTTATTGTGGACTAACGCTCAGCCATATTGCCATGGTCCAGATAAATGAACTGGAACACAGAGCACCATGCAATTAAGCAGCAAATTACATGAAAAAATTGCACAATTTCAACAAAACAACCATTATTTTGTGGTCCAAATAGACAAAACCTAAAAACACAAAAAAAACAATATTATAGATTATCTATAGCCGCAATATTATAGATTAGCAATAATATTTCCAGCTCAAATATTAAAAAAGGAAAAAAATATATATATTGCTGGCAAAAAACAATTAGCACTAGAATTAAGTAAAAATATATATACAAATTTCATTAAATTAAATAAAAATATAATTTACACATAAATACAATGGCAAGATTAAATATATATATGTATATATATATATATATATATATATATATATATATATATATATATATATATATATATATATATATATATATAAATAAAAATGTCAGAAGAATGACCAAGGGAGAGCTGGCAATACTTGGCATGGCCGCATCCTGCACATTCCCGTGCGCATTGCTGCACCTATGGACCTATGACAAATTGGCTCATGCAAGTGTGCGGCTATGCCATTAATTGGCAAATGCACTGGCACAGTGGCACGCACAGAACGTGGTAGATGCTGGCGCTCACTGGCCTATAAAAGATTGCTGCTCTGCTCAACAGATTGCTGGATGATCGTCAGCCCCCCTATGTTCCTGTGCATCTATGTGTTCTGATCTTGGATTCCCTGTTACTGACCCGGCTTGCCACTGACCTGTTTTATCTCCATTTCTGGCTCTGACCCCTGGTTTGTACTACTGACTCCGCTGCTGCCTGGTCACCTGTGTATGACCCCGTCTTGTATTACCGACTCTGCTGCTATCTGACTACCTGTGTATTGTTCCAATTCCTGCTATCTGTCTCTGCTCCTGACTGATCCACCATGCATGACCCCTGACCTGGTACTGTTTCTTGTTTGCCCTGCTTCCTAATATGCCTGGAACTGCTGAAGGACACCTGCTCTACAGTGTATCCTGCTTGTTCCTGCTACCATCCGGTGATCAGCTCCTCAGCTTTTCAGACTACTACAGCTGGAAACCTGTGCTTCTTTGGGCACTGCATTCCCTATACTACCTTCAGGGGTGCTCTGCACTCAACCACAAGGGGAGCCCTCTCAGCACTTTGACCTCCAACAATGAATCAATATACATAACATATATAATGGAAAATTAAAAAGAAATGTCATACATATATACATATATAATCTAGAATAGAAAAGGGTGCCAGAAAAGTTATATGAATCAACAATAATTCAACTATTATCAACAAAGAAATTATGTCAATGTCAGTGTTGAGATCCCTGGGTACAAACGTGCCCAACTCATATGTCCATTTGTTTTCCAACATGGACACCATTCTACGCTTATTGTACCCCCTCCAACATGGGTGAATCAAATCAATCCAAATAAATTTAACCAGCAGGGTCCTTTTGGTGGTACCCCCTAAAATGTTTTGACAGAGAATGAGGTATTATAGAGGTGTTCCCTCAATCTCCTGGTAGCCATCCCTATATATTGCTTCTCACAGGAACACTCTAATAAATACAAAACATGTTTACTATTACATGTGATAAACAAATTAATAAGATAACTTTTACTAGTAGAGCTTGCTACAAAAGAGGAGACCTTACTATGTCGGGTACCATCTAATCTGCATATCATACATCGGTTACAAGGAAAGAAAGCTTTCATGTCATAAAATACCTGCCTAGGGGGGTAAACAACATTCAGAGCTATCCTGTCCCATTAAGTGGGTGCTCTATGAAAGACAACTTCTGGTCTTTCCAGTAACAAATTCCCCAAAACTGGTTCACTTCTCAAGATTTCCCAATGCTTCTTAATATTACCCCTAACTTGTACACGTTGTAAGGAAAAGTTAGTAATAAATGGGCAAACCATTTTGGATTGTGTCTTATGTCTGAGTATTTATCTCTCCCTACTCATTTCAGCTACTTGTTGATAAAAAGTTGTTATTGTTGTTATAGCTGCCAGGAGTGCGTGCACTTCTGCTTCGTCATAGCTGCTGGTTCCAGCATTCTGGTTTCAGTTGTGGCATTCTCCTTGTCTGTCTGTCCATCTGCAAGGTGATTAATTTGGCCAGTCTCTGGGTGGAGACCAAACCTGACTTAAGCCAGCCAAGCCTGCAGTCTCATGCATGTGACCGTGTGTGTAATACGTGTTCCAAAGCTCCCTGTTTGCCTGCCCTGCTAGATTAGATTCCCTCATTGACGACCTTTGATCGAATATCAACTATTCTCTGAACTCTTCCTGCCTTTTGACAATTGATTGACCCTGACTATTCTGAACCTTGTCTGCCTTGTACCTGAACTATCATTGAGCCACTCTGCCTGTCTGCCAACTGCAAGTGCCCATTTGCTTTGCTCAGTACATGCCTGCCCTGGCATGGTGGCCAGGCACTATAGCATTGTGTATAAGACCTAGGGGCAACCAAGTACCTGCTTGTCTTATGGGAAAGGGGGCTGCTATAGGTGAAGAACACAGCAGCTAGCTATATTGTCTAACCACCTGCATTAGGGGTAAGTGTGACATGGCATTATCTAAAGATGCTGCACCATATCCCGTCTCCAAAAATCTATCTTTCAAGATTCCTGATTGTAAATAATAATCATTTAAGTTCTGACTCATCCTTACAAATTGTCCCTTAGGTATGTTCTTTAGCCACAGGGATGATGACAGCTATCAGTAGGTATGAAGCTGGTTTTAGCCATAGGCTTAAAGAAAGATTTAGTAACAATTCCACAACCATCATTGATCAATGTTAAATATAAAAAAATGAATCTCACTACGGCTATAGGTATGATTCAATCTAATGTTCAAATTATTGTTATTCAGGGTCCCAACTTAATTGTTAAGCAATTCCTCACTACCTTGCCGTAGGGGAAGGACATCCTCAATATATTGCAGGTAGAGAATTAACTTGGGCCAATCTCTAGAATAGATGGTGTCCTCCTCCCACCTGGCCTTTAGGAGATTGGTCAGGCTGGGAACGAGACCTATTATAAGTGGCATTGGCTCCCTGTTTTCAAGGACCGGAGAATATATAGATTTTTTTTCAACAGCTGCTTGTGGCTAGAACCTCTGCCTTTTTAAAAGATGCCAAACTGGTTCTTAATGATTTGAGTAATGTTGTGACAGATTCTTCCACCTATCTTGTGACAGCAAAGAGTTTATTTTGCAATTTCTTGATTGAGAGGAAGACATAATGTATTCTAGAGATAGGCCAGAGGTAAATTTTCTACCGGCTATATTTATAGACAATGTCATTCTCCTATGACAAGGTAGTGAGTAATCGCTTAACAATGTTGTTGGGACCCTGAATACCAAAAGTTTGAACATCAGATTTATGCATATCTATAGCCGTAGTGAAATAATAATTTTTTTAGATTTAACATTGATTAATGATGGTACTGGAATTGTTACTAGATCTTCCTTTAAGCCTATGGAAAAAAACAGCTTAATTTCTACTGATAGCTGTCATCATCCCCCGTGGCCAAGGAACATACTTAGGGGGCAATTTGTAAGGGTGAGGCAGAATTGTAACAACTTAAATGATTATTAATCACAAATAGAAATATTGAAAGATAGATTTTTGTAGAAGGGATATGATGCGGCATATTTAGATAATGCTATACAACAAGTAGCTGAAATGAGTAGGTAGACCCTGCTAAATACTCAAAGAGATAAGACGCAATCCAAAATGTTTTGCCCCTTCATTACTAACTTTTCCACGCAACATGTGCAAGTTAGGAGTATTATTAAGAAGCATTGGGGGGTTTAGAGAGGTGACCCAGCTTTGGAGAATTGGTTACCGGAAAGACCAGACGTTGTCTTTCGTTGAGCGACCACTTTAAAAGGATAACCCTGAATGTTTTTGATTCCCCTAGAGAGGTAACGTTTTTTTCTGACAATAAAGCGTTCTTTTTTTGTAACTGATGTATAGTATGCAGATTAGATGGTACCCAATGTAGTAAAGTCTCCTCTTTTGTGTCAAGCTCTTCTGGCAAAAGTTATCTTATTTATTCATTTATCACATGTAATAGTAAACATGTTGTGTATTTATTAGAGTTTTCCTGTAAGAAGCAATATATAGGGAGGACTAACAGGAGATTGAGAGACTGTCTGAGGGAACACCTCTACAATATTAGGAAGCGTCTTAGGGAGCATTCTCTCTTGAAACATTTTGGGCCACCATAAGGACCTTGATGGTATTAAATGTATGGGGATTGATTTGATTTGTCCACTTTAGAGGGGGTGCAATAAGCGTAGAATGGTGTCCATGTTGGAAACCAAAAGTATATATAAGATGGGCATTTTAGCACCCAGAGGCCTCAACATTGACATCAACATTAATTGCTTTATTGATAAAAGTTGAGTTATTGTTGATTTATATCATTTTTCTGGTGCCTTTTCTATTCTAAACTATACAGTGTATTGGTATGAGATTTCTATTTAATGTTTCATTATATGTATTATGTACATTGATTTGTTTTTGTATATGATTAATCTTGCCATTATATGTTTGTGTAAATTATGTTTTTTTTTGGTGTTTTATGTCTACCATTAGTGGACAGCTTAAATAGCCTGCTTATTATTATTGTTGATGTCTTGAGATTTTATTAAATTTATGAAAATGATTTTTTTATGCAATTTTTATATATATTTTTTAAAATTAATTCTAGTGCTAATTGTTGGGTCAGGCCTTACGTGCTGACGACCACGCTGCCATTTCTGGGTCTCGAATTGGCAGTCATCTTAGTAAGTCTGGCTGCATTTGTTTGTACTGTTCCACATGGAAGCTGATGTTTTTAAAGCTGGTCTTAATATACAATAAATACTACACTATATACAGCATTTTTGGGCTTTGTGTGGTGAGCATTCTTCGCACAGGACTCCATTTTGGATACACATGGTCTGTATGGAAGAACGAAGCAGGAATTTGTAAGGTTGATGTGACATGATATGCTGATCTTCATTAGCTTTCCAGTGAGTGCATAGTGGTGGTGGATCAACACGCTGAACACACTACGCGTTATTTGCTGCACTGGGAATTATTATTGGAGGTCTTAAAGCAGATATTCCTTGATTTTTTGGACACTCATTGGACTGTTCATTTGTTTACTAGCACTGGCACTTTATGGTCTTTTTGGGACGCTTTCACTAGTATCTTCATATAGTGTATATAATTATTATACAAGTTTCATATAGCGCCAAAAGTTTGTGCAGCGCTTATATAGAAAATGAACGCAATTTTAGAAGGATATACTGTATATTATGATCACTTTGGTGACACTTTCACTAGTTCTTTCATGTATATATAATTTATGTATCTTCAGACTGATATACAGTACCTTGAAAAAGTATTCATAACCCTTGAAATTTTCCACATTTTGTCATGTTACAACCAAAAACATAAATGTATTTTATTGGGATTTTATGTCATAGACCAACATAAAGTGGCACATAATTGTGAATTGGAAGGAAAATAATAAATGTTTTTCAACATTTTTTACAAATAAATATCTAAAAAGTATGGCGTGCATTTGTATTCAGCCCCCCGAGTCAATACTTTGTAGAGCAATATAGGAAGGTTCCCCCAAGGGGTTTTAGCAGCAATGTAATAAATGTCAAAGAAGGGGATGAATATGAATAAAAAATTCTTTATTACAAAAAATATCCAATATCATGTGCGATTAAAATATGAGCTTTGGTTAAACAGTACATATTCCATGATAATGCAAACATACGTGTGCACAGCATTACATTACATAATGTTGGCTGTGTGGATGCCCCGACGTCTTTCAACCTGTGTAGTCGCGGTCTTCTTCTGGGGGGTAATTTGCTTTAAAAAATTACATTCAACATTTCAAATTACATTTCAAATTACAAAAATAGTTCATCCTGCACCAAATCACATATACATAATGGTGTTATATTTACCACTGAAAAATAGAATGAAATGGTGTTATAACCAGAGATTTAAAAGCAGTTGAGTGATCCGAAGGACTCCATGATTGTCCCCACCTCCCCCAAGGATGGGGCTCAGCTCGAGAGGGCTTGCAAGGAGCCACACTATTTGACACCCTCAAACGAAGGTGAGGAGCAGCACCTGCAGCAATGTCTCAAATCATGACAATAATATCAAACAGAGGAAGATCAAATTCTTTGATACATAGCATATTGACAAAAATGCCTAATAAATTATCAGTAATGTAAGCTTATCAATGAAAAAGTGAGTGGAACTATTTGAACGATGTGATCATGTGAATAAGGTGTATGATTAATGAATCCGGAGAGAAAAAATCTTAAAGTGATAACATTAACAACAGTGAAACTTGTTGTGAAGTGTTAAAAAATGGGTAAACAGTTGATTAAAGAAACTAATAAAATAAATTGAACAATATCAATTCATTGTGTACTGACAAGGTAAAAAGCGACTATGTGCAGTGAATGAATGTCAGTTTGATGTGTGCTAATCCATGAAAAACTAAAAACAAACAAAAGTGCAAATAAACGAAAACACATGTAAAATTAAAATGACCCCATTTAGCTTTAGTGCCAAAATAACTAATGTGGGCCATTAATTTAGTGTGGTTGATACCTGGCTGTAAATATATATAAGGGGCAGGGGCTCTATAAACAAAAAAGAGAGCCATGCAATTGTATGAGGTATGGTTTAATACAGTGCACTATAGTAAATGTTACCTGGGCCAACACTGTGGCAGCCAAGGTAAAAACACTGATCAATCTAGCATAGTTAGAATTGATTACTTACATAGAGACATGTGTGTGTGGTAATGATCAGTCCAGATATGCGTGGGATCATACATTGACCCTCATGCACTCAGGCATTTATATTGTGCCTCTATGATTAGGGGGATCCAGTGCAGGCGCTGCCCTCCTCCCACCCAAAGGATGATGGCTTCCTAGCCGCTGTGAAAATGGCCGCCGCGTAGCTCCCTCGGCATTCCGGAAGGCCGATGTCGTCATTTCCGCCGCAATATGCGTACCCGCACATGCGTGCCTTGCAAGGATCGTTCGGAAATGAACAAGAAGCGCAGCCGGCAAGAAGGTTCTCACCCTAGTGGCCAAATGTGAATTTGCCCGCCAGTTAGTGAGTGGGGGAAAGTGAAAGTATCACATCCCCCACCTTGCCCTGAGGAGCCGAGACCCACCCAAGGGGGCCGACAGGGAAAACCCGAGCCCACCGGAATCTGCAATAGACAAAATTACATATGTAAAACATTAATGTCAGACATACATTATTATCAAATACTATACTTATTATTTAGTTCACATTTGTTAAAATGACAAAGACCAATTTATTTTGTCTTTTGTTTTAAGAGATCTGTGTGTTAGTTCAATATTCCCACCTATTTACATGTCTAATTTTAAACCAAAGTCTTTCATTATTTTAATGCATGCTACAATGCAGGAATCTTATTGAGTTTTTCCTGATGTGAAGACTTTTAAAAAGGGAGTATATGAGATGGACTCATTCAGGCCTAGATAAATGATGGTCTGTATACACCGCTCCTCCACCGCCCCAAAGATGCTGCTTGCAGGACTTTTTCTAACGTCCTGCAGGCGCAACGCTCCAGTGTGAAAGCCCTCGGACTCTCACACTGGGGCTGCAGGGGAGGCATTTTTCAGGCGATTTCCAGGCGCTATTTTTAGCCCAAAAGCACCTGAAAAATGCCTCAGTGTGAAAGGGGTCTTACTATAATACACTGTATTTAAACCATACCTCATACAATTGCATGGCTCTCTTTTTTGTTTATAGAGCCCCTGCCCCTTATATATATTTGCAGCCAGATATCAACCACACCAAATTACTGGGCCACATTAGTTATATCGGCACTCAAGGTAAATGATGTCATTTTAATTTTACATGTGTTTTGGTTTATTTGCACTTCTGTTTGTTTTTAGTTTTTCATGTATTAGCACACATCAAACCAACATTCATTCACTGCACATACTGTAGTCGCTTTTTACCTTGTTAGCACACAATGGATTGATAATGTTCAAATTTTGTTTTTGTTTATTTGATCAACTTTTCACCCATTTTTCAACATTTCACATTATTAATTTGACCACTCTGTTGAGTGTTCCTTTACACACATTTCTCAGCAAGTTGTACTGTTGTCAATGTTACATAGTTACATAGTCGAAAAAACACACAAGTCCGACCTATGTGTGTGATTTTATGTCAGTATTACATTGTATATCCCTGTATGTTGTGGTTGTTCAGGTGCGTATCTAATTGTTTCTTGAAACTATCGATGCTCCCTGCTGAAACCACCATCTGTGGAAGGGAATTCCACATCCTTGCTGCTCTTACAGTAAAGAACCCTCTACGTGGTTTAAGGTTAAACCTATTTTCTTCGAATTTTCAAGTTGCCACGTGTCTTATTAAACTCCCTTCCATGGAAAAGTTTTATGCCTATTGTGGGGTCACCAGTACGGTATTTGTAAATTGAAATCATATCCCCTTTAAGCGTCTCTTCTCCAGAGAGAATAAGTTCAGTGCTCTACATAACTAATATCCTTCAGTCCCTTTATTAGTTGTGTTGCCCTTCTTTGTACTCGCTCCATTTCCAGCACATCCTTCCTGAGGACTGGTGCCCAGAACTGGACAGCATACTCCAGGTGAGGCCAGACCAGAGTCTTGTAGAGTGGGAGAATTATCGTCTGGAGTTAATCCCCTTTTATTGCATGCCAATATTCTGTTTGCTTTGTTAGCAGCAGCTTGGCATTGCATGCAATTGCTGAACCTATCATCTACTAGGACCCCCAGGTCCTTTTCCATCCTTGATTCCCCCAGTGGTTTTCCCTCCCAGTAAGTAGGTTGCATTCATAATTTTGCCACCCAATGCATTATTTTACATTTTTCTACAGTAAACCTCATTTGTCATGTAGTTGCCCACCCCATTAATTTGTTCAGATCTACTTGCAAGGTTTCCACATCCTGCGGAGATGTTATTGCCCTGCTTAGCTTAGTATTCTCTGCAAATACAGAGATTGAACTGTTTACCCCATCCTCCAGGTCATTTATGAATAAATTAAATAGGATTGGTCCCAGCACAGAACCCTGGAGGACGCCACTTTCCACCCCTGATCATTACGAGTACTCCCCATTTATCACCACCCTCTGAACTCGCCCTAGTAGCCAGTTTTCAATCCATGTACTCACCCTATGGTCCATGCCAACTGACCTTACTTTGTACAGTAAACGTTTATGGGGAACCGTGTCAAATGCTTTTGCAAAATCCAGATACACCACGTCTACGGGCCTTCCTTTATCTAGATGGCAGCTCACCTCCTCATAGAAGGTTAATAGATTGGTTTGGCAAGAACGATTCTTCATCAATGTTATCACTTAAAGATTTTTTCTCTCCAGATTCATTAATCACACACCATTTTCACTTGATCACATCCTTCAAATAGTTTCACTCACTTTTTCATTGGGCAAATATGTCACCTTAATGAAGTTACACACCAATGATATAGCAATAAACTTACATTACTGATAATTTAATAGGCATTTTTTGTCAATATGCTATGAATCAAAGAATTAGATCTTCCTCTGTTTGACATATTGTCATGATTTGGGACATTGCTGCAGGTGCTGCTCCTCTCCTTCATTTGAGGGTGTCAAATATGTGCTGCTTTTAAATCTTTGGTTATAAGATCATTTCATTCCATTCTTCAGTTGTAAATATAACACCATTATGTATATGTGATCTGGTGCATGATGAAATATTTTTGTAATGTGAAATGTTGAATGTATTGTTTTAAAGCAAACTACCCCCCAGAAGAAGACCGTGACTACACAGGTCGAAAGGCGTCGGGGCATTCACACAGCCAACATTATGTAATGTAATGCTGTGTACATGTATGTTTGCATTATAATGGAATATGTACTGTTTAAACAGAGCTCACATTTTAATTGCACATGATATTGGATAATTTTTGTAATAAAGAATTTTTTATTGATATTTAAACCCTTCTTTGACATTTATTACACTGCTGTTAAAAAACCCCTTGGGGGAAATTCCCCACATTGCTTGTTCCAGGGTGTGCAGCCTTAACATTTCTCTGTTACGTGTGTTTCCCATAAAAAATACTTGGTAAAGCCACCTTTCGCTGAAATTACAGCTGCAAGTCTTTTTGGTTATGTCTCTACCAGCTTTGCTCATCTAGAGAGTGACAGTTTTGTCTATTCTTAGCTCAAGCTCTGTCAGATCGGATGGCAAGTGTCTGTGAACAGCAATTTTTAAGTGTTGCCACAGATTCTCAATTGGATTTAGGTCTAGACTTTGACTGGGCCATTCTAACACATAAATATGCTTTGATCTAAACCATTCCATTGTAGCTCTGGTTGTAGGGTCATTGTCCTGCTGGAAGATGAACCTCTGCCTCAGTCTCATATCTTTTGCAGACACTAACAGGTTTTCTTATAAGATTGCCCTGTATTTGTCTCCATCCATCTTCACATCAACTCTGACCAGCTTCCCTGTCCCTGCTGAAGATAAGCATCCCCACAACACAATGCTGCCACCACCATGTTTCACGGTGGGGATATTGGGTTCAGGGTGATGTGCAGTATTAGTTTTCCACCACACATAGTGTTTTAAGCCAAAAAGTTCACTTTTGGTCTTATCTGACCAGAGCATCTTCTTCCACATGTTTGCTGTGTCCCCAGATGGCTACTTGCAAGCTGCAAATGGGACTTATAGTTTTCTTTCAACAATGGCTTTCTTCTTGCCACTATTCCATAAAGGCCAGATTTGTGGAGTGTACGACTAATAGTTGTCCTTTGGACAGATTCTCGCACCTGAGCTGTGGATCTCTGCAGCTCCTCCAGAGTTACCAAGGACCTCCTTGCTGCTTTTCTGATTAATGCTCTCCTTGCCCGGCCTGTTAGTTTAGGTGGACGACCATGTCTTGGTAGGTTTGCAGTTGTGCCATACTCTTTCCATTTTCGGATGATGGATTGAACAGTGCTCCATGAGATGTTCAAAGCTTGGGATATTTTTTTTTTATAACCTAACCCTGCTTTAAACTTCTCCACAACTTTATCCCTGACCTATCTGGTGTGTTCCTTGGCCTTCATGATGCTGTTTGTTCACTAAGGTTCTCTAGCAAGCCTCTGAAGGCTTCACAAGAACAGCTGTATTTATACTGAGATTAAATTACACACAGGTGGACTCTATTTAATAATTAGGTGACTTCCGAAGTCAATTAGTTCCACTAGATTTTAGTTATGGGTATGAGTAAAGGGACTGAATACAAATTTCACATATTTATTTGTAAAAAAAAATGAAAACCATTTATCATTTTCCTTCCACTTCACAATTGTGTGCAACTTTGTGTTGGTCTATCACATAAAATACCAATAAAATATATTTACATTTTTGGTTGCAACATGAAAAAATTTGGAAAATTTCAAGGGGTATAAATACTTTTTCAAGGCACTGTAAATTTTTGCATTTTATTGCATTCTGGGTGCACTTTATGTTTATGACTACATGAATTTTTTGGACGTTTTTTGTTTTATGTGCTGCACGTTTTTTGTCTATTTTAATTTTCAGGTTGGTCACCTGTGCTAGCTGCTTTTAATTTCTGAGCGCTCACTGTTTTATGTATTTAAGAATGTATTACCTACCTTATGTCAGCTTACTGATCTCCTGCTTACGTCAATTTATGTGTTTAACAGCTTTTCGTGTTATACAATGTTCAGGTACATGCCCCTAGGCTTCAGCCTCATTGAGTGGTGTAGGTCATGCATTTGTGTCATGTACATTCTTTCTACTTTTACGAAAGCTCTGATTTTACACGTTGTACCTACTTTTCATTGTATGCGCTGTACTTGAAAGTCTTTGTTATGGTGAACTGTTGTCTTTGTTTACTAAACTGTTTATAAAATCAAAACACATTCTTAAGTGCACTTCCTTTGTTCACATTTAGTGTTTTGTTTTTGAGGAAAAGACATGGAGAAAAAATGGTTAAATTTGCACTCACAAACATCCCATGATATAGGAGCCTTGAAGGAAAATCTCTGTATCCATCAGTTGATAGCAAGCAGAAGTGTCAGACTGAACTCAATGAAAACATACCTACATAGACCAGTGCAAAAATGTATTCATATAAAAATGCTGTGCACGGCAGGCTAGGATTGCCCTATGGAGACCAATTGATGAACGCATATTACAGAGGAATGAAGCAGCGGGCAGAAATGACACTTAGTGCTTCTAATTGAGACAAGTACACACAATAGAGGGATATACAGTACTTTGTTTTAATATTTCATTTCTGAAGTTTACAACCACTTTAATGCACTATTCTGGTTTATATTGGTATGTCTTTGTTAGATTCATCCAGACACTTCTGCTTGCTATCAACCGGTGGATACAGAGATTTTCTTGAAAGGCGACTTTATCCTGGGATTTTTGTGAGTGCATAGTTACAGAGTAGATAAGGTTGAATAAAGACAATAGTCCATCCAGTTCAACCTGTGTAGGTTTACATGTGTCAGTGTCTATAATTATTTCTTGCACACCTGATAGTTCACAAGCTAACCTCCTGCACCCTGTGATACCTCCACTGCGCTTCTGAATAAGGCCCCTTTCACACGAGGCGGGCTCCGTTTCTACGGAGCCCGCCTCGGTCCGCTGGCTCAGCGGGAGATCTGTCCGTTGATCTCCGCTGAGCCGGCGGATGACAGGTCCCTCTCTGCTCACTGAACGGGGAGGGGCTTGTCAGGCGCCGCTGCCTCCTATGGAGGGATCGGACGAAAACGGACAGCGTGTCCGTTTTCGTCAGATCTCACCCGATCCGATCCGCCAGCGACAGACCTGGACGTAGAGCTATCCGTCTGCTTTTAGCGGATCGGACGGGGTCGGATGTCAGTGGACATGTCTCCGCTGACATCCGACGCTCCATAGGCTAACATGGATCGCCCGTTCAGGTCCGCCGTCAAAACTGACAGGCGGACCTGAACAGTCCGATCGTGTGAAAGGGGCCTAAGTGAAAAAAGTATAATTTAAATAAACTATAGCTGCCACTTAATATGTAACAAATACGTGACTGAATTTAAACCTCTAGAGATAAGTGAAAATAGTAAATAGTAATAGTAGCGCTGAAATAAAAATAAATAAATAAATAAAAATGAAAAATAAAAATGTGCTAATGAAAGCAATGATCAATCTAAATGAACAGTAAAAGTATATATATGTGAATATTGACAATAATACCCTCATTGAAAATCAGTCACAATATGAATGTGATCTGACAAAAAAAGTTATTGGTGAACACTGTGAGCAAACACATCCTATCACATAATGTTCAAAGCAACACACCCTGTGGCAGATATGAAAATGATAAATGAAGTCTTAACATAAAGTTCATATCATGTGAATATATTCTAACAAAAAAAGTTATTGGTGAACACTGTGAGCAAACACATCATATCACATAATAATCAAAACAACACACCCTGTGACAGATGTGCAAATAATGAATAAAGTGTTGAGATAAAGTTCATAAATTATGAATATTCCGATGAATGGTCTGAAAAAATCTATAAATGAAAACTCTTGGTTGTTCTTTGTGATCTTCCACCACACCTCAGTGTTTGTGCTTCCACTCCCACTTAAAGATTTGCACTCACCAGCTACAATTGCCTCCCACTCTTGTGTTTGGCATAACTCGCCTCAACCCACACTTATTGGGGGTTAAAATGTGATCTCCAGATTCCAAACGTGATCTCCAAATAGCGAGCGTAAATGCAACAAATCTTTTTCCTCAAGAAGTGATTGCTCTACATGAAAATGAAAAAATGCTCCAAATAGTGTGATAAAGTACAGCAAATGTATTAAAAATTCAAACCATCGCACATCATTGCACTCACATGTGTAAAAACAAAAGCAGGCAAAATAAACACTCCAAAGGAAATCATAACATAAACTCCATGCACTGGTAAAGCGATCTATAGTGGTCACGGCGGACCCAGGATAGTGTGTCAGCTGTGCAGTCTCACCCACTCCTAGTCTCAAGCCTCCACCATTCGATGCAACGTGTAACGTCACAACGTCTTGCGTCACGCTTCAGATGCTTGCCGTATAGCCACGCCCGACATGTTTCGTCGCAACCGACTTATTCATGGGATTGGCAGTACGGCATAATGCTTCTCCCTTTATTTCCTAGACTCCCCAAGTGGGCGGAGACAAAGCAACTAGCTCCTGCTCACTTCCTGTGTCCCCATCTTTGCAATACACCGCCTTTTACAGCCTATTATTGCAGTGATGTTTTAATAAAGTTCAAAATATTGATGAGCAAGTACACAACTTGGTAAATAATATTATCATAGTTAATCATATGATCAACACACGTGAGTGAGTTTAATATCTCTAAAAAATACACCCATAAAACATGACCAATGATTTAAAATATAAAAAAATATATAAAAATATAAAAATCAGCAAAAAAAATCTATATAGCAGAAAAAGTAAAAAATAGAGACTAGATGTTATTAGAACTACCTTTTAGATAACTGTGAGCAGAGAATGCAGGCGGACTGATAAGCAACAGTGCAACATCTCCTGCCAGCCAGCCCCATCCTAAAGCTCATCATTTAAGCACAGTATCCCATGCTATCCCTAAGCATGATGGAAAATGCTCAAAGAGTGCATAATAAATTGAAAAATTATGTGTATATGAAATATATATTAATAACATACCACAAGGACTGATGCTGTAGATAATATTACTTGCACCCATTAAAAATTGCTGATAAAGCAGTTCAGGTCTAATTCAATGTTCATCCCTCTTGGAAATAAACTCTTCATCAAAAAGATCCATCGAGTCTCTCTCTGAGATAGTTCCCTGACCCAATTAGATCCCCTCCAAGAGGGATGAACATGATCAATACCACAAAATTGCAGCAGGCTCGGGTCCTGATCATGTTTCTCTTTGAAGTGAAGAGACACACTATGATGCTTGAACCCCTTCCTGATGTTTGCCATATGTTCTGCCACTCGTATCTTTAAAAGTCTCTTAGTGCGACCTACATACAATAGCCCACAAGGGCACCATAAAATATAGACTGCATAAGAGGAATTGCAAGTAATAAATTCCCTTATTGCAAAAGATTCTTCATCCCTATTGGTGATTTCAGTTCTACCTCTGTTGCTGACCTTCGCAGTCCTGCAGCAGATGCATTTCCTACATGCATAAAAGCCTTTTAAATTTATTTTAATGGCTTGTTCATGGGGTGGGTTTAGAATTTTTCTTACTACCCTATCCCCAATATTGGGGGCCCACCTGTAGATGAATTTGGGTTGCTTCGGTAGAACCTCACCCAAATGTCTGTTCCTGCATAGAATGTGCCAGTGTTTTTTAAAGATCAACTCAATCTCCTTATACTGGGCAATGAAAATTCGTTATGAAACACCACTGATGTTGGTTATCCACTAATAAGTCATCCTTTTCCTTTAAGCACTGTTCTCTAGAGATTTCTGCTACCTCTTGAATGCTTTTATCCAGAAAACTCTCCTTATATCCCTTCTGAAGGAATCTTTCTTTGAGTACATGGGATTGTGCAATGTAATCAATTTGTTCTGTGCAGTTCCTGCGGACTCTGAGCATCTGGCCCTTCGGGATGTTTTTAATCCAGGCCGGGTGATGGCTACTTCTGATGGACAAAAAACTATTACGGTCTGTTGATTTGAAATATGCTTTAGTCCTTAAAGCATTCTTATCCATCTCGATAGTTAAATCCAGGAAATTTATCGATCACTAATCTAATGCCGCGTACACACGGTTGGACTTTTCGGCTACAAAAGTCCGACAGCCTGTCCGACAGACTTTCGACGGACTTTTGTCAGACTTGCGGCAGACTTTCTTACGAACGGACTTGCCTACATACGATCACACAAAAGTCCAACGGATTCGTACGTGATGACGTACACC
The DNA here is from genome assembly GCA_037952835.1 of Lithobates septentrionalis. Taxonomy (NCBI): domain Eukaryota; kingdom Metazoa; phylum Chordata; class Amphibia; order Anura; family Ranidae; genus Lithobates; species Lithobates septentrionalis. The sequence continues at coordinate 687,641 of JBBDGP010002320.1, forward strand.
GGACTAAAATAAGGAAGTTGATAGCCAGTAGCCAATAGCTGCCCTGGCGTGGGTTTTTGTCCATCGGACTAGCACACAGACGAGCGGATTTCTGGGTCCGGCGTAGTTACAACGTAAAGATTTGAAGCATGTTTCAAATCTAAAGTCCGTCAGATTTGAGGCTGGAAAAGTCCGCTGAAAGTCCGCTGAAAGTCCGGGGAAGCCCACACACGATCGGATTGTAAGCCAGCTTTAGTCCGTCGGCGTCCGTCGGACTTTTGTCGATGAAAAGTCCGACCGTGTGTACGCGGCATAATACTCCAATTTGATGTTGTTGGGATTAGTGTTCAGATCCCCTAGAAACTGAATCACAGATTCTTCTGATCCCTCCCAGATGAACAGGAGGTCATCTATGAATCTCCGATAAAATTTGAGCTGAGGGAGTCTTCTACCAAACACATATTTGTCCTTTATGGCAGAGTGGGAGAGGAGTGTTGAGGCGAGTTATGCCAAACACAAGAGTGGGAGGCAATTGTAGCTGGTGAGTGCAAATCTTTAAGTGGGAGTGGAAGCACAAACACTGAGGTGTGGTGGAAGATCACAAAGAACAACCAAGAGTTTTCATTTATAGATTTTTTCAGACCCTTCATTGGAATATTCATACTTTATGAACTTTATGTCAACACTTTATTCATTTTTTTCACATCTGTCACAGGGTGTGTTGTTTTGATTATTATCTGATATGATGTGTTTGCTCAAAGTGTTCACCAATCATTTTTTTTGTTAGAATATATTCACATGATATGAACTTTATGTTAAGACTTCATTTATCATTTTTACATCTGCCACAGGGTGTGTTGCTTTGAACATTATGTAATAGGATGTGTTTGCTCACAGTGTTCACCAATAACTTTTTTTGCCAGATCACATTCATATTGTAACTGATTTTCAATTAGGGTTCAATTACTTGTTCTATTTTTCAGCTTTTTTACAGGACGTTATTTGGTGTTACTAATTATCACTGTTATTTATTTTATTTTTCATGAATTGTATTTATTCTATATATATTTCAGATCACATATTTTTCTAGCACTCTGCACTTTATAGCACATCAGTGTGTTTGGGTTTATATTACCTAGAGTATTTATTTTTATTGATTTGTATTTATTATTTATTATTTATTGATTTGCATTATTCTTTTTTTAATATATGTTGAACACTCTTGAACAGCGCCAATTCCCTCATAAAAGGACCCCTTTTTTTGAACTTCACTGAGGTGATGTTTTTTTGCTGGGGGGCTGCAGTTCATTTTTTTCCTAAGCGCAGAATAATTGGCCTTTATATTGTCAATATTCACACATATATACTTTTACTGTTCATTTAGATTGATCATTGCTTTCATTAGCACATTTTTATTTTTCATTTTTATTTTTATTTTTTTCATTTTTTATTTATTTGAGTGCTACTATTTACTCCACTTATCTCTAGAGGTTTAAATTCAGTCACGTATAATTATTTATTATATCCCTGTATGTTGTGATCTTTAAGATGTACATCCAAAGAGTCTCTTAAAAATATCTATATTCCCCGCTGTCACCACCAATTGTGGAAGAGAGTTCCACATCCTTATAGCCCTGACAGTGAAGAACCCCCTGCGCAGTTTAGAGTTAAACCGCTTCTCCTCCAATCTTATTGTGTGGCACCGTGTCCTCCTACACTCCTTGAGACTGCAAAGTTTGTTTCCTATGCTGGGAGTGCCATTGAGGTATTTGTAAATAGCTGCCATATCTCCTCTCAAGCGTCATTTCTCCAGTGAGAATAAATTTAGTGCTTGCAGTTGTTCCTCGTAATTGAGGTCCTCCAGCCCCCTATTAATTTTGTTGCTCTTCTTTGGACTCTCTCCAGTTCCAGCATATCCCTTCTGAGGACTGGTGACCAGAACTGGGTGGCGTACTCAAGATGTGGTCTAACCAGAGTTTTATAAAGTAGTAGGATTATCGTTTTGAGGTACCCCACTTACCACTCCAGACCAGTCTGAGTAAACGTTATTTATCACCACCCTTTGGACATGCCCCTGTAACCATTTTATTACCCAAGAACAAACCTTATAGTCCATGCCTGCAGACCTCAACTTGTAAATTAATCGTTTATGGGGGACTGTATCGAATGCTTTTCATAATCCAGGTACACTAAATCCACAGTCCTTCCCCTGCCTAGATTGCAGCTCACTTTTTTGGATATAGTCCCTTATCATCCCCTCCAATAATTTACCCACTATTGATGTTAGGCTGACTGGCTTATAGTTTCCAGGGATTTGTCTCTGTCTTTTTTTGAATATTGGTACCACATTGGCTTTTCTCCAAACAAATCAAATCAATTGGTACCAATCCCATCAGTATGCTGTCTGCAAAGATTAGGAACAATGGTCTGGATATAACCTCACTGAGTTTTCTGAGGACTCTTGGGTGTAAGCCTGGTGATCCTGGTGATTTATTTGTAATAAGTTTGTTAAGTCTTTCCTTCACTCCGGCCTCTGTTAGCCACGAGGGTATGCCCTGTGATTTGTCACTAACAGTACTGTCGTGGTTGGTATACGCCTCCTTTTCCAGCGTAAAAGCTGAGGAGAAGAAGGCATTTAGTACAGTTGCCTTCCCTGTGTCATCCGTAACCATCCTCCCATCCTCGTCTTTCATGTGGGCAATGTGGTGATTTTGCCTTTTTACTGTTAATATACAGTACCTATAAAATGTCTTTGGATTTTTTTTACTCTCCTCTGCTATGTGTCTTTCATCTTTTTTAGCCGTCCTGATTGCGTTCTTACACTTCTTATTGCATTCCTTGCAGTGTTGGAATGCTGACGGTGACCCATCCACTTTATATAGTTTAAAAGCCATTTTTTTCTCTAGTTGGGGAATTTTTCTAGTTGGGGAATCCACCAATTGATATGAAGTTGTCCTGTAAGACATTCATGAAATGATGGGCCTTTAGTGAGTAAGCTGTCCCCTTTGCCCAGTCAATATCGAAATAATTGAAGTCCCCCATTATGATGACACTTCCCTGCCTTGCCGCTATTTTTAACTGTAATAGGAGGTCCAGCTCCTCCTCTTCCTTTAGGTTGGGGGGCCTATAACTTACCCCCACTATTAGTTTCCCACTTACTACTTCTCGTTGAAGTTCTACCATCACTGATTCCACCTCCCCTTGTCCCAGTCATAACATTGCTCCTCTCTACCTTACATTATTCTTACATTTAGACACCCCCCTTCTACCTTCCCTATCCTTCCGATACAAGGAATACCCCTGGACGTTTGCCAGCCAATCGTGTGAGCTGTCAAACCAAGTTTCAGTTATTCCCACAAAGTCTAAGTCCTCCTCGTGTAATAGCAGCTCCAGTTCCTCTATGTTATTAGCTAGGCTCCTAGCATTTGTGTATGTGCCTCTTAGTATTGTATCAGTGCATATTATTTCCTCCTTGTGTTTCCTCTGGCTTTGTTTTGGAAATTGCCACGCATTCACCCCGGGATTTGATATTACAGGTGTATTATCACTGCTGACTCCACTATTACCCTCAACCAACAATATGGTTATCTTTGATGTCCCCTCCGATGGCACGCAGCTGCTCTATGATCTCTAGCATAGCATTCACGTGGTCACACATTTACTGGCGTTCTTCTAGTCTGATCTTATAAAGCTTTCTTAATAGAAACAGCTTACTGTTGAGGCTTGAGCCCTCATGCAGTTTTTGTAATGAAGTCCACATACCTTTGTTCATTTTCTCTGTTCTTATGTGGATAAGCTGGTCATCTTCCACTAATAAGCTCATAGTCGCTTTTGCCTGTCTATCCTTCCTGCCCCAGTCCTCTGTCTCTCAGTTTGTGGGCCTGTCTGTATTCAGCACTTGCCACAAGTCATCCATGCTAAAAAGGATTTCTAGCTTGAACTTCCACAGCTAGTAATTGGCATTGTTCAGCTTTGCAATTGCAAACTTCACATCTGAACTGCTTGCCATCTTTCAGTAGCTTGTATACAGTACTCACTGACTTGCAATAACCTCTCCAGTGCCTGGATGCCTGGGTCTCTGCTGGTTGCCTGGCTGTGCTGGGGGTGCCTGGGTCCATAACCTGTTGTTAGAGTATTAAAATCATGCACTGGAAGCTTTTTGGATACAGCAAATGGCTTTATTTTTATGAAGGATTAGCGGAACATATCTTTACAGCATGTCTGTATCATGGAACAGGAAGCAGGAATATAAGAGAACACATACACTGAGAAAGATAACACTTCCTCTGATTACATTACCATAGATACACACTACAGTACCACCTGCTGGATAGATAGGTATAATGCATACAGTATATAGTTCACAGTACTTTATATTACTTGCTGTTGTTCTTTCAACAAAAAATGCAGGCAAAAATCTGTTCAAAAGTCCATATCCAATAAATTCATAATCCAACTTAAAGTTTGCATGTGCCTTCAAAGTGCTCTGTGCTCCAAAAATGTAAAGGTGCTAATATATGAATTTCTTAAGTTATCACTGAATCTTTACACGTATCTTTTCAATCATGTGCACGGATGTGTAATATTTTAACTATATGCACTGGTTTTTAAAGCGGAATTCTGCCCCCCCCCCCCTCCAAAAATGAAAAGTCATCAGCTACACATACTGTAGCTGCTGACTTTTAATATTAGGACACTTACCTGTCCACGAATTCAGCGATGTCGGCACCCAAGCCGATGTTTCCATTGGCTGTCGGGTGCTTCCCCCGTCATTGCCAGTAAGGGAACCCAGCAGTGAAGCCTTGTGGCTTCACAGCCGGGTCCCTACTGTGCATGTGCGAAGCGCGCTGCTCTCCCTTACTGGCCCGGCAGCAGAAGAAGGAGGGGGCCGAACATCTGACGTACCTCACTGCGGCAAGGTCCAACGGAAGTGGGGACAGGGTACCTGTTATATTGGATCTAGTATTCAATATTAAGTTGCAGCAGTCCCAGAGCCCCAATTAACTTAGCGCCTGTTTTTTTTTTTATATATAACAACATATATGTTATAATTACCACATCATTATTTTGAGTACAAAGTACTGTACCTCTTTACTGCCATAAATAAGAAAACAGCGGCTCCCAAGCTTCATTGATTGATATAAAACAAAACTGATCTCTTTCACATGTATATCTAAAAAAAAAATCAATTACTTGGCTTAATCCATAAGACCTTACCATGTAGAACCAGACAAAGGTTGTAGCAGTTTGCATGCTCATATCCTGAAACAAATAAGATATGATCATTGTTATAGGAATGACAATAGTGAGATATAAGCAAACAATGTGAACGCAATCCACTGTAAGCTATAAATGATTTTTATTTGCTGCATCAGCTATTACTTACAGCAGGGACAACTAGGGATGAAAAGAAACTTTTAAGATGATCAGGTGCGTTTCTCTTAGTGACAAATGATCAATACTCAGCAAAAACATAGATCAATATCTAAACAACAATATATATAAATATGAAGTGAAAAATGGTGCAGCGCTACTATCTAAAAAATTGATATTCCCCAAAAAATTTCACTAGAAACAAATAGTGAAATCATGAAATGGTGAAAGCAAACTAAAAAAATGAAAACTAAAGTGAAGTGCCAACTCCAAAAATATTTTGAATTCTGATAAACTAGTGAGTAAAAATCGTGAAGGTTATATCACCCACTAAATAAAAACACTCAAATATAATAAATAATATACCGTATAAAGTATAAATATAAATATAAAAAATCATAAAAATCACATTAACAGATGATCAATAATTAACAACCGTGGGTGAGAACACTTCAGATATGAATCTGGAGTAGAAATGGAGAGTAGAAATCGTGAATATTAGATCACCAATAATAAAATAAATAATATACCATATAAAGTATAAATAAAATTATATAAAAAATCGTAAAAATTCACATAAACAAGTGATAAATAATAATTATCAACCGTGAGTGAAAACACTCCAGATATGAATCACTAAAGATCCAAATATGAAATATTGTAGTTTAACACAAAATCATATGTGAAAACAGTACAAATATGGAAAACTAAAGTGAAGTTCCAATGTGAAAAATTAAATTAAAAATTGGAAATTAAATAAGTCCCATTAATCTTGCAAGAAGGAAATTAACCAGTGAACAATGCAAAACAAATCATGACAGAAGATCCCTCATCCGAAGAGGCAGGACACCCGAAGTGTGTCTCCTTACCGACTGAAAAGACCAATAAGTTGGTCTCACCAAGCCCAGGGAATTCGGTCTCCCAAAAACCTATGGGACATCTGGGAATGCTGGATCTGTATCATTCAATATCACTCAAAAAACATAAAAGCAAAAAGGGCTCCCATAGTGTAGCATTTGAGTAAAAAAAATTTATTGAGCTCAAAGGAATTGCATTGAAAAGCAGCTGAATGAGCGCGATCAAACACACAGCATGACAATGGATCCGAACGGCAGCGTCTCCCGAGGCTTCCTTTGCTCACTTTCCGCTACGAACCATCACTTCCAAAGAGGAAAAGCGTGATGACGTCAGAGATGCAAGCTTTAATGAAGCTTGGCTAATGCCCTGTCTGTCACAATGGGAAGAACAGTCCTCCTCTGTACTTAAACCACTGAGGCCGACTCCTGACACACACGCTTCTACTCTTCAAAGCGGGTTTATTCATTCCTTATGAATGTATTTATTGGCACATTTTACTATATGTGCCAATAAATACATTCATAAGGAAATTCATAAATTTCAGTCCCAAATCAATAAATCCAATTACAAAGTTAATGTCCAAGTGACCGTTCAGTTTTCAAATCAACAACACAGCATGAAGGGGCTCATGGAAGTGCTATCCCCATATAAAATCACGCCTCTTACCAGATCTCAAGTTATAGAGATCTCACTTGCTCCAAAACTCCAATCACCACTAGCTCTCCATAGGAATTAAAATAAGTGTGTGTGAGTCACCGGCGCAAAATAACTCTTATTGTTCAAGCAATACAAAAAACATAAAAAACATATAAAGCTGGTTGCTGCAGTCAAGCAATGAATTCCTCCGGTAAGTGAAATAAAATTAAAGTAAAAATAGTGTTGGCTGCGCCCCAATATCATAACATGAAATACACTACTTTTTCTAAAATAGATCATATAAGTGACATAAATGAAAACAAGATATAAATATAGCCCAATGGTATATGATCACTATTACATACCCACACTCTTGATCATAACCATAAATCAAAAAATATACTTCAAAATAACACCACTTAAACTTCCAATATCTATGTATTAAATTCTATATATTATTGTCCAATTTTTGCTGATGCTTGCGATGTGCCAATTGAACAGTGAATCCCTGTGTGGACTGTCCACTGTGAATGTGCTATTCCTGTGCTCTTAATTCCTCATCTGTGAATATTTGTGACTATTCCACCACTCCAGTGACAACACCACCACCACATGGATTGGCCACTCACCAGATAATGGTATACATACGCCTTTGGTTCATTCAGGGATAACCATTCCACTTGTGTTGCTTGTCTATGTTGTCCCCAATATAATTATGAGCAAGTATTATCCATCCTCATAAGAAACAACAAACAGCGATCATAGGAATTAGCAGCTAGGAAACAACTCCTCCAGACCCAATCCCAATGCCGATATCATCCGAGGGTATTGGCCGATTTTTACATGGAGCATATGGATGCTGACTCTCAGTTAGGTTCATGTATATATAAAAGAATGAAGAGGCTTTATAGTGTAATATGCCAAAACAAACCTTTTATTAGGTTTTTAAGTACTTAAAAAAGTATTACACTTACACATTAGAAGCTTGAAACCAGCGTTAACAAACAGCAAGCACGGCTGCAATCCTTGCCAGCCAACCCATGCATGATGACTTCACATATGCGGCACCCAATGCGTTTCCCTGTAACATGCGTCTATCTGGGTTCAATGTGACTGTAGCAAGGTCCCGGGCCTCCTTTGATCTAATGAGAACTCCAGGGCCAGGGATAGCTGACATCCTTCCGTATGTAGTGGTTTGTGAGGCATGGTGGGTGATAGTTGTTAAAGTTATTGGGCGCCAACAAACCTTAACAAACCTTTTTGGGGGAGAGTGTTAGGGCCAGGACACCCTTAGGTAATTGCAAGATTAATTGACAGACTCCAAAACTTCAATAGGAGGACAGCTATGCAGGGAAAGGCATCCAGCAAGACGCCACATCTGCATGTGTAGGAATGCTGTCTCCTATGGCAACAGTCTTTAACAGTTCCAAACACAAGGCTTAACAGTTCCTTCACTTTTACTACAATCACTCCTTGTAGTTCTTCAATACACTGAGCTCCCGATCTCTCACTAGACCCACTGATTCACTGCCATTGAATCCCTTGAGCTCCTTCAATCTTCACAGTGGTATCTTCCTCAAGCGTTACCCCCGCTTCTTTGCTGGGTCCCTAGCTTGGACCTCTAGATACCTCTCAAGCTTCACCCCTGCTGGCCTGCTCGGTCCCTGGCTTGACACACAAGGCTGCTCTGCAAGCATCACCTCCTCTGGCTGGTTCCCTGGCTTGATTCCCGATGAAGTTTCCAGATTCTTCATTGTCCCCGGTTGGTGAGAATACTGCTCCGGTACTTGCTTCAGTTACTCACTGTGGTCCCTGGTAACAAGGTGGTTGGTCCCTTACTGGCGACAGCTTCCCCTCTACCTCAGACCACAACAGGTTCTCCGGCCGACAGAACCGTCACTTTTGGTTGGACTGCAAGCCGCAGTCTCAACCCCGTGCTGCTCTCTTACTTCTGGATAGGCCCCTCAGACAGCCTAGCAACCAGATGTGACCGGGATAGGACCTATCTCCGGCCTAGCAACCCGGGCAATACAACACACATCCGCCCAGACAGCCGTCCAGGTGGCACAGAGCACAGATAACCTGACCTCACCCGAATTAAATAGGCTTTCCCAGCAGGCTAAGGGATTCAAGAAAATCCCTGCCAATTGGCTGAGATACCCCATATACCCATAACCTGACCTTGCGTTGCCCTTCTCGTATCTAGTACCACCAAGTACCCGGTCACCTAGTGAGAGAAGAGAAAAGTGCAACAAGGCCAAACTTAGGGAGAAATCAATAGAGCTCTAGCAACCAACCAGGATAATTACTCCTGGCAAGTACATTTGTGAGGAGCAAACCTGCTTAAACTCCAGGGTGCTACATGACCATAGATGATTCATCTTTTTTCGATCAGAGGGCTGATTGAAAAAAGAAAAAAAAAAAGAAAACGAATGGCTTCTTCGATCTATACAGTTGAGGGGATAGAGGAATCCTCCCTGCTGAGACATTGTATTCTGACTGTGGGACTCTCCGTTGTCAGAATCTACTGATTGACAAAGGTTTTCCAACTCTGTCAAACAGTGAAGGCCATACATGGATTGAAATTTGTCTGGTCCCTGCTAAACCAGCTAAATTTTAATACATCTGTGGCCAGCTTCAGTTCAAGGCAGGTTCAGAGAACATGACTAAAGTGCAGGTGCTTAATCTGAACCCCACTGACGTCAAGGGGAGTCAAATTAACGACTTGCTAACCAGCAGCAGGTTGGCTCCCCTGCATGAATCGCCGTAGCTGTACGGTGGCCGCTTTAAGGGCTATAGTGGATGCGACACCGGATCCGGCAGCCACGTTGTCGTCCGGCAACCCGCGATCGCTCCTCAGAGAGCCAAAACTGGGATATGTCAAAGTAAACGGATAGATCCTTGTTTTGTCAGGGAAGTAGAGAGAGATCTGCTGTTCCTAGTGATCAGGAACAGCAATCTCTCTCTACTCCCTGTCAGTCCACTCCCCCCACAGTTAGAAACGCCTCCCTAGGGAACACTTAACCCCTGAATCGCCCTCTAGTGTTGACCCCTTCCCTGCCAGTGACATTTATACAGTAATCAGGGCTATTTTTAGCTCTGATTGCTGTATAAATGTCACTGGTCCCAAAAAAGTGTCAAAAGTGTCCGATCTGTCCGCTGCAATGTCACAGTCCCACTAAAAATCGCTGATCACTGCCATTACTATTAAAAATAAATAAATAATAAAAATGCCATAAATATATTCCATATTTTGTAGACGCTATATCTTTTGCGCAAACCAATCAATATACACTTATTGCGATTGTTTTTTTACCAAAAATATGTGGAAGAATACATATTGGCCTAAAGTGATGAAGAAATTTTTTTTTGTTTGTTTTTTGGATATTTATTATAGCAAAGAGTAAAAAATATTGTTTTGTTTCCCAAATTTCGCTCTTTTTTTGTTTATATCGCAAAAAAAAAAAAAAATCGCAGAGATGATTAAATACCACCAAAAGAAAGCTCTATTTGTGGGAAAAAAAGGACATCAATTTTGTTTGGGTACAACATCACACGACCGTGCAATTATCACTTAAAGCGACGCAGTGCTGTATCGCAAAAAATGGCCTGGTCATTAAGGGGGCAAATCTTCTGGTCCTTAAGTGGTTAAAAAACAGTAATGGATATTTTCTGGGCTAATAGGCAAGAGAGTGTCAAACTGATTGTATGGGGGACTGGGCAATGACCTGGGGGACCTGTACCAAGCAAAAAAATGTATACAACCTACTACAGCAAAAATTACATTTACAAATAATAATAAATGCAGACTAAATTGCCTACAAATAACAGCTTCAGCCAATTTACTTCTGTAGTCAGGCGCTGGCTGTCTTACGATCTTCATTCAGAGACACTTCTTCTGATGCCATACAGCAAGCACTTTCTCTCTAGTACTCAACCAGGAGATGATCACATCACTTTCTGAATGCAGAGGAAAAGCCATTCACTGACAGCAGAGGATTGTGGGATGTGTAGTCTAGTCAACATAAGTTAGCATAGACTTTATACTGTTTGAAACTACAAGTTCCAGAGCACTGGAAGACTAAAGGAATTCTAGGAAAGCTTATAAATTGGGACAGAAAATAGATGGAAAATACCACCAACCCGTGCAGATGGAGTAATAATTAATATACATGAAATTTACATGAAAGCAGCACGTTATATAAAAAATAAATGGAAAATAATTAACAAGTAAACAAAACAATGGAAAATAATCAACAAGTTAATTAAAACCGCGCTCTCTATAAAGTGCAAGTGCAAAATGGGTAATCTTCTAACACAGAAAACTAGTGAAAACTAGTGAAATGCTGATAATATCTAAAATCTTTCAACTAAAGTCCAATCGTGAAAACACCAACATAGGTGTCAGAAAATCAAAAATAATGTTAAATAGTGTTCAAAAATAAACAAACAAAATCTGAATGATTTCTGGATAAAATCTTCCTAATATTCGGCGGGCATCAAAGGGGTTAATCTTCCACCACCATCACCGGTCACACAGTCTACTCACCAGAATGTAGTGGAGTCAAAAACGCTTGTATGGAAAATGCCGGATTGAATCTCACAACTGCGGAAAAAGGATCACCCCCTCCTAAAAATGACTTGTAAACTCACTCAGGTGTAGCTAATCACCTTCTCAATGGCACACAAAGCCATTTGACTTTCAACTGTGATCAGCTGTAGTCATTTTGATTATCTCAGCATGAAAAAGAGCTTTCCTGGAGCATTTCAGTCCCTGCTAGTGCAAAGATCTCCGGGATAAAGTTGTGGACCTACACAAGTCAGGAGAGGGATACAAAAACATTTCAAAGGCTTTATCAATGCCTACAAGCACAGTGAAGTCTATTATTAAGAAGTGGAAGGTATTTGGTACAACACAGACCCTCCTTGGATCAGGACGTCGCTCCAAACTGGATGAAAGAGCCAGGAGGAAACTGGTCAGAGGGGCTACCAAGAGGCCCACAGCAAATCTGAAGCAGTTGCAGGAATTTTGACAAAGAGTGGTCATTGTGTGCATGCGAGAACAATATCACAAATTATCCACAAATGTGGCTTGTATGGGAGGATCTACAAGAAAGGCCACATGAGCTTTGCCAAAACGCACCTTGAAGATTCTGAGGCCACGTGAAAAAAGGTGTTATGGTCAGATGAGACTAACATTGAATCATTTGTCCTCAACACCAAATGATATGTCTGGCAGAAATCCAGTACAGCTCACGATCCAAATGACACCATTCCTACAATAAAGCACGGAGGTGGTAAAATTCATGTTATGGGGGAGTTTCTATGCAGCAGGGACTGGAGTACTTGTCAGGATGGAAGGAAAAATGGATGGGGCAAAATACAGTCAGTTGCTTGCTTTGCCTCCTTCCTAATTAAAGCCCCAAAGACCTCTATGACTAAGCCTATGAATAGGTGAAACACATTAGAGGAGCATGGCTTGGGAGGAGGCAAAACTGAAGCCTTTCTGATACACATTGAATTTGGTAGCTCTCCGGTGTGCGCTTCTATCTATTTGTTTTGACAGTTGCTATATTATAATACTATGCAAATATCTACTGTTGTTTTACCTGAATGCTAAAGCCTATAGAAACTGTCTTATTTCATTATTGTTAACTCAAATACAATATACAAGACAATTTACTGCAAGAAGTGTGTGTATGATCTTTCCTTGACTGGGTACCCCAACCCTATAGGCCTCACCTTCTAGAGCTATGAGATAATTTTTTTGTTTGTGAAAATAAAGCAAATGTATGAATTTGATTGAAAACACACAGAATCTTATGAAGATCTTACCAAATCTACGATGGTGTATAAGGTCATGTCAATGTTCACTATGGATGTATTTTTCCAATTCCTCACTGGACGCACCTTTGAGGCATTTGCTAGGTTTAATGATTGCAGCAGCTTTTGGTAACTACAGTCAGACTGACACCAGACTTTATCTGTGAATTTAAAAAAGCCACATAATTTAGATCAGTGGATATAAACTTATGGGGTATAGGGTCTCAACTGTGGCCCCTGAAAGCACCAAAGGGACACACATAATACTCATCATATGTAATGCTACAGAAGACTGTCAGAAGCAGACATACAAGAGGGTCAGAGACTGCAGACATGCTACAGGTATTGTTAAGAAATGGAAATCTGCTCCAAAAGACAGTCAGAGACTGGAGAATTAGTTAGCTGAGACTGATAGAGATCATTGTCTTTACAGCCCCCTTTGCAATTAAATGCCCCCATTCCCACTACCTGGGTCTGCAAGTAAAAAGGGCCACAAATTGGGTAGCAGGAATTTAGAGTGTTTCAAGGAACTTTCTGTGCATCCCCTAGCATATAAAGAGTATAATTGAGGATAAACACATGGGAGCTGCCATTGCTGGCTTATTTTTAGTTTCAGGCACCAAGACTGTCATCTTGATCTTTGCTACCTAGTCATGTGTTAATTTGAAACTAGTATGTAGGCAGGTGCAGTCTACTTTCTCCACTTCAAGTGGTGCCATTCTGCAGCAACATTGCAGCTGGAGAGGAAGTCAAGAGGAACATGGTCACTGGGGAAGCTATCTGATTAGATACTGCCACCCCATGTGACTCAGCAGCCATCTTGGGTCAAACAGAGCCTATTTAAGGCCCTGTCTCCCATATTTATCACGCTTTTTGCGAGTTGATGGAGTAGGGACATGTACCCTGCCTGTTAGGGACAGTACTAGTGGTAAGGGAAAGGTTCCTGATGCGCAAAGATGCATCTCCTTTGGACCTCTCCCCATTTGTGCATAAGAAGGACAGGCCACATTCTGCTCTCTTAACAAACGCTGTCAGTCTGGCTAATACCTGCTCTCTTCACATTACAGGAGACCATGAGTACACCCTGTTGGGCAGACATCCCACTGAGTTTGTTGTGAACTGTTGCTGTATTATTTCAATACAAGTTCTTTACTGCACCTGACTGTGTAAATTATTATTGCCGCAACACATTGCACTCCACCTACAAGTATGCAGGATGGAAGTTTATCATGTTTAGACTTCGCTGACTGTCTGATTCATTCAGGTCAGTGCCTCCCTAGATAATAAAGCCATACTGTCAACTGAGTGATTGCAAAGCATAAATAGAAAAGGGGAAATAAAAGAAAGAGTTTTTATTGTGTGCGTGTTTACATTAGATATTGGAGTGACACACCAAAGTGTCCCTTTTCTATTTATGCTTTGCAATCACTCAGTAGAGTAGACAACTAACGTAGTACTATTACAATATGGTTTGTTCCCTTTGGGCCCTTGTTGGCCGTCATGTGCGTTCCCTGGTGTCCATCACAGCACCCTTTGCTCTTGTTCGAAGGCAAAGGGAAGTTGAGTCGGGTGAGTGGTGATATGATTTGACATGGCAAACAATATCCATAATTTTCTTCTCTTTTTCTTTTTTGAACCACCTTGGTTTTTTACCTTGCTACAATATGTTAATGTGGTGTCTAAAACTATGTTTTGTTTTCTATGTAGTGATACACATTGGTCTATAAATGTATCCCCTGATGAAGCCCATGGTGGCGAAACATGTCAGGATAACTACATAATTGTCACCTTTATGTAACAAGATAACTTCCTTCCTGATGGCATACCATTAGACAAGTTGTTTTTGATGTTTATATTCGTTTAACACTTATCACTTTTTATTTGTCTATTTTTTGGACCAATAAAATATATTTTTATATATAAGTTCTCTGTTTCTAACATTTTGGCACCATAAAAATCCCCTCAAAAAATCTCTTTTATCCATTGAATATTCAGGGATGTTGGTGCCCCTTTTGAATTTGTCACAAATCCATATCACTACCCTTTCCCCTTTATATTATTTTGTTCACACAGGTTTCACAAGCACAGATTTATTTTGGTTTTCTGACTGTGCATAACTTGACAGAAGGTCTAACCCTTCCCTATTCTGTCCAAAAAAGTTATTTCTAGAAATACACTTTAAAAACAAGTCAGCAATAACAGCTCCTGTATCTTTTATTCTCAGAGGTACATATGTGCATCTCTGATTTATATTCTTATGTGAAAAAAAACAATATTAGAATATGATATTTAATCCAATCCTTTTACCGTCATATGGACAGAACATCAGCAGCACTTAAAAGCACTCAAAATGGGATATGATCAACTTTCTAATGAACAAAACACTGCAAGCTACATACAGTGCCTTGAAAAAGTATTCATAACCCTTGAAATTTTCCTCATTTTGTTATGTTACAACCAAAAACGTGAATTGATTTGATTGGGATTTTATGTGATAGACCAAGATAAAGTGGCACATAATTGATTAATGTTTTTCAAAATTGTTTTACGAATAAATATCTGAAATGTGGAAAATTTCAAGGGGTATAAATACTTTTTCAAGGCACTGTAATTGCATCCCAACAGAGCTTTAGAAGGCAATTTTTTCATTTTTAGAACTTAAAGCAAACCAGTGCTTTTCTAATGCAGGACAAAGCAACAAGTTGGTTCCAATTCCTCCCAGCAGCTCATAAGCACTACCACATACTACATATACATTAAATAATAATGACTCACAAAGGGACAGCATATACACACGTACTGTATAACCACACACACACACTACTATGTTAAGTTGTGTTCACAAAAAAAATACTTGTTAACATCTAATGCATTTCTGTATATTGACATGAGTTAATAAGCATTGCATTACGGGTTCTATTTATCTACCAGAAAGATAGAATAAACACTCTCAAGATTGATTGCACGTTTTCTCAGCGCTCGGCATATGTGTGGACAGGATCTATTAAAAAATGTTATTTTCTGTGTAGAGTAGTGTAGTATGGATAAGCCCTTAAACAGTGGTAATTCCAAAAACATTCTAACTTTGTTTTTCCCCACAAAGCTTGTAACTTGGCAAAATTGGAGATATTGTATTAATATATTATGTAAATGAGTGTATCTTGTGTATGAAACAAAAAATAAATACAATACAATTTTCTGTCCTCAGTAATGAATGCTATGTGGTACACCACTTACCTAGGACGATCGAAGAGAGCAGCAAGATCAGCGACATATTTGGAGACATTTTATTAGAGGATTCAGTATAGCTCCTGAATTTCCCCATAGTGAAAGACTTTCTAGTGGGAGGGATGTAATAGAATGCACAGTATATTCAAATAGTTGAAAAACTTGTTTCCCATCATCATCACAATCCTTCGGTAAATAAGTGGGTAAGTTTTACATAACTTAAATTGACATTTGATGGCTATATTATTTATGTATTGTTTGCAGTATTTCTTCAGGTTATGAGTGACTTTTAGCAAAACTGCTGATGCATTTTTAGGGTAATTTCCATAGAAACCATAATACTTGTTTCATAATACTTAATTTATAGCCTTTCTATTGGATTGTTGCTACTGTATACAATCTTTTCCAGGTAAACATTTAACACACAACAAAGAAATTGCAGAACAATATGGGTTAAATAAGGGTACTGCATTGACTGATTGGAAGCTCGCTTTGTCTGACTAAAACCTGAAGGCCACATGTGACAGACCCAACCGGGACAGGGGATTTTGGAGGGGACTGCAGGGTAGCCTCTTGCCTACTGACTATGGGCCCTGGCTTTTGAGGAGGCTCTATTCTTTGGGAGGTGTGTGCCCAGGGGACCTTTGGAATGGCTGTGTTTCAGATTCGGGTCCATATCTCCCCAAAACACACAGACTCTGGGATTCTAGGACCTGGATATGGATTTTGGGGCCCTGTGATTTGTTGGGGTATGGAATCAGGAGCCCAAGCCAGTCTTGGCTACTTCAACCCCCTCGTAGACTGAGAGACTCACAGCAGATTATAATCAGTTCAAACAACCTGGCGTTGGTGTCTCCTGCTGCTTTATGTAAAGCTGTCTATTAACCACTACTGGGCACTTAAACCCCCTTCCTGCTCAGACCAATTTCCAGCTTTTAGCGCTGTCACACTTTGAATGACAATAGCGCAGTCATGCAATGCTGTACCCAAATTACATTTTTATAATTTTTTTTCACACAAATAGAGCTTTCTTTTGGTGGTATTTAATCACTACTGGGGTTTTTTTTTTTTTGCTAAACAAACGAAAAAAAGACCAACATTTTTGAAAAAAGAAAAAGAAATGTTTTCATAGCTTGTTATAAAATTTAGCAAACAGGTAATTTTTCTCCTTCATTGATGTGCGCTGATGAGGTTGCACTGATGGGCACTGATAGGCTGCACTGATAGGCACTGATAAGGCTGCACTAGTGGGCACTGATGAGGCAGCACTGGTGGGCATTGATAGGTGGCACTGATGGGTGGCACTGATGGGTGGCACTGAAGGACACTAATATGTAGCACTGATAGGTAGCACTGATAGGTGGCACTGATGGGCACTGATGGGTTGCACTGATAGGCACTGGTAGGTAACACTAATAGGCAGCACTGATGATGAGGCACTGATGGGTGGCACTGATAGGCACTGGTAGGTAACACTAATAGGCATCACTGATGATGAGGCACTGATGGGCACCAATTGGCAGCACTGATCAGCACTAATAGGTGGCACTGGTGGGCATTAATATGTGGCACTGGTGGGCACTGGTAGGTGGCACTGGTGGGCACTGATAGGCAGCACTGATTAGAATGGATAGGTGGCACTGTTGTGCACTGGTAGGTGCCACTGGTGGGCACTAGCAGGTGGTACTGGTGGGCACAGATGAGGTGATGGTGGCTCTCTGTGTGAGGGACCGATGTCCCTCTGACAGTAGCCGCTGTCAACGCGAGGAGAAAAACTAGCCGATTACCGGCTCTGTTTACATCACATTGTGGAATGTTTATGTGTTTATGTTAGCTGTTCATTAGATGTACTGTTTCGATGTACTGATGATATTACTGTTTAAAGTTTTCAGTGTTTAGGATAATGTGATCAAGCTTTTATCTGATTTTGTGTGGTATCAATTCTGTGTGAATTTACAATAAAGATTTCCATTCATATCAAACAGATCTCTGCGCGCTTTGGTCTCAGTTTGAAAATTGGCTGCTAGCACTATACCTAGGTGGAGTATATCTCAATTATTATATAAAAAAGTACAGCGCTATACTTAAAGTGCAAAGTGCATACAAATACAATAGTGTTTAAAAAACTCATCCAGTATGAGATTGTGACTGTGAAAATGCATTCAATGTGTAAACAACGATAACCCCCCAAAAAAACTCAAAAGAAATTCAGCACCAGAAACAGTCCATTAAATGAAGTAGAAACAGTATTTTCAACCATCGAATACTACACAGTCCTTATATACATGGGAACATCACCCAGGAAAAGTATGTGAAAATAGCTTGAAAAGCCCTCTAGGAAAGATGACCTAGTGCCTCCCTACTCATTTTGTCATAGATGCCCCTGATGATGTCATGTATGATGAAACGCTTAGGGCGGAGCTAGTATGTATGATGGGGAAGTTACCATGCATGCGCGGCCAATTGCAGCCATTTTGGGTGCTGGCCAGTGAAGCTGTTTATGTTACTGCATTGTATATGCTCATTTGTTCCTGTCAGCATGTAAGTGCAACTTTTTATATTTGAATAAATTGTTTTATACTGGATTAAGCTATGGTCGGTCTTCTGTTTTATACACATGGTGTGTAATCTGGCAAATAAATTTGGAGGTCAGGACTTGCCTGAAGCTGGGAGTACCTTCCATATTGATGAGGAGACCATTGATGTTCCAATACGTGCATTAAGCCTAGTTTGACCACTTTAACCGGGGTCAAAATCATCTGGTAAGCTCCCTACTTTACAGCACGTGGTAGAGTGATCTTTCCTAGAGGGCTTTTCAAGCTATTTTCACATTCTTTCCCTGGGTAATGTTCCCACGTATATAAAGACTATGTAGTATTGGATGGTTGGAAATACCGTTTTTACTTCATCTAATGGACAGTTCCTGGGATCAATTTCTTTTGAGTTTTTAGGGAGATTATTGTTGTTTACACAGTCAATGAATTTTCACAGCACTGTCATGCTTTATGAACTTTGCACTTTATTTAAGAATATTATATTACATGTGGAATATTCATGAATTTATATCTCATACTGGATGAGTATTTTTAAACACTATTGTATTTGTATGCACTTTGCATAGCGAGTTCCAGTTTGCTCCTAAGCTAGTGTCGTCTAGTTCTTGGGTGCAATTCTCAGCTATAATATCTGGTTCCTGGTTCCATAGTAGAGGAAGCTGTATCTTGGCAGAGGCACCCAGGCGGAGTGCCAGGCGGTCTGTTACATTACATTTTTATTCTTTAAAAAGAACAAACATGTCATACATACCTGATCTATGCAATCGTTTTTCACCAAGCAGCCCCGATCCTCTTTTGACACTTCTGCCCCTCCCCCTAGCTGAGCGCCAGCTGCTTGCTATGGGGGCACTTATGCGTGCCTGCTCCCAAGCCAGTCCTCTGTGTCTATTGGCTACTGATGCTGTCTCTGATCCACTGAGGAGAGAGAGCTGAGAGAGCCTCTGCTCTCATGCACATTGCTGGATCATGTAAGTATTGGGGGTGGGGGTGGCGGGAGGGAATCTGCTTGAAGAGTGTTTTTTTAGCCTTAATGCAGAGAATGTATTAGGGTAAAACACCTTATGGCTTTTGAACCACTTTAAAGCCCATCTTCAGGGAGGACATACATTCTCCTTTCTCCTGCACTGTATGGGTTAAATGTTTGGTAATTTCTAGGGGGCTGCAAAAAGTACTTTTACTTACCTGATCCTCCGTTCCCCTGGCAGCTGGTGCTCTCCGTTACTCCTCCCCATTCTGACAGCGGACAGCCCCTCGACATTCTCACATGTAATGTAGGGCTATGGGGTCTTCTTTGGTCTTGATGACATCAGGTGCATCTGACCACTGGAGCATATTTTTAATCAAAAATAAAAAAACAAAATTTTTATTCAAAACAGTAGATAAGGATTGACCAATATCTGATCCCATATGTAGACATTAAAAATTTGTATTCTTTCACCATACAATATTCCTTCTGGAAGGAAAAGGGGTTTCATCAACGCATTTCATGGGCCAGAGTCTCTTTTGTCAGGATGGGATGAATCTCTTTTCTAGAGAGGATTAATCAAGCCTGGAGGGCTTGCTGCCACCCAGAGCAGTGCTGCCTTGTGCTTGCTGTTCGGGAGGCCTCAGGTGGATGAACTGGGATGCTGAGGCTCAGGAGCTAGAAGGAGAGCTGACTGAGGGGCTTTGCCCGCTGAAAATCTAGTCTGGTATCACTGGAGTAAGGTGTCACTTGGAAGTTGGAAGGAAGCAACCAGCTGTACCTGAGCCTTGTGTGAGTACAGACACTTCTGAGAGATCTTATGGACCTTTCTGCTTTTGCCACCCCTTTGGTGCTAGACAGTCAACTGTTGGTCTAATTAAAGGGGACACTGAAGGTGTCCTGAAGAGCTTTGTTCATCTAATTTTCTGTTTAAAGGGACTTTGCTCTTGAGGCCCTAAGAGAGGAGTTTACCGTTTACCACTACTACCTTAAAGCTGAAGTCTACTGTGTGTTACAAGCACAGACTTTGGTATAGCTTGTCCAGGAAGAATAACTAAGTTCTCAAGTTGTACATAGTTCCCATTTTGGAGTATCCCACCTAATTCTCTCAATCCTATCCAAGTTCTCCAAAAATAAAAACAACACTCCTAGACAGGTCATTGGAGAGGTGTGTGGATGCGTCTGTGTGTCTGGCTGCGGGGTGAGGCTTGTGGGGAGGACCTGAACATTACTCATGCGGTTCCTACAGGAGTAGCGCTACAGTTGCACTGTATACCAATGGTTCTGGATGTGCATCTGACTATGGAACAACAGAAAGGGGACACCATGGGGAGATTTTCTAAAACTGGAGCACTCAGAATCTGGTGTGGCTGTGCATGGTAGCCAATCAGCTTCTAACTTCCAAAATCTGGAAGCTGATTGGTTTTTTATGCATAGTTGCACCAGATTTTGCACGCTCCAGTTTTACTAAATTTTCCCCCCATGTGTTACTAAAAGAATATTCTGACAGCTTCCTATTGTATTTTCCAATAAACCTATTTTGATTTTGTATCCTTTCTTTAATCCCTACTACGCAAAATGAACAGATTATTTCATAAAAACAATCAATTTTTTATTCATTGCCAGTCATTGTAATTCGGTGGTAACAAAAGTTGTCAGCATAAAATACTATATATGTAAAACACTAGCAAAATTACCTGAGCTAAAGCACATTCCTGGATGATATATTTGTACACAACTTTAAAGCAGACCTTCAGTCATTTTTTCATCTTCCCATCTATTAAAGATGCTTGACAAAGGAGTGCCGCTATTCCCTCCATCTATAGCGAGCCGACTCGGAAACGCGTCGCACAGTAGTGACGTCACTGCCCGGCGCCCACTCTGTGCTTGCTCTCCAAGCCTCGTTTTGGCTCCGACTGCACGGCCGTGTTACTTCCCATCACGGATGCCGTACGAGGCTATGTTGATCCCGCAGCACAGCTGATGACTGGCTCTGGTCCTGGCGTCCTCCCTCACCCCATCCCTGGAACCCACACCATCTTCTGACGGCCTCCCGTGTGACTTCATCTCCTGCTGGTGTGTCATCTGGACTACATAGAGAGCCTGCTACCACTCATCCCTGACGAACATGATGTGATGTCAGCATATGGACCTGCTGCTACTTATAGTCCTCCTCTCTCTCCTCTACCCGGAGATGTACCTGAACTCTACTTTTCAGTCCTACATGTGAGTGGATATTGCTTGTTATTATTAAAGTGTTATTGATATACAGTGCCTTGCAAAAGTATTCGGCCCCCTTGAACTTTTCAACCTTTTGCCACATTTCAGGCTTCAAACATAAAGATATAAAATTTTATTTTTTTGTGAAGAATCACCAACAACTGGAACACAATTGTGAAGTGGAACGAAATCTATTGGATATTTTAAACTTTTTTAGCAAATAAAAAACTGAAAAGTGGTGCGTGCAAAATTATTCGGCCCCTTTACTTTCAGTGCAGAAAACTCACTCCAGAAGTTCAGCGAGGATCTCTGAATGATCCAATGTTGTCCTAAATGACTGATGGTGATAAATAGAATCCACCTGTGTGTAATCAAGTCTCTGTATAAATGCACCTGCACTGTGATAGTCTCAAGGTTCTGTTGAAAGCGCAGAGAGCATCATGAAGACCAAGGAACACACCAGGCAGGTCCGTAATACTGTTGTGGAGAAGTTTAAAGCCGGATTTGGATACAAAAAGATTTCCCAAGCTTTAAACATCCCAAGGAGCACTGTGCAAGCGATCATTTTGAAATGGAAGGAGTATCAGACCACTGCAAATCTACCAAGACCTGGCTGTCCCTCTAAACTTTCAGCTCAGACAAGGAGAAGACTGATCAGAGATGCAGCCAAGAGGCCCATGATCACTCTGGATGAACTGCAGAGAACTACAGCTGAGGTGTGAGAGTCTGTCCATAGGACAACAATCAGTCGTACACTGCACAAATCTGGCCTTTATGGAAGAGTGGCAAGAAGAAAGCCATTTCTCAAAGATATCCATAAAAAGTCTCGTCTAAAGTTTGCCACAAGCCACCTGGGAGACACACCAAACATGTGGAAGAAGGTGCTCTGGTCCGATGAAACCAAAATCGAACTTTTTGGCCACAATGCAAAACGATATGTTTGGCGAAAAAGCTACACAGCTCATCACACTCAACACACCATCCCCACTGTCAAACATGGTGGTGGCAGCATCATGGTTTGGGCCTGCTTTTCTTCAGCAGGGACAGGGAAGATGGTTAAAATTGAGGGGAAGATGGATGCAGCCAAATACAGGACCATTCTGGATGAAAACTTGTTGGAGTCTGCAAAAGACCTGAAACTGGGACGGAGATTTATCTTCCAACAAGACAATGATCCCAAACATACAGTAAAATCTACAAAGGAATGGTTCACAAATAAACGTATCCAGGTGTTAGAATGGCCAAATCAAAGTCCAGACCTGAATCCAATCGAGAATCTGTGGAAAGAGCTGAAAACTGCTGTTCACAAACGCTCTCCATCCAACCTCACTGAGCTCGAGCTGTTTTGCAAGGAAGAATGGGCAAGAATTTCAGTCTTTCGATGTGCAAAACTGATAGAGACATACCCCAAGCGACTTGCAGCTGTAATTGCAGCAAAAGGTGGCTCTACAAAGTATTAACGCAAGGGGGCCGAATAATTTTGCACGCCCCACTTTTCATTTTTTTATTAGTTAAAAAAGTTTCAACAATCCAATAGATTTTGTTCTACTTCACAATTGTGTCCCACTTGTTGGTGATTCTTCACAAAAAAGAAAAAATTTATATCTTTATGTTTGAAGCCTGAAATGTGGCAAAAGGTTGAAAAGTTCAAGGGGGCCGAATACTTTTGCAAGGCACTGTATACTCAGTGGCGCCCCTTTCTCCTTGTTTTCTTCTCTCAGCTCATTGTACCCGGCTTCCAGTCCTTCTGGTGGCAGCCCTGATAAACTCATTGCATATATGTATATATATTTGTTTATATACATATATTTTGCCTTTGGACTATGAGGAACAGTTGTTTGAGGTACTTATGTATTGCGCCTTTTTTACTCATTAAATCCTCTGCCCTTGTTGTTTTAACTTTGGATAGTAAATATTTTTTTTCTGCCATCAATTACCTTATACAGCCCACTTCCTGTTTCTTGTCTGGTAAAAAGCCTAGGCTTATGACATCATGCACATCTCTCTCTCTCTCACTCTCGTGAGAGTTTGCCAGGAAGGGAGGGAGGATGAGTCATAAGAGGGCCAATGAGAGCTGCAGAGCTGGAGGTGTGCCTCTTGTGGGTCTGTGCAAATCCAGGAAGTGAGCAGGTAGCAGGAGGGACATTTCTGCAGCATATTTGACAAGTACAGAATCACAGTATATACAAAATAATATGCAAAGTGGTTGGAGGGAAGCTTCAGAAGATGTTTTTATTACAAATTATGTGAGCAGACTGCAGTTCCTCTTTAAAGACTTCAACAGGGTATTGAAAGTTACTTTGGCCATACAATAACTGGCTGAATTTTAGTCTAATTTGCAGCATACTGTGGTTAACACCAATTGGAATCATATTAGAATGTTCACAGTCATAATATTTGTAGCTGTTGGTCTAATGATCCTCTGATAGGAAAGAAAACCCCCAGCACCAGGGTGGACTGACACGACCCCAGGGTGGACCCATGGCTGTAGTAGAGAACTGAAATATTGTTTTCAGACTCTGACCACACTCCTGCTATCACAGTGCATAAATAGAACACAGACATGGGTGTATTGTAAAAATAAGGAACATCGAGCCAATACTGGCAGCACTGTGTTCAGAGCTCCACAGCCAGGCAGTAGGTACCTCCATGAAAAAAATACAGCCAGCAACACAGCAAAAAAACAATCTTCTTTATGAGCAATCCATCAAGACAAAAGAGGAATTCACAAACAGGTTGACGCGTTTCAGCCCCCACACGGGCTTTAGTCATGCACATGGAATAGCTTAATATATAATCAATCCAACAGCCCATCTGGAGAGAGGGGCAGGCCATGGATTTGCCCTGTAAATCCCCACTCCAGCTAAGTTGCAAGAAAAACTCATAACATTTTTCTATATAAATCAAATAAAAAATAATTATTAAAAAAAACACAAACTAACAGAGAGGGGAGAAACTAACGATAATAAAATAAAAATGAAACAGGATCCCAAGAATTAAAACAACAGGGGTGAGGGGAACAACGAGCAAACCAGAGAAGACCACGAGAGATCAGCAAAGCTGCAGAGCCATGTCCCACCTGAGGTTTAACCCCTGTGGAACCCTGGTCTGCAACCTAAAAATACACCAAGCTTATCTCTGTAGCAATCTGCAGTGATGAGTGGTGATAATATATAGAACTTATATAATTATTTACTCATTAAATATTATTGATTTATTCACATGTAAAATCAGTTCCACTGCATGTTTGCACAGTGTATAAATTACACATATTAATTTGTATATTTGCACATAATAATGTATGATTACAGACAGGGGCGTTGCTAGGGGGTGGCTATTGGGGCTATAGACCTGAATCTGGAGCCCATAGCCCCGAGTCTTTTGCCGCAGGGTCCCTGTCTAACCAGCGGGTCGCGGCTGCTGCGGCGGGTGGGCTAGCTGCATGAGAGAGGCAGAGGAGAGGAGAGAAGCGAGCAGGAGGATGAGCAGAGATGACATCTCTCTCCGAACGCTCCACATCAGGGCTCTTCACAGCCGGGCCTCTTCAATTTGGGAGCGAGGTGCGGCGAGCAGCAGAGAGATGATATCATCTCTCACTGCTTGCCACACATCAGCGCTCTTCTGCCCTCACAGCACAGTGGAGTGGAGGTCATGTGCTTCCTGCCATTGGTAGAGCTCCACTTTGCAGCCAGACCCCCTTGCTTCACTGTCGGAGGTGTGGTGGGGAGCAGCGAGATGACATCATCTCTCACTGCCCGCTCCGCATCACCGCTCTCCTGCTCTCACTAAATGGACCAGTGCTGTCAGCCTGCCACCAATGCAGTGTCAATGCACATTTGTTGGCACTGGCTGGCATGGCAAGTGACAATCCACATCAGTTGGCAAGTGACAACCCACATCTGGTGGCCGCACTGGCCGGTGACGTGGCAAGTGACAATCTGCAAATGGTGGCAGGAGATGTGGCAAGTGACAATCTGCAAATGGTGGCAGGAGACGTGGCAAGTGACAATCTGCAAATGGTGGCAGATGACGTGGCAAATGACAATCCACATCTTTTTTTAATAATCAAAATTTTATTAATTTATATAATACACAGTACATTTACATTTATACAACATACTATACCCCTACATTCACCCCAATAACAGAACACCAGTTACCCCATGTGTCCCATTTAACCAAGGTTTTAAAAAAAAAAAAAAAAAAATTTTACTAATAATTCCTTTCCCTTTCCCTTTCTTCTTCCTTCCCCTTCCTTCCCTCTTCCTCTCTGTCAAAATCTAAAGTTCCTCCCTCCACCCCTATCCTTGTATTAATTACTCCAACTCCTTCTTCCCAATGTACAAACGTGATTAACAATATTATAAGTGACTTCCCCAAACTATAATGTAAGAAAAAAATATATATATATATATATATATTTTTCCCTTTCCTTTTCCTTTTCCTTTCCCTCTTTCTTCCTCCCCCATTGAACTATCCGTGTTGCCCCTCACCCCCCTCCTTAATGTAATTTGCTTCCATCACTACCTCCTGTGTATTCATACTTAAATGAGATTATAGATTATTTTCCCCCTTGTTCTAATTCATATCATAAACCCCTATAATTCATAATTATATTATTTGTGCATATGTGAGGATAAAAAAAAAAAAAAAACACCCCTTCTGTGATCCCCCCCCCCCCATCTTTAATATCAATTTACCCAACTCCTCCCTCCCATATCCAAACGTGCTTAACTAAATTTATGAAGTGAATTCCCCCTTTATTTAATGTGTATCATAAATCACTATTATCCATAATTATAAATTGTGCCTTCTTCCCTCCCCCCTATCTTTAGTATTGATTTACCTCTACTCTTCCCCCCCCCCAATGTACAAACCTGATGAAACTAATATTATAAAGTGAATTCCCCCTTCTTCTGACTCGTGTCATAAATCATTGTAGTTCCTAAAAAAAAAAAAAGGAAAAGAAAAGGAAAAAAAAAAAAAAAACACACAACACCCTACCCCACTTCACCCTCACCACTCAGCGTTCATTAGGGGAATCAAAGTGAATGGAAGAACCAGAAAAAAAAAAAAAAAAAAAACACCCCTCGGAAAATGAGACCATACATCCACTCATTATCTTACCCCCCACCCCCTTTACTTGATTGGCATTGGAGAATTCATGTTAATATTTAGCTTTCTCTTTCTGGGCTTATTTCTTAATTCTTAATGACTATACCATTTCTACTTCCATTATCCATTGGTGTTTCCCTCTTCCATTATCTCCCTAGCGCACTGTTCCCATTTTGCCCATGTAATTTCAAATTTCTCTTTTTGATTTTTAACCACATGAACCCACCTCTCCGCTTCCTTTATTATGTTAACCTCATTTCTCCACTCCATAACTGACGGGCTCCGATCCTGCCTCCAGTACTTCGGGATCAGTTTTTTTGCTGCGTTTAATAAATGTGGGGTTATGCTTTCCCTATACTTTTTGACAGATCCGGAATTCCCGTGAAACAAATATTGCATAGGCCCGAATTCCAAGGTATCCACTGTTAGTTTCTCAATCCATGGTGCCACTGATTCCCAAAATGTTTTAATTGTTGGACATGTCCACCAAAGATGAAGAAACGTTCCCCTCTGTCCACAACCCCTCCAACACCTATCGCTAGACGCTGAAGTGATTTGTGCTAGTTTTACTGGTGTCCTATACCATCTTGCCAGGAGCTTATATGCCATCTCTTGCACTTTTGAGCTTATGGATGTCGTGAATGTTAATGATATCATTCTATTAATTTGTTTATCTGTCCAGACTTGGTCCAGCTCCCTCTCCCATTCTTTTATAAAGTATGGGGGTGTCCTTTCTTGTTCCCTTAGAATCATTTTATACATTCGAGATAGCATATGTCCAGCTTCTGATGTCTGCACACACTGCCTCTCAAATGCCGTAAGTGAGTTCATGGGTCTTAATGGTTTAGATTTGAGAAAACTCTTCATTTGGTGGTGTTTCCATTCTGCCATTCGTATCTTTCCAAATCTCTTGACCATTTCTGTCAGTGACAGGAGGGCTCCATTAGGAGCAAGCTTGCCACATCTAGTATTCCCATCCTGACCCCATGCCCCCAGACTTCCCGTCTCCTCCCCCGGAGGGAACCAAGGAAATCCCTCCAAAGGAGCTAGAGGGGAGGTCTGGGGAGCATATCTACCCTTACTGTTCAATCTATCCCATACTTCCAATGAATTCAGGGTCATCGGTGATGTCCATTGTGACAGCCCCCTCAATGAACCCTGAATCCATGGTGCTCCTGCCAGGTTTCTCCCCGCCATTGACATTTCTGCCTGTACCCATGGTTTACTCTTTAGGTCCTGGCACCAGTCTACTATTCTTACTAGAGTCATGGCCTTATAGTAGGACGATATATCCGGGAGTCCTAAGCCTCCCTCACCTCTGCTTCTCCTTAAGATATCGTAGGCCAGTCTAGGCCTCCTATCATTCCATACAAAGGCCACAAACAGCCTACGCACTTGCCTGAAAAGAGTCGCTGGTAACTTGATTGGCACTGTGCGCAGCATATAAACCATTCTGGGCAGTATACTCATTTTTATGGCACTGATTCTTCCGAACCAGGTCAGGTATTTATCCTTCCACTTTTTTAGCTCTTCTGTTATTTCTTTTAGTAATGAGCCATAGTTACGTTCATACAATAGTTCATAGTCTGCGCTAATTTGTACCCCCAAGTACATCAGCGACTCCTTATTCCATATAAATGGGTACATCTCTTTCAGCGACCTCTCCATCTCCGCTGAGATATTACTAGGAAGGATGACTGATTTCTCAAAATTAATCTTGAAACCAGACACCCTTCCAAATCTCTGTACCTCCGCCATCAGTGCGGCTATAGATGTCTGAGGAGCGGAGAGGAAAAATAATAGGTCATCCGCATACGCTGCTACTTTATGCTCCATATGTCCTATGTACGTCCCTACTATCTCCTCGTTTTTTCTAATTCTGCGTAGAAATGGTTCCATCACTATCGCAAATATCAAAGGGGACAGTGGACACCCCTGCCTAGTACCGTTTTGTATATTGAAACATTCGGATACTGTCCCATTGACCTTAATTCTTCCTCTGGGTTTCCCATATAGTGACATAATCCATCCTAGCATTTTTCCCCCCAGACCTATTCTTCCCAGTACTTCTTTCATAAAGCCCCAGTTCACTCTGTCAAAGGCCTTTTCGGCATCCATCGACAGAGTGATTCCTGGGGCTCTGTCCGGACCATGTCGCATCCATTGCAGTACATGGAGGGCGCGGATGGTATTGTCCCTGGCTTCCCGTCCTTTTATAAACCCCGTCTGGTCTGGATGTACCAAATCGCCTACATGTTCCCGAAGTCTCAAGGCCAGGATTTTTGCCAATAATTTGGTGTCGGAGTTCAGCAGAGAGATAGGCCTGTAGTTGGCACACATCTGGGGATCTTTTCCCTCTTTTGGTAATACCTTTATATATATCATTAATGCTTCTGGAGAGAGTGGATTCGCAGCATCAATAGAGTTAAAATAACTGCAGAGTGGTTTTACCAAAACTGAGAGAAGTTTCTTATAGTATGAGTTTGTCAGCCCATCTGGTCCTGGACTTTTCCCGGATGGTAGGGTTGCTATCACTCTGCTCACCTCTTCAACCGTGATTGGACGCTCCATGTCCTCAGATATCTCTCTAGGTATTATAGGCATGAAAGCGCTCTCCATGTATTCATCTATTTCATTCAATGACAATCCACATCTGGTGGCAGGCGACATGGCAAGTGACAATCCACATCTAGTAGCAAGTAACACGCTGCATATGATGACAGGCGAAGGTGGCAAGTGACACGCCCAGGGCTCCCACTGATTCTGCATTATGGTGAGTTGAACCACTTCATTATATATTAGAATGTAACAATAGAAATAATGCACTTCACGGACCCTGACACCATATCAACCATGGTGCCATGATGATTGAAGCGCCAACACCAGCCACCGAAACCATCTGCTTACCATCTGCATGCCTCCTACCCCCCGCGGGCATGCATTGCTATGGGCTCTAGCCCCAGATCTTTTGCAGACCTAGCAACACCCCTGATTACAGACATATTCAACAGATTTAATATTATATTGAGGACTACATTCTATGCTTCAGAATTTTGCAGACCTGCGCTAATCTTGCTTTCAATTTTATCCTTCCATTCTTGTAATACAAGCCAGATAATTTGTTGGGCTTTGGAGGGGCGGATGGCCTTGATGGCAAGGGAGACCTCCCGTTCAGCTATTTCTGCATTCAGGAAGTCATGGACAGGTTCAGCGAGAGGAGGGAGAGGCAGGTTATGAAAATAGCGGTTCGCTTGGTCAGTGGGGAAAGGGTTCTGTTTGCTGTATAGAGAAGATAGGAAGTCAGCAAAAAGAGAGGTAGCATCATCCCCGGCCTGTTTGCACAAGTATAGATTATTGTTTTGCCCATCTGAAAGCCTTTTCGACCTTCTCTGTGGTAAGCAGGTCAAGTTTGGTAGCGCATCTTTTTAGTCATGGTTGAAGGGTGGGCTTTCCAGGCCTCATTAGCCAATGCCAGTTGAGAGATAAGTTCCATCATCCTATGCTCCCTTGCTTGCTTCTGGGAAGAAGCAATATGATTTATATGGACACAGAGGGTGGCCTTGTGGGCTTCGTAAAGGGAGACAGCAGAAGTTGTCTGTGAATAAGAATTAAATAAAGAAATGAATGTCGAGGCAAGTTTCCTGGGTGGTAATCACGGACTCATTAAAGAGGAAGTAAACCCTGATGGGTTTTACTTCCTCTTTATTCCCCTGCAAAGTAAAAGCTTAATAGGCTGACCCATTATGTTGCACTTACAGTATATATATATTATTGAGGTGAGTGGCTAGTATAATTAGTGGTGGATTACACTAGGTGTACACAACAGTAAGTGTGAATTATTATCATGGAAGGTCATATTATTTAAACACTGAGCACATTTGGAGTACATTAATTTGAATATTGTTGGACTTCTGAACACATTTATTGGATGCACTTTTATATATGCAATATTTTCAGTGTTTTTATGTTTATATATGACCATTCCACATTTATGCATGTCATTTGTTTGCACATTGAAATTCATGCATTTTATTTTGTATATATTATATTGAAAGCGGCTTATTTATTCATGGGTTTGCACATTGATGCATGATAGAGGTGCGTTTTTGATTTTTTTTTTCTTTGGCTTTTGATGCGCTGCACTCTTTTAGGAATATTATCATCGTTGATGCTGGCCAGCATGTCAGTGCTGTCTGAAATCTATTCTTTGTTATTATTTTATTATTATTATTTTATTATCTGTTATCGGGTAGCGCGGAGACAACATTATTGATATTCACACTGCTGTTGATGCCGTGCAAGCCGCCCTAAGATTCAACCTGCAACTGTTCCATATATAGTCTGCCAAATTGCACAGAAAACACAAAAGATTATGTAGCATAATCCACCTAATGGTTTGTCATTAGCTCTCTCAGGACTGCATTATTCCTCCACAGACTCACCACTGAAGTGTTTCCGTAAGAGGATATTTCTAATAAGTCTATTGACATCTAGAATATAAGAAAAAACACTAAAGTAGTGTGCGGGAGAGAAAGAAAGGCCTTTCTTTCTCTGCCACACACACCACTTTAGTGTCTTTTCTTCTATTCTGATCATCAATAGATTTATTACAAATATCCTCTTACGGAAACACTTCAGTGGCGAGTCTGTGGAGGATCTGGAAAGCTAATAACAGGTGGATCATGCTACAACAGTCTTTGTTTGCTGATCAATGTGCCAGACTATATATGGAGCAATTGCAGGTTGAACCTTTGGGCGGCTTGCATGGCACCAAAAGCAGTGTGCTATATAAAGAAAATAGGTTTTGTTATCCAGTACAAGCTCATATTCCTGCTGTTGATGCCTTTCAAGCTGTGATTGAGTAAGAATTGGTTCAACTTGAGACAAAGAGAAATGATTTCAGAACTTTTTCCACCTTTAATGTGACCTATAACCTGTACAACTAAGTTAAACAACAAACTGAAATCTTTTATGTGGAGGGAAATAAAACAAAAAAACTAAAATAATATGGTTGCATAAGTGTGCACACCCTTAAACTAATACTTTGCTGAAGCATCTTATGATTTTATTACAGCACAGTCTTTTTTGGTATGACTCTATCAGCATGGCACATCTTGACTTGGCAATATTTGCCCACTCTTCTTTGCAAAAACACTCCAAATCTGTCAGATTGCAAGGGCATCTCCAGTGCACAGCCCTCTTCAGACCACCCCACAGATTTTAAATCTGATTCTGGTCTGGGCTCTGGCTGGGCAATTCCAAAACTTTAATCTTCATCTGGTGAAGCCATTCCTTTGTTGATTTGGATTTATGCTTTGGATCGTTGTAATGCTGAAAGATGAAGTTCCTCTTTATGTTCAGCTTTCTAGCGGATGCCTGAAGGTTTTGTGCCAATATTGACTGGTATTTGGAACTGTTTATAATTTCCTCTATCTTGACTAAGGCCCCTGTTCTAGCTGAAGATAAACAGCCCCGAAGCATGATGCTGCCACCACAATGCTTCACCGTGGGTATGGTGTTCTTTTGGTGATGTGCAGTGTTGTTTTTGTGTCAAACATATCTTTTTGGAATTATGGCCAAAAAGTTCAACCTTGTTTTCTTCAGACCATAACACATTTTCGCACATGCTTTTGGGAGACTTCAGATGTGTTTTTGCAAAATTTAGTCGGGCTTGGATGTTTTTCTTCGTAAGAAAAGGCTTTTGTCTTGCCACTCTACCCCATAGCCCAGACATATGAAGAATAAGGGAGATTGTTGTCACATGTACCACACAGCCGATACTTGCCAGATATTCCTGCAGCTCCTTTGACCAGTTTTCTTCTCATCTTTTCATCAATTTTGGAGGGACGTACAGTTCTTGGTAATGTCACTGTTGTGCCATATTTTCTGCACTTGATGATGACTATACTTTACTAGACTTTACTGTGTTCCATGGTATATCTAATGCCTTGGAAATTCTTTTGTACCCTTCTCCTGACTGATACCTTTTAACAAGGTGATCCTTCTAAAGCTTTGGAAGCTCTCTGTGGACCATGGCGTTTGCTGTAGGATGCGACTAAGAAAATGTCAGGAAAGAGCTACTAGAACAGCTGAACTTTATTTGGGGTTAATCAGAGGCACTTTAAATGATGACAGGTGTGTTCTGACTCCTATTTAACATGAGTTTGGATGTGATTGCTTAATTCTGAACACAGATAAATCCCGTTATATTTTTACTTCCCCCCTAAAAGATTTCAGTTTGTTTTTCAACCAAGTTGTACTGTTTATAGGTCACATTAAAGGTGGAAAAAGTTCTGAAATGATTTATCTTTGTCTAATTTTTTTCACATCACAGAAACCTGACATTTTAACATGGATGTGTAGACTTTTTGTATCCATTGTATAGGCAGGAAGCTGGGAATTTTGTCCACCAAAACGGCAGAATATCTTTTTGTGGCGCACCCTGTTACTCCTGTCTTCTACCACTTGCTCAAGATCTATAAATTGGGCAACCCTGTTTGGGATCGCCCGATTTGGGCAGATATAGAGTCACTCCTTGAGTGCCTAGGAGAATGGGTGGACTTAAACCTGCAGCCTTTTGTGCTTCGATTGCCGGGCTATATGTATGAAATTTATATGACATATTTAGAAGCACTATATTCCTCAGTAGGGATGAGCTTCGTGTTTGAGTCAAACCCATGTTCGACTCGAACATCGGCTGTTCGATCGTTCGCCGAATTGCGAACATAATGGGCCGTTCACGCCAAATTCGTGTGGTGCGTCACGGCCCATAATTCACTGCGGCATCGCAGTGCATTGCTGGCTGATGTGATGATTGGCCAAGCATGCACTATGACCCGCATGCTTGGCCAATCACAGCGCCATCTGAACAGAGAGCCGTAATTGGCCAAAGCCAAGGAGGCTTTGGCCAATTATGGCTCAGGGGATTTAGTACACGCCCCACACTATATAAGGCCGCCTGCACGGCGGCCCTGTGTAGTGTGTGTTCCGGCGTTGAAAGAGATAGACAGAGAGACAGTGTCATTTGATTTAAGTTAGATAGATTAGGCAGGACAGTCAGTGAGTTAGCTGCACTTACAGTGTATTGTGTATATATATGCATCCTAGATGTTATATATATATATATATATATATATATATATATATATATATATATATATATATATATATATACACTGTATTCAGTTTAGCTAGATCCGTTCCTGTTATCTTCCTACTGACAGGCAGGCTTGTCTTGTTACAGTATTTACAGCTACCTGAAGAAAATTGCTGGTGTTCTTTTGATCTTATTAGTACCACAGTCAGGCAGCTAGACTATTTACAGTTAGTGTAGTGCGTGCTTCTCACAGTGTTCAGTTAAAGCTACAAGTTAGTTTAGTGTGACCTCTGCACAGTGTTCAGCTAAAACTACAAGTTAGTGTAGTGCGTCCTCTGAACAGTGTTCAGCTAAAACTACAAGTTAGTGTAGTGTGACCTCCTCACAGTGTTCAGCTAAAACTACAAGTTAGTGTAGTGCGACCTCTGCACAGTGTTCAGCTAAAACTACAAGTTAGTGTAGTGCGACCTCTGCACAGTGTTCAGCTAAAGCTACAAGTTAGTGTAGTGTGTCCTCTGAACAGTGTTCAGCTAAAGCTACAAGTTAGTGTAGTGCGTCCTCCTCACAGTGTTCAGCTAAAACTACATGTTAGTGTAGTGTGAGCTCTGCACAGTGTTCAGCTAAAGCTACCTGTAGAAGGTTGGTGGTGTTTTCCTGATCCTATCACTACCGCAGGCAGCTAAATAATTTACAAGTTAGTTTTTTGCGAGCTCTGCACAGCGTTCAGCTAAAACTACAAGTTAGTGTAGTGCGACCTCTGCACAGTGTTCAGCTAACGCTACAAGTTAGTGTAGTGCGTCCTCCTCACAGTGTTCAGCTAAAACTACAAATTAGTGTAGTGCGACCTCTGCACAGTGTTCAGCTAAAGCTACAAGTTAGTGTAGTGTGTCCTCCTCACAGTGTTCAGCTAAAACTACAAGTTAGTGTAGTGCGACCTCTGCACAGTGTTCAGCTAAAGCTACAAGTTAGTTTAGTGCATCCTCCTCACAGTGTTCAGCTAAAACTACAAGTTAGTGTGGTGCGAGATCTGTACAGCGTTCAGCTAAAGCTACCTGTAGAAGGTTGGTGGTGTTTTCCTGATCCTATCACTACCGCAGGCAGCTAAATAAGCTACAAGCTAGTTTTTTGCGAGCTCTGCACAGTGTTCACCTAAAGCTACCTGTAGAAGGTTGGTGGTGTTTGCCTGATCCTATCACTACCGCAGGCAGCTAAATAAGCTACAAGTTATTTTTTTGCGAGCTCTGCACAGTGTTCACCTAAAGCTACCTGTAGAAGGTTGTTGGTGTTTTCCTGATCCTATCACTACCGCAGGCAGCTAAATAAGCTACAAGTTAGTTTTTTGCGAGCTCTGCACAGTGCTAAAACTACAAGTTAGTGTAATGCGACCTCTGCACAGTGTTCAGCTAAAGCTACAAGTTAGTGTAGTGCATCCTCTGAACGGTGTTCAGCTAAAACTACAAGTTAGTGTAGTGCAACCTCTGCACAGTGTTCAGCTAAAGCTACAAGTTAGTCTAGTGCGTCCTCCTCACAGTGTTCAGCTAAAACTACAAGTTAGTGTAGTGCGACCTCTGCACAGTGTTCAGCTAAAGCTACAAGTTAGTGTAGTGCGAACTCTGCACAGTGTTCAGCTAAAGCTACCTGTAGAAGTTTGGTGGTGTTTTCCTGATCCTATCACTACCGCAGGCAGCTAAATAAGCTACAAGTTCGTTTTTTGCGATCTCTACACAGTGTTCACCTAAAGCTACCTGTAGAAGGTTGGTGGTGTTTTCCTGATCCTATCACTACCGCAGGCAGCTAAATAAGCTACAAGTTATTTTTTTGAGAGCTCTGCACGGTGTTCACCTAAATCTACCTGTAGAAGGTTGGTGGTGTTTTCCTGATCCTATCACTACCGCAGTCAACTAAATAAGCTACAAGTTAGTTTTTTGCGAGCTCTGCACAGTGTTCACCTAAAGCTACCTGTAGAAGGTTGGTGGTGTTTTCCTGATCCTATCATTACCGCAGGCAGCTAAATAAGCTACAAGTTAGTTTTTTGCGAGCTCTGCACAGTGTTCACCTAAAGCTACCGGTAGAAGGTTGGTGGTGTTTTCCTGATCCTATCACTACTGCAGGCAGCTAAATAAGCTACAAGTTAGTTTTTTGCGAGCTCTGCACAGTGTTCACCTAAAGCTACCTGTAGAAGGTTGGTGGTGTTTTCCTGATCCTATCATTACCGCAGGCAGCTAAATAAGCTACAAGTTAGTTTTTTGCGAGCTCTGCACAGCGTTCAGCTAAAACTACAAGTTAGTGTAGTGCGAGCTCTGCACAGTGTTCAGCTAAAGCTATCTGTAGAAGGTTGGTGGTGTTTTCCTGATTCTATCACTAGCGCAGGCAGCTAAATAAGCTACAAGTTAGTTTTTTGCGAGCTCTGCACAGTGTTCAGCTAAAACTACAAGTTAGTGTAGTGCGAGCTCTGCACAGTGTTCAGATAATGCTACCTGTAGAAGGTTGGTGGTATTTTCTTGATCCTATCACTACCGCAGGCAGCTAAATAAGCTACAAGTTAGTTTTTTGCAAGCTCTGCACAGTGTTCACCTAAAGCTACCTATAGAAGGTTGGTGGTGTTTTCATGATCCTATCACTACCGCAGTCAGCTAAATAAGCTAAAATTTATTTTTTTGCGAGCTCTGCACAGTGTTCACCTAAAGCTACCTGTAGAAGGTTGGTGGTGTTTTCCTGATCCTACCACTTCCGCAGGCAGCTAAATAAGCTACAAGTTAGTTTTTTGCGAGCTCTGCACAGTGTTCAGCTAAAACTACAAGCTAGTGTAGTGCGAGCTCTGCACAGTGTTCAACTAAAGCTACCTGTAGAAGGTTGGTGGTGTTTTCCTGACCCTATCACTACCGCAGGCAGCTAAATAAGCTACAAGTTATTTTTTTGCGAGCTCTGCACAGTGTTCAGCTAAAGCTACCTGTAGAAGGTTGGTGGTGTTTTCCTGATCCTATCACTACCGCAGGCAGCTAAATAAGCTACAAGTTTGTTTTTTGCGAGCTCTGCACAGTGTTCAGCTAAAGCTATCTGTAAAAGGTTGGTGGTGTTCTCATACTACAGGCAGGCAGTTGATTTTGCTAGCTGCAGTATCAGTACATATATATATATATATATATATATATATATATATATATATATATATATATATATATCCCAGCTTAGTGCAGCTAAAGGCCATTAGTATGTCTGGGAGGCCAACAAGGAGAGGCAGACAGTCACAAGCCAATAAAAGAGGGCAAGCAGGCTCTGTGTCTAGAGGCAACAGTGCTGGTCGTGGAGACGGTGCATCCTCATCAGCACGTGGCCGTCGGACACGCTTGGCCTTTTTTTTTCGGCAGCTGGCCGTGTTGAGCCGCAACATGCGGAAGACTTGGTCGAGTGGATGACCAAGCCGTCCTCATCCTCTCTCACCCATGCTCAGGGTACTTTGTCTGGCAAAGCAGCTGCCAACGCGGCCTCTTCCCTCGGCTCAATGGCATCAGTGACTCCATCCCTAGCCCCACCATGTCCTCCTGAGGAGTCCCTCGAACTGTTTGACCAGAGTGTTGGGTACATGCTCCAGGAGGATGCCCAGCGTTTAGAAGGCTCTGATGATGATACTGAGCTAGATGAAGGCAGTAACGTGAGCACGGACAGAGGGGGTGCCCAAGAAGGACAGCAATCTGGCAGTCATGCTCCCCCTGCTGCAGCATACTGCCAGGTTTGCTCCAGTGATGAGGAGGGAGGGGATGATGAGGTCACTGACTCAACGTGGGTGCCTGATAGGAGAGAGGAGGAGGAGGCACATCACCAACGAGGCAGGATGCCCTCCAGGGGCCAGCCTAAGGGCAGCACACTGACTGCATCACACCCCAAAGCTCCACATGTGCAGGGCGCTGCTGTCTCTGCGCGTTATTCCAAAAGTCATTTGGTGTGGGCCTTTTTTGAGACGAGTGCATCAGATCGCACTGCTGCTATTTGCAACATATGTCTCAAGCATATCTCGCGTGGCCAAAACACCTCCCGCT
This sequence comes from Lithobates septentrionalis, assembly GCA_037952835.1. Classification (NCBI taxonomy): domain Eukaryota; kingdom Metazoa; phylum Chordata; class Amphibia; order Anura; family Ranidae; genus Lithobates; species Lithobates septentrionalis. Next base: position 725,525 of record JBBDGP010002320.1, read on the forward strand.
TGGGCACCACATGCTTGACCAGACATATGTTGACCTGCCATGCAGTTCGTTGGCAAGCGTATCTAAAAGACCAACACCAAAGAACAAAGAGGACCTCTCCTTGCTCCTCATCAGCTGAGATCTCCAACCCCACTATACCTTCAGTCCTCTCTGAGACCTGCACTGAGAGGAATGAAGGTGTAGAATTAGGTGTGTCACAGCCAAGTACTTGTGGGCAATCTGCTTTTGGTACACCGATGTCAGATTGTACCAGGCAAATTTCCCTGCCCCAGCTGCTGCACCGCCGAAAGAAGTTCGCTCCTAGCCATTAACATGCCCAGCGGTTGAATGCTAGCTTGGCAAAATTGCTAGCACTTCAACTGCTGCCTTTTCAGTTGGTAGACTCTGCCCCCTTCCGTGAGTTTGTGGAATGTGCGGTTCCTCAGTGGCAGGTACCCAAACGCCACTTTTTCTCACGGAAGGCGATTCCAGCTCTCTACCGGCATATGGAAGGCAATGTCCATGCCTCGCTGGACAGGGCGGTCAGCGGTAAGGTGCATATTACCGCTGACTCATGGTCCAGCAGGCATGGACAGGGACCTTACCTAAGTTTCACTGCACATTGGGTGACTCTGCTGGCAGCTGGGAAGGATGCAGGACAAGGTGCAGTAGTGTTGGAGGTTGTTCCGCCACCACGCCTCTAAAATGCCACTACTAATGATTGTGACACACCTCTCTCCTCCACCCCCTCCTCTTCTTCTTCCTCCATGGCCTCTTCCTGTGCTTTATCCTCTGAACCAGCGGTGCTCCGTAGCCGTTCAAGGGACTACGCAAGTATGCAGGCCAAAAGATGCCATGCGGTGCTTGAGCTGGTGTGCTTGGGGGACAGGAGCTACACTGGGGCAGAGGTTCTGTCAGCTCTGCAGGGGCAGGTTCAGAGGTGGTTGACGCCACGCCAACTCAAGGCAGGAATGGTGGTTTGCGACAATGGCACCAACCTCCTCTCTGCCCTCCGACAGGGACAAATGACCCATGTGCCCTGTTTGGCTCACGTCCTTAACTTGGTGGTGCAGCGGTTCTTGGGCAGGTACCCGGGCTTACAGGATGTCCTGAGGCAGGCCAGGAAAGTCTGTGTGCATTTCCGCCGGTCATATAATGCCAGTGCTCGGCTGGCAGACCTCCAAAAGGAGTTTAACCTGCCCAAGAACCGCCTAATCTGTGACATGCCCACCAGGTGGAACTCAACGTTGGCCATGCTGCAGCGGCTGCACATGCAGCAGAGGGCCATCAATGAGTACCTGTGCAACTATGGCACCAGGACAGGGTCAGGGGAGCTTGGTTTTTTTCCCCACGCCAGTGGGCCATGATTAGGGATGCATGCACTGTCCTGTCACCATTTGAGGAGGCCACGAGGATGGTGAGCAGTGACAGTGCATGCATCAGTGACACTGTCCCCCTTGTCCACCTGTTGGAGCACACGCTGCGTGGAATAATGGACAGGGCACTTGAGGCAGAACAGAGGCAGGAAGAGGACTTCCTTAGCTCTTAAGGCCCCCTTTATCCAGACAGTGTTCAACAGGGGCATGTAGTTACAATTCTTGATCTAATATTTCACAGTAGGGCCCTGTGAGGGCTTACAGTGTTGTGGCCACAACAACACCTAAGGCCCAAATTTCTGCTGAGTATATAGGGCAGGCCCCTACTTCCAAACATCCAACTTACAAACGACTCCTACTTGCAAACGGAAGGAGACAACAGGAAGTGAGATGAAATCTACCCCTAGGAAGGGAAATTCTCTCCTGTAAGAGTTAATATGGGAAAAACATTTCTCCTTTCCACTGATGCTTTATTACCAATCCTTGTTTCACAAAAAAACCCACATTTTCAAAAAACATTTGTCATTGGGACAAAAAGTGAGGTGAAATCTTCTGAAGAGGAGCACAGACAGCAAAACAAATGTCACAGGGGTGATAACCCTTCCCTATGTTTTCCAAAAAGCTTAAAATAGATTTTTTGGCTGGAGCTAAACACGTTAAAAATGTACCAGTTCAAAATTACAAACAGATTCTACTTAACAACAAACCTACAGTCCCTGTCTTGTTTGCACCGCCTGTATACTGCTGTTCAGAGTACAGAGCCTGTATACTGCTGTTTCCTTTTTTAATTTGGGTGCGGGGTTCCCCTTAATATCTGTACAAGACCCAAAGGGCCTGGTAATGGACTGGGGGGTACCCATGCCGTTTGTCTCACTGATTTTCATCCATATTGCCAGGACCCGACATTACATTAAAGCCGTAAGCAGTTTTAAATGACTTTTTTTCCATTAAAAATTACATTTTTGCAGGGACTGTTCTAAGCACGGGAAACACGCGCCACTTTACAGGCATACTATAGACAACCCCAGGTATGATATTTAAAGGAATATTTCACTTTTTTTTTTTTACTTTACGCATCATTAAAATCACTGCTCCCGAAAAAACGGCTGTTTTTAAAAGTTTTTTTTGCATTGATACATGTCCCCTGGGGCAGGACCCGGGTCCCCAAACCCTTTTTAGGACAATACAATGCAAATTAGCCTTTAAAATGAGCACTTTTGATTTCGAACGTTCGAGTCCTATAGACGTCAATGGGGTTCTAACGTTCGTGCGAATTTTCAGTCCGTTCGCAGGTTCTGGTGCGAACCGAACCTAGGGGTGTTCGGCTCATCCCTATTCCTCAGTCCCCCAGGATATTGGATTCAGTACTGTTAAATATCATCTAAGTAGTTACAGTACATATTCATCAGAGCTTCAGGAATTTTTGCCTTTTCAATTTTTTCCCTGTTCGATGGACAGTACTATTTGCTGACTTCGATGGGGGCTAAATTCTCACTGTCCACTCCATGGTGAATTTGAACATAGAGTGAAGGGAAGAGTTAGCTATGTTTTCTCCTAATAATCCATAAAAGGCCAATAGTTACTGGTATGGTCGTTATATACTGAAAATCAAAAACTACAGGTGTTTCACCAGGCCTGCAGAAAGACCACTCAGCGCCAGGCCGCTATGCTGATCTCAAGTACAGATAGGTGTAAACAGATACTAATCAACATTCATAAATGCATATATATGATTAGAATCCACTCTGCAGCTATGCAGAGAGGAGACAGAAAAAAAAAAAAAAAAGAAAAGAGCAGCCGTCTCAAACAAAATACATAAATATAAACACTGTGTTAAAAATGATCTAAAGATAGACTAAATTGTCACACTAGACAGCGCTAATGTTGAGCAGTTATCAGCTAAAACATGCGGCCAACAACACATGCAAAGGGAAAATCATATAAAAGAAAGTCCCTTAGTAGAAAGTCCCTTATAAAGGGTAGTGATGTAAAGTTCAGGGTGTAGTTCAAAAATATTAATCAGGTGATCATGAAAACATTCCTCAGCATGCACCTTCCACCGATCACTAGGAATTCCACCCGGTGCGACCACTCTCCGCCTAGGGGGTTAAACTCACCAGAAATGGGGAGTAATAAAGCATTCAGAGTATTAGTCTTTGCCAGCAACTTGTTGTCAACATCACTCATGAAGGGTCACGAATTTTCAGGGTTCACAGTAAGTCAAAAAACGGAAAGAAAAGTGCACATAGCGTAATCCTGTTTATTGACTATATACCCTTCCACATATAAAAACAACAACCCCCCTTCAATAGATACACGTACATCAATTAACTTAAAAAGGAGCAATCAATCAAGCAAGCAGGTAGTGAAACTGTGTAAACTTCCCCATAAGATGCCAGCGCCGCTACACAGGAGACGAAGATCACTTCCTGGTTGTGCAGTTGGCTCAGGTGGAGCGCACACGTCACTTCCTACGTCGCGTAAGCCACGCGTGGGGCGTGGCTTACGCGACGTAGGAAGTGACGTGTGCGCTCCACCTGAGCCAACTGCACAACCAGGAAGTGATCTTCGTCTCCTGTGTAGCGGCGCTGGCATCTCATCAGATCAGATTCTTCAAACCTCCGCCTCGGTCATCAGTTGAAAAGATCATTTCCTCAGCGACCATCCATATATATTGGCAAAGTAAAAAAGGAAAAACTTCCACATAGTGTAAATCCTTATAAAAACGTTGTAACGTTTATTGTAATCAGAGGGGATAGTAACCAAAAAAATGTACAAATATGGGCAGTAAAAACTTGGCTCACAAAAGTACAAAAAATTATAAAAAGTATAAAAATTGGCGCAGTAGATGATGGTTGGGTAAAAACACAGTAACCCGGCGCGTTTCGTCTTCAAAGACTTCTGCTGGGGTATGAATCTGCCCCCCATCCACTGCGCTTTATATATTACGAACGGCAATCAAAAAAGAACTAATTGGCTGTGATATTTGGCACGACTTCCGGGTCTGGCGGCGTCACCGCTGACCAACGATCATGTGGTGGTCATGTGGGTTTTCTACGGCCAATCCTGTCCCCTCTTGGCTGATCAAAGCCAAGACTCACTTCTGTCCTCCAATCAACTATCGTCAAACAGAAAGAGCGTCATTCCTGTTTACGTAATGGTCACGTAGCGGTCACGTGAATGACATAAGGCCGCTCGAGGCTTGCGTATCACAGGAGGGAGGAAGTGGTGGCTTGCCAGCCCGAGACCTGAAACGCAAAACACTGCGGTCGGGGGAGGAAGATGATTCTAGCTGAGATACAGACATTTACATATCTCTGACTTCCCTCCTTCTTATTTTATTTTGCAGTTATTTTATTTTCTCAGTTTCTATTCCTCCAATTTGTATTTTTATTTTTATTTTATTTTTTGGGTTAAATTCAAATCCAATTTGTATTTTTATTTTTATTTTATTTTTTGGGTTAAATTCATTATCATCCATGTATGAATTCCTTGGTTCAGTTTCCATCTCATGTATGTATACTGAACATTACTGTGGTTAGGTGTACAAACCTGCTGTTTAGTTTAATTTTCTATGTCCAGCTATATTTTTTATGCCCATGATTTTTTATGCTCAGTACTTTTAATTTCTTCATAGGTTTCCCACCATCGCCATGGTGTTATGTATGAGGGCTATATGTAAAACCTATGTATATACACCGTTTTGTGGGTACCCTAACTGGGAACAGTCTATTTCATATGCCTGTTTAATTTGGGTGTTATTTCTTGGCGATTTGACTTCTCTTATCTGGACCGGGCTATACAGATTTTGACCTAAAATTCAGACTCTTCCTCCCCCGACCGCCGCAGTGTTTTGCATTTCAGGTCTCGGGCTGGCAAGCCACCACTTCCTCCCTCCTGTGATACGCAAGCCTCGAGCGGCCTTACGTCATTCCGTATGAAATAAATCACGTGACCGCTATGTGACCATGACGCTCTTTCTGTTTGACGATAGCTGATTGGAGAACAGAAGTGAGTCTTGGCTTTGACCAGCCAAGAGGGGACAGGTTTGGCCGTAGAAAACCCACATGACCACCACATGATTGTTGGTCAGCGGTGACGCCGCTAGACCCGGAAGTCGCGCCAAATATCACAGCCAATTAGTTATTTTTTGATTGCCGTTTGTAATATATAAAGCGCAGTGGATGGGGGGCAGATTCATACCCCAGCAGAAGTCTTTAAAGACGAAACGCGTCGGGTTACTGTGTTTTTACCCCACCATCATCTACTGCGCCAATTTTTATACTTTTTATATTTTTTTGTACTTTTGTGAGCCAAGTTTTTACTGCCCATATTTGTACATTTTTTTGGTTACTATCCCCTCTGATTACAATAAACGTTACCACGTTTTTATAAGGATTTCCACTATGTGGAAGTTTTTCCTTTTTTACTTTGCCAATATATATGGATGGTCGCTGAGGAAATTATCTTTTCAACTGATGACCGAGGCGAAGGTTTGAAGAATCTGATTCCTGCCTAGCCGCTTCAGGGGTACATCATCCGGTGACATCCGATGAGACCTGTCCAGGATCACCATACAGTCCGCTGTACTACACCGTCTGACGGTAAAAGCTCCCTCGACTCACCGCCAAGGGCCTGTGAGTCTATCTTGTCTGGTAAGGGCAATTTACGTCTATTTTCTGAGTGATAGTCTCTATATCAAGACAAGAATCCATCCATATGCAAAGTCATTTTCATCAGTTTTTAATTACCCTATATGAAGACTGTTTACATCCAAGTTGTTGGGGAGCTATCTGAGATCACCCTAATGCACAGTGTTGGACTGTAAATATTCACATATACACACTATCCCAATGGACTTTTGTTTTTACACTCAGGTTTGGCCTTGAGGAGCAGGCCATTTGTGGTTTAATGCACAACATATTGCTGTAATCTATTTTGTGTCATTTTGCTTACTTATTATTTATGTATTGTCATAGATTTTTGAGTTAATTTTCTGATCGTGTTATTTAACCCAGAGGTGACCCATTGGACACAGACATGTCCTACACTGTTTGTATGTGTTCACACATTTGTCCACTTATGTTTTATTTTTATTTTTAAGTTTTTGTTTTATGGTGAAAGTTGAAGAACTGTCACTACTTCTCCGCACTCTTTATTTAATTATCACTAGCCCTATGGGGTACAGACCTCAGGGCCTTATATCTACACTTTTTAAGATATCACGATTATTTGTTCTAATCACAATCATTTTTTAGCGCCACACTCTTTTTTACTTCATATAATCACAATAGTCAGGTTGTTGTGTTGGCTGCTTTTCTTTTTTGGAGCTGGCGCAATTTTATCTTACCTAATTTCGTTCATTTCAAGTGTGCTATTTGCATTTGGAATCTGTTGCTGTCAACTCTCAATATGAGATCCAAAGAGCTGTCACTATCAGTGAAGCAAGCCATCATTAGGCTTAAAAAAAACAAAACAAACCCATCAGAGAAATAGCAAAAACATTAGGTGTGGCCAAATCAACTGTTTGGAACATCCTTAAAGCGGAGTTCCACACAAAAATGGAACTTCCGCTTTTCGGAACCCTCCCCCCCTCCGGTGTCACATTTGGCACCTTTCAGGGGGGAGGGGGGTGCAGATACCTGTCTAAGACAGGTATTTGCACCCACTTCCGGCATAGACTCCCATGGGAGTCTATGCCTCTTCCCGTCCCCACCGCGCTGTCTGCTGGGAACACACAGCTCCCAGCAGAGAGCGGGGACCACTAGGGACGCGCAGCGCGACTCGCGCATGCGCAGTAGGGAACCGGGAAGTGAAGCCGCAACGCTTCACTTCCTGATTCCCTCACCTAGGATGGCGGCGGCAGCTGCCGAGAACCGAGCGGGTTCTTGGCGTCCCCTGCCGACATCGCTGCACCCCGGGACAGGTAAGTGGCCATGTATTAAAAGTCAGCAGCTGCAGTATTTGTAGCTGCTGGCTTTTAATATTTTTTTTTTTTGGCGGTGTGGGTGGACCCCTGCTTTAAAAAGAAGGAACGCACCGGTGAGCTCAGCAATACCAAAAGACCCAGAAGACCACGAAAAACAACTGTGGTGGATGACCGAACAATTCTTTCCCTGGTGAAGAAAATACCCTTCACAACAGTTGGCCAGATCGAGAACACTCTCCAGGAGGTAGGTGTATGTATGTCAAAGTTAACAATCAAGAGAAGACTTCACCAGAGTGAATACAGAGGGTTCACCACAAGATGTAAACCATTGGTGAGCCTCAAAAACAGGAAGGCCAGATTAGAGTTTGCCGAACAACATCTAAAAAAGCCTTCACAGTTCTGGAACAACATCCTATGGACAGATGAGACCAAGATCAACTTGTACCAGAGTGATGGGAAGAGAAGAGTATGGAGAAGAAAAGGAACTGCTCATGATCCAAAGCATACCACCTCATCAGTGAAGCATGGTGGAGGTAGTGTTATGGCGTGGGCATGTATGGCTGCCAATGGAACTGGTTCTCTTGTATTTATTGATGATGTGACTGCTGACAAAAGCAGCAGGATGAATTCTGAAGTGTTTCGGGCAATATTATCTGCTCATATTCAGCAAAATGCTTCAGAACTCATTGGACGGCGCTTCACAGTGCAGATGGACAATGACCCGAAGCATACTGCAAAAGCAACCAAAGAGTTTTTTAAGGGAAAGAAGTGGAATGTTATGCAATGGCCAAGTCAATCACCTGACCTGAATCCGATTGAGCATGTATTTCACTTGCTGAAGACAAAACTGAAGGGTAAATGCCCCAAGAACAAGCAGGAACTGAAGACAGTTGCAGTAGTGGCCTGGCAGAGCATCACCAGGGATGAAACCCAGCGTCTGGTGATGTTTATGCGTTCCAGACTTCAGGCTGTAATTGACTGCAAAGGATTTGCAACCAAGTATTAAAAAGTGAAAGTTTGAAGGATGATTGTTAATCTGTCCCATTACTTTTGATCCCTTAAAAAGTGGAAGGCACATATACAAACTGTTGTAATTCCTACACCGTTCACCTGATTTGGATGTAAATACCCTCGAATTAAAGCAGAAAGTCTGCAGTTAAAGCACATCTTGCTCGTTTCATTTCAAATCCATTGTGGTAGTATATAGAGCCAAAAAGATTAGAATTGTGTCGATGTCTCAATATTTATGGACCTGACTGTATATATTTTTTCAGTGTTACTTATAATAATATTGCTGGCGGGTGGTGTTGCAGCAGTGGCCGACTAGCAAACTTGGAAAAAAAACTTCAAGCAGTCATGGCATCCTGAGGAATTCAGCTGGAGATAAGGGTTATCGTTTAAAGTGCCTCTGATTAACCCCAAATAAAGTTCAGCTGTTCTAGTAGGTCTTTCTTGGCAATATCAACAATTCTGGATATTATCTGTTGCAGTCAGAGTTATACAGAGGCTAGATCTAATGTTTGTGTTTTGCCAGTGTCCAAACCTCCTAAAGGTGGCAATATAAAAACAGGTTCAAGAACTATGGTGCTGTGTCTCTCAAGTAAAGATGATAAAGAAATGTATATACTATAATGTCCATAGTCTGGGCACGGGTGCATTTTATGGATCAAACATAGAGAACAATAGTTTATGGGACAGCGATTATCCTACCAACAACAAACGCATCACCATAAACCAGGTGATTCTAAACACATGGATGTTTGGTTTGTCACAATAGTGACTACATGAGGCAATTGTGACACATTTTCCATTATTGCATTTCACAAGCAAAGCATTAAGGAGCTCTTAAGCCCCATATGGCACTCATTATAAATAAAGTAAAATGTATTTGATAATTCTGTAAACCCCTCTGTATATACAGAATTTCAGTTGGATACACGGGTGATGGAAACACATGATGTAAACAGGTGAAGAATAGGAAAGCTTAAGTTGCTTGAAATGAGCCTGGACTAGGCAGGTCTCAGGTGCTCTGTCTGTGCTTTGCACATACAGTGTGAGCTTATAATTGTATTCTGAAAGACTGCTTTACCCAAGCTTTTGTTCTATTTTTTACCTTATAAATGACTACTGTGTACTTGCTATTCAGAAAGCCATAGGTGTCATTCTGTACTGTAATATTCAAAAGCTTCCAGTCTCCTTTACTAGCAAACACTTCTTGTGAATTTCTTAACACATTGTATGAATCGGACCAAGCCAGCATAGCGAGTTCATTAACTGGGGAAAAAAGGAAGTAAAGAAGAAAAAATAATCACCCAAGGTGTTCAAAAAAAGTACAGTATACATACAGTGCCTTGAAAAAGTATTCATACCCTTTGAAATTTTCCACATCTTGTCATGTTACTACCAAAAACGTAAATGTATTTTGTTAGGATTTTTTGTGATAGACCAACACAAAGTGGCACATAATTGTGAAGTGGAAGGAAAATGATAAATGGTTTTTACATTTTTTTACAAATAAATATGTAAAAAGTGTGGCATGCATTTGTATTAATCCCCCCTGAGTCAATACTTTGTAGAACCACCTTTAGCTGCAATTACAGCTGCAAATCTTTTTGGGGATGTCTCTACCAGCTTTGCACATCTACAGAGTGACATTTTTGCCCATTCTTCTTTGCAAAATAGCTCAAGCTCTGTCAGATTGGATGGAGAGCGTCTGTGAACAGCAATTTTCAAGTCTTGCCACAGATTCTCAATTGGATTTAGTTCTGGGCTTTAACTGGACCATTCTAACACATGAATATGCTTTGATCTAAACCATTCCATTGTAGCTCTGGCTGTATGTTTAGTGTCGTTGTCCTGCTGGAAGGTGAACCTCCACCCCAGTCTCAAGTATTTTGCAGACTCTAACGGGTTTTCTTCTAAGATTGTCCTGTGGCTCCATACATCTTCCGATTAACTCCGACCAACTTCCCCGTCCTTGCTGAAGAAAAGCATCCCCACAACACGATGCTGCCACCACCATGTTTCATGGTGGGATGGTGTGTTCAGGTGATGAACAGCGTTAGTTTTCCGCCAAACATAGCATTTTGCTTTTAGGCCAAAAAGTTCAATTTTGGTCTCATCTAAACGGAGCACCTTCTGCCACATGTTTGCTGCGTGGCATGGACTTCTTATGGCTTTCTTACAACAATGGCTTTCTTCTTGCCACTCTTCCATAAAGGCCAGATTTGTAGAGGGCACGACTAATAGTTGTCCTGTGGACAGATTCTCCCAGATGAGCTGTGGATCTCTGCAGTTCCTCCAGAGTTACCATGGGCCTCTTGGCTTCTTCTCTGATTAATGCTCTCCTTGCCCGGCCTGTCAGTTTAGGTGGACGGCCATGTCTTGGTAGGTTTGCAGTTGTACCATACTCTTTCCATTTTTCGATGATGGATTTAACAATGCTCCTCGAGATGTTCAAAGCTTGGGATTTTGATTTCTTTACAAATATATATTTTTATTATTGTAGAACACGTTAAAGGCAAGGTTCAGTTAAGGTAATGTCAAAAAGCAATGGCATAATGACTTAGCTTTTTAAACACTCAGGGATGTTCCTGGTTCACAGCATTTCAACATATAGATTAAATAACAATGGTACATCTGATACTGCAATGTAAAGGAGTGGTGTGTCCATTTCCAAACATTGTCATCACTGTGGAATGGCCAGCTATTTGAATAAACGGCTTTCACAATGCAGCTTAAGCTGCCCGATCCCTGCATTATACGTGCCCCTAACTCATAGAAAAAGAGAGAAAAATGAGAAGAAAGCTCCAGGGAAGAAAAGAAAGATATCAGAAGAAACAAGAAGTCAAGGATTCTAGAGTAGATAGGGGGGAGGGGAGGAAGGGGTACACAAGACGAAAAAACGAAAGGAATAGGCGATGGGAGAGAAGAGGATGGAAGAGTGGAGATCCCACAGCAGTGAATTTACACTCACCAGTTGTGCAAATAGATCATGTGGCCGTTGGTCAGCTATTGTCCGAGCAGTGTCACTCCTTTGTCAGATAGAAGAAACATGTTCCATAGCCTCCTTGCCTTAGAATGCCTCTCTTGTTTATTTTGGGCCGTAAGGATTAAATCTAAATTTCTTGATGTCTTCTACTCTATTTAACCAAGTCCCAATAGAGGGCGGTGTGCCATTGTTCCATAACAGGAGGATGCAGGATTTGGCAGCATTCAGTAAGTGTCGTACGATTGACTTTTGGTAGTGCTTCACTGGGATCTTGGTAAAATGGAGAAGGAAGAAAGCCGGGTCGTCTGGAATCCATGTCCAGATCACGCCCCCCTGGGATTTTTTTTATAACCTAACCCTGCTTTAAACTTCTCCACAACCTTATCCCTAACCTGCCTGGTGTGTTCCTTGGCCTTCATGACGCCGTTTGTTCACTAAGGTTCTCTAACAAACCCCTGAGGGCTTCACAGAACAGCTGTATTTATACTGAGATTAAATTACACACAGGTGGACTCTATTTACTAATCAGGTGACTTCTGAAGGCAATTGGTTCCACTAAATCTTAGTTAGATGTATCAGAGTAAAGGGGGCTGAATACAAATGCACACCACATTTTCACATGTTTATTTGTAAATAAAACTTGGAAAACCATTTATCATTTTCCTTCCACTTCACAATTATGTGCCACTAGACATGTGCACTGCCAAAAAATATGTCCGTTTTCGTTTTTCTTTTGTTTTTCGGGTCAATCGTTATGATCGACATTCGTAAATTCATAAATTTAAAAAAACGTAAATCAAAAAATCTGGAAATTCAGAAATCTGGAAATTCAGAAATCCAGAAATTTAGAAATTTGAAAATCCTGAAATCCGGAAATTCGAAAATTCAGAAATTCGGAAATTTAAAAATCCGAAAATGCAAAAATCTGAAAATAAGAAAGAAAATCTGAAAATTTGAAAGAACAAAAATCCAAAAAATTTGAAATAATAACTATTAAAGGGTTTGGAATTTCCTTTCAAATTTTGCTGTTATTCAACGTAACAAATTAATTTGAAGTTACGAATTATCTGAAATAAAGAATGCTGCATCAAAACAAATTGGACAGAATGAATTAATAATGATAAAACGTTTTTATTATTATTATTAGTGTTATTTATTATTATTAATTTGTTACAATCCAACTTCGGATAAATTCGTATTGTTTATGTTCTCTAACAGCCAAATTTGAAAGGAAATTCCAATACCTATAATTTGATAGTTAGTAATAGTTAAGTTATAACTGAAACAAACAACAATAACTGAAACAACTACAACTGAAAACTACAACAACTAAAAACAACTACAATGGAAAACTACAACAACTGAAAACAACTACTGAAACAACAACTACTGAAACAACAACAGAAAGAACAACAAATGAAACAACAGCGACAACAACAACTGAAACAACAACAACTGAAAACAACTACAACAACTGAAAACAACTACAACTGAAAACTACAACAACTGAAAACAACTACAAGAACAACTGATGGAACAACAACAACAACAGAAAGAACAACAACTGAAACAACAGCAACAACAACTGACAACAACGACAACAACTGAAACAACAACAGCTGAAAACAACTACAACAACTGCTGAAACAACAACAGAAAGAACAACTACAACAACTACTGAAACAACAACAGAAAGAACAACTGAAACAACAGCAACAACAACTGAAAACAACAACTGAAACAACAACTGAAAACAATTACAACTGAATACAACTGAAAACTACAACTGCTGAAAAAACAACTACTGAAACAAAAACTACTGAAACAACAGCAGAAAGAACAACAACAACAACTGAAAACAACAACAAGCAGTGGTTTCAGCGGGGGGGGCATTGATAGTTTCAAAAAACTATTAGATAAGCACCTGAACAACCACAACGTACAGGGATATACAATTTAATACTGACAACATATAATCACACACACATAGGTTGGACTTGATGGTCTTTTTTCAACCTCGCCTACTATGTAACCTACTATGCAACAATGTAACAACTGAAACAACAACTGAAAACAACAACTCCAACTGAAACAACAACTCCAACTGAAACAACAACTGAAACAACAATAACAACTAAAACAACTACAACTGAAAACAACTACAACTGAAAAGAACTACTGAAACAACAACTAATGAAACAACTACTGAAACAACAACAGAAACAACAACAACTGAAAACAACAACTGAAACAACTGAAAACAATAACAACAACAAGAACTAAAACAACAACAACTACAACTGAAACAACAACTACAACTGAAACAACAACAACTAGAACTGAAACGACAACTACTGAATTTTCGAATTTGCACATTTTCCATTATTCGAATTTACGAATTTACGAATATTCGAATTTACCAATTTTCAAATATTCAAATTTACGAATATTCGGAAAAATTAATTAAACGGGTGTTCGTTAATTCGGATATTTCCAAATTAATGAATTTGTCAAAATTTGTTAAAAAACGAATTAGGAACTAAACTAGTTGCATATGTCTATGTGCCACTTTGTGTTCGTCTATCACATAAAATCCCAATAAAATACATTTCCATTTTTGGTTGTAATATGACAAAATGTGGAAAATTTCAAGCGGTATGAATACTTTTTCAAAGCACTGTATATATCTCATATACTGTACATTTGCTATAAGCATATTTGTTCATCTAAAGATAAAGATTAACCTTAGGTGGGATTCAGTAAGGGCCTATTCACACTAGAACGCAGCGTGGGAAACCCACGTTTTGTGCCGGTTTAGGTTTAGGAGCTAAACTAGCTACGTAGCAGGGGGTCATCAACCCACAAACTTATGTAGCACTGGAGACGCTGGAATATTTGTGCCTGGGTCTCCCTCTAATTAACCACTTCAGCCCCGGAAGGATTTACCCCCTTCCTGACCAGAGCACTTTTTACAATTCGGCACTGCGTCGCTTTAACTGCTAATTGCGCGGTCATGCAATGGTGTACCCAAACGGAATTTGCGTCCTTTTCTTCCCACAAATAGAGCTTTCTTTTGATGGTATTTGATCACCTCTGCCGTTTTTATTTTTTGCGCTATACACGGAAAAAGACCGAAAATTTTGAAAAAAAATGATATTTTCTACTTTTTGTTCTAAAAAAAATCCAATAAACTCAATTTTAGTCATACATTTAGGCCAAAATGTATTCGGCCACATGTCTTTGGTAAAAAAAATGTCAATAAGCGTATATTTATTGGTTTGCGCAAAAGTTATAGCGTCTACAAACTAGGGTACATTTTTTGGAATTTACACAGCCTTTAATTTATGACTGCCTATGTCGTTTCTTGAGGTGCTAAAATGGCAGGGCAGTACAAAACCCCCACAAATGACCCCATTTTGGAAAGTAGACACCCCAAGGAATTTGCTGAGAGGCATGTTGAGCCCATTGAATATTCATTTTTTTTGTCCCAAGTGATTGAATAATGACAAAAAAAAAAAAAAAAAAAAAAAATTACAAAAAGTTGTCACTAAATGATATATTGCTCACACAGGCCATGGGCATATGTGGAATTGCACCCCAAAATACATTTAGCTGCTTCTCCTGAGTACGGGGATACCACATGTGTGGGACTTTTTGGGAGCCTAGCCGCGTACGGGGCCCCGAAAACCAATCACTGCCTTCAGGATTTCTAAGGGCGTACATTTTTGATTTTACTCCTCACTACCTATCACAGTTTTGAAGGCCATAAAATGCCCAGATGACATAAAACCCCCCCAAATTACCCCATTTTGGAAAGTAGACACCCCAAGCTATTTGCTTTGAGGCATGTTGAGTCCATGGAATGTTTTATATTTTGACACAAGTTGCGGGAAAGTGACAATTTTTTTTTTTTTTTTTTTTTTTTTTGCACAAAGTTGTCACTAAATGATATATTGCTCACACAGGCCATGGGCATATGTGGAATTGCACCCCAAAATACATTTAGCTGCTTCTCCTGAGTATGGGGATACCACATGTGTGGGACTTTTTGGGAGCCTAGCCGCGTACGGGACCCCGAAAACCAATCACTGCCTTCAGGAATTCTAAGGGCGTACATTTTTGATTTTACTCCTCACTGCCTATCACAGTTTCGGAGGCCATGGAATGCCCAGGTGGCACAAACCCCCCCCCAAATGACCCCATTTTGGAAAGTAGACACCCCAAGCTATTTGCTGAGAGGCATGGTGAGTATTTTGCAGCTCTCATTTGTTTTTGAAAATAAAGAAAGACGAGAAAAAAAAATTTTTTTTTTCTTTTTTCAATTTTCAAAACTTTGTGACAAAAAGTGAGGTCTGCAAAATACTCACTATACCTCTCATCAAATAGCTTGGGGTGTCTACTTTCCAAAATGGGGTCATTTGGGTTTTTTTTTTGCCACCTGGGCATTCCATGGCCTCCGAAACTGTGATAGGCAGTGAAGAGTGAAATCAAAAATTTACGGCCTTAGAAAGCCTGAAGGCGGTGCTTGGTTTTCGGGGTCCCGTACGCGGCTAGGCTCCCAAAAAGTCTCACACATGTGGTATCCCCGTACTCAGGAGAAGCAACAGAATGTATTTTGGGGTGTAATTTCACATATTCCCATGGCATGTTTGAGCAATATATCATTTAGTGACAACTTTGCGCAAAAAAAAATAAAAAAAATAAAAAATTGTCTCTTTCCCGCAACTTGTGTCACAATATAAATTATTCCATGGACTCAACATGACTCTCAGCAAATAGCTTGGGGTGTCTACTTTCCAAAATGGGGTCATTTGGGGGGGTTTTGAACTGTCCTGGCATTTTATGCACAACATCTAGAAGCTTATGTCACACATCACCCACTCTTCTAACCACTTGAAGACAAAGCCCTTTCTGACACTTATTGTTTACATAAAAAAATAATTTTTTTTTGCAAGAAAATTACTTTGAACCCCCAAACATTATATATTTTTTTTAAAGCAAATGCCCTACAGATTAAAATGGTGGGTGTTTCATTTTTTTTTTTCACACAGTATTTGCGCCGCAATTTTTCAAACGCATTTTTTGGGGAAAAAACACACTTTTTTACATTTTAATGCACTAAAACACACTATATTGCCCAAATGTTTGATGAAATAAAAAAGATGATCTTAGGCCGAGTACATGGATACCAAACATGACATGCTTTAAAATTGCGCACAAACGTGCAGTGGCGACAAACTAAATACATTTTTAAAAGCCTTTAAAAGCCTTTACAGGTTACCACTTTAGATTTACAGAGGAGGTCTACTGCTAAACTTACTGCCCTCGATCTGACCTTCGCGGCGATACCTCACACGCATGGTGCAATTGCTGTTTACATTTGACGCCAGACCGACGCTTGCGTTCGCCTTAGCGCGAGAGCAGGGGGGACAGGGGTGCTTTTTTTTTTTTTTTTTTTTTTTTTTTTCTTTATTATTATTATTTTTTTATCTTATTTTTAAACTGTTCCTTTCATTTTTTTTTTAAATCATTTTTATTGTTATCTCAGGGAATGTAAATATCCCCTATCATAGCAATAGGTAGTGACAGGTGCTCTTTTTTGCAAAAATTGGGGTCTATTAGACCCTAGATTTCTCCTCTGCCCTCAAAGCATCTGACCACACCAAGATCGGTGTGATAAAATGCTTTCCCAATTTCCCAATGGCGCTATTTACATCCGGCGAAATCTAAGTCATAAAATGCTCGTAGCTTCCGGTTTCTTAGGCCATAGAGATGTTTGGAGCCACTCTGGTCTCTGATCAGCTCTATGGTCAGCTGGCTGAATCACCGGCTGCATTTTCAGGTTCCCTGTTGAGACAGGAGAGCCAGAGAAAAACACGGAAGACGGTGGGGGGGGGGGGCATTCCCTCCCACTGCTTGTAAAAGCAGTCTAGAGGCTAATTAGCCGCTAGGATTGCTTTTACATGAAAGCCGACCGCTGGCTGAAAAGAATGATACCAAGATGATACCTAAACCTGCAGGCATCATTCTGGTATAACCATTCAAAGTCGTGAATGGCGTACCTGAAGACAAAAAAATGGTTAACAATAAAGCACAGTAAACGGTAAAGTATAAAAAATTGCATACCTGAAAAACAAACATGATAAAACATAATAACAATAAAACATTGCAGAATAGAATACAGTAAAAAAGAGCAGAACAATAGAGAGAGAGAATAGAGAGAGAAAGAACAATAAAACGACAACTATTTTTTTTTTATTTTATATTTTTGTATGTGTTTTTTTTTTTTTTTGTAACTAACTTTTATAACTGTACCCGGTTCCAGGTTCGGGTCTCTCAAAATGCGATGGCATCTTGGGAGACCCTGTGAAAGTGTGCCTAGTCTGTGGAATGCTGTACCCTACGCTAATAGTCAACTAGTGAATGGTAGCGTTCAAAACATTCACCAATGCAAAGACCAGGATTGTCAGGACAGGAGGGACAATAATAGCGGGTGTCACGCCTATATCCGCGCTTGCTGCAGACACAACATCTTTTTTGGGGGGGTTCGTTGGGTAGGGGTACTCGGGAGGACATAAAGAAAATGCCTCTCATGCAGCCGACTGCATTTGGTTGGGGATGTGAATGGGGGAAGTACGGGCGCTGCAGAAGCGGTGGGTTCCCAATTAGGATTGGCGAATGCAGCAGGAAGGGCACTATGGGCACGACGGGCCTGTGTTTGTCTTTTTGGTGGCAGCGGGACACTACTTGTGCTTGCCACCTCACCAGCTTGAACTGCACTTATGGGACTCGCCACGTCACCAAGTGTTACTGCAGTGCTGGTTTGACTACGACCGGGGTGTACTAGGCCGCTGGCGCTTGCCAGTTCACCAAAACGCTACCAAAAAATCTGTTAGCGATCGCAGGGATCAGGCCTGACTCTGCGAACGCTGCAGTTATGCGTTTAGTGTTCTGTAAGTGACAGTGATCGATCGATACTGCACTTGGGTGGGCTGGGCTGGGCCGGGCGGAGGGGCAAAACGCAGGTGCTAGCAGGTATCTGGGCTGATCCCGCTAACACTGCGTTTGTGGGAACCCTAAACTGCTGGGGACGCTAGTATAGATCTGATCGGATCAGATATTGATCCGTTCAGATACTATACCACTAAGGGAGGCGTATGCTGCGTGCGTGGGTGTTAGCGGTACTGGCGCTAATCTGACGCTGCCTGGGGCTGGTGCTTGCCAGTTCACCAAAACGCTACCAAAAAAACTGTTAGCGATCGCAGGGATCAGGCCTGACTCTGCGTACGCTGCAGTTATGCGCTTAGTGTTTTGTAAGTGACAGTGATCGATCGATACTGCACTTGGGTGGGCTGGGCTGGGCTGGGCCGGGCGGAGGGGCAAAACGCAGGTGCTAGCAGGTATCTGGGCTGATCCCGCTAACACTGCGTTTTCGGGAACCCTAAACTGCTGGGGACGCTAGTATAGATCTGATTGGATCAGATATTGATGCGTTCAGATACTATACCACTAAGGGAGGTGTATGCTGCGTGCGTGGGTGTTAGCGGTACTGGCGCTAATCTGACGCTGCCTGGGGCGACGCATATCACCGCCGGGCGATCAGGGGGCTAAACCTTTATTCGGTAATAAACGGCGGGTGCCCTGACACTATAAAAAATAAACGAACTAACCAGCGTCAACCGTAACAGTTATACGGTGATCAGTGGTGAAAGGGTTAACTAGGGGGCAATCAAGGGGTTGAAACATTTATTAGGTAGTATATGGGGGTCCCTGTCGCTATAAAACGCTGACGGCGAACCTAAATATTTATGTCCCTAACTAGCGTCACCAGCGACACTAATACAGCGATCAGAAAAATGATCGCTTAGTGACACTTGTGACGGAGGGTGATCAAGGGGTTAAAACTTTATTAGGGGGGGTTAGGAGGGTACCCTAGACCTAAAGGGGGCCTAACATTCACTGCCCTAACACACTAACTGTCACAAACTGACACCAATACAGTAATCAGGAAAAAAAAAAAAAAAAAAAAAAAAAAACCTGCTTGGTGTAAGTTTGTGACAGGGGGGGGGGGGTGATTGGGGGGGGATCGGGGGGCGATCGGGGGGGGGATCGGGGTGTAATGTGTGCCTGGCATGTTCTACTGTGTGTGTGTGTGTTGTGCACTCACATTGCAGTCTTCTCTCCTCGGCCCGGAACGGAAAATACCGAGCCGAGGAGAGATGACATCATTTCCTCTGCCTCTGTGTACAATACAGAGGCAGGGAAATGATCCCATTGGCTGGGAGCGATCGCGAGGGGGGGGCCACGAATGGATGGCCTCCCCCTCACCACCGATCGCCGGGGGACATTTGCCGACCGTCGCAGGCACCGGGGGGGGGTCCGATCGGACCCCCCACCCGCGGGCAGGCAGGGACGTACAGGTAAGCCCTTTTGCCTGCCCGTGCCGCTTTGTCGACGTACATCTGTGTGCGGCGGTCGGCAAGTGGTTAATCCGCAGCCAGTTACAGAGTCTTTTCACACAGCCATGTGCACACACTCTTCCGCTTGTATTCCAATGACCGGTCTAGGGCATTTGTTTTTTTGTATTTTATTTGGAGAAATTATTAAGAGAAAAGAATTCGTAGGATACTTCAAATGAACTATTCACAGATGAGGACAACTCTCTCAATAGAACTGTGTAGCAGATTATCTGTAGGACCATACAGTGCCTGTATTGAATGAACAAGTCCCGTTGTAGCAGAAGGAACTCAGAGAACTTTGCCTCTTCAAGACACTAGCCAGTGTCCCCTTCAGCTGGAACCCAGTACCCAGTAGCTGACTTCTAGCACCCAGAGCGAGGCTTTAACAGCACAAGTGCCAGGGATCCCCTGTGGAGGGTCTGTACTCACAAGACTCCTGAAGAACACACGGCAGCCTTCTTCAGCAGTACCAGACAGGATCCGCGGACATCCTCCCATGTGAGTCAGCTCTCACAAGAACCATGCTTTGCAACTTCAATGTTTCAGGCTCTCAGGTCGACCACCTGAGGCTGCATGGCAGCCTACGCTGAGGAGGGACGGCAGGCCCCATTCCCACCTGGACCTCTTTCTGTAGAGGAAGACCCAGAGCACATGTGCTCTTCAGATATAAATACACCCAGCATGCATTGGGGCACTTTCCCTTCTAATTGGCCAGGGCCATGCTCTCTTCTGCCAGGTTTCCTCCTACTATCCAGTATACTCTATAGCTACTGAATCAGTGTGAAACTTTCAAGACAGCATGAGCAGCCCCAGAACACTGAGCAGACTCTATCAATCAGCCACAACTCTCTGTTAAACAGACAACACATAGATTTTCGTAGCTGTCTCCCTCATAGGCATATAGCCAAGTATGGCCAAGGACGTCATCGCTCGCAGGGAGATAAGCCTGCAAGCCTGCATCATCAGACACAGACCTCCAGGGAAAACCGGAAGTGACGTGCAGACGTGTCACCCAAATGGCTGCCAGACCAGCAGTGCGTTCCACACTGGAACACAAGCTTCGCTAGACAAGAACCTTCAGGGGAAACCGGAAGTGACGCACAAGCACGTCACCCAAAAATGGCCGCCAGACAGGAAGTGCATTCCAAACTGGAACGCAAGCATTACCAGACATGAATCGGCTCACATAAAAACCTAAAAGTCTCATGGACAGTTCAAAATAAAGCAAACCCGCTCCTGGGCCAAACACAACCCAAACTGGCAATCAACACACCACTGTATCATTGGGGCCCATACATCACCTAGCATAATCATTGTCCCTAAGGCTACTTTCACAAGGAGGCGGTTTTCAGGCGCTTTAGCACTAAAAATAGCCTCTGAAAAGCGCCTTCAATTCATTGTAGTGTGTCTTTTTACACTGGGGTAGTGCACTTGCAGGACATTATGAAAAGTCCTGCAAGCAGCATCTTTGGGGTGGTTTGAGAGCGCTGTAAATAGCGCTCCCAAAATGCCCTGCCCATTACAATGAATGGGCAGCGTTTCCAAAGCGACTGAAAAGCGTAAAAAGCACGCTGCTAGCAGCCAAAAAGAAGAGAGGCTCAGCAACTCATGGACACAGCGCTTGTTTGACACCCGAATCAGCGGTATCCACTGGTTTAGATGTGCCTATCTACCCCTACCTCAATGTGAGTTTTTGATGTTTTGTGCTACACATTAAATAATACAGTCTATGTTCAGAGGCATCTGTTTTTCTTTCTGATTTCTACTGTCTGATTATCATGTGCTTGTGATATTACGTATATATTTTGGGCTATATGTTGCCCTTATGTGGCTTTTAACAATGTGGAATAAAAATATATTTTTACATTAGTAGCTGATTGATGAATGGTAACTAATGCTATCAGGTGATCATTGTTCAACGCCCTTATTCTTTCCTTTCTTTTGCTGACAGGGATTTAGAAAGAACTGAAGCCAGAGGGTCTGCATTATAGCCAGGCAGTTAACAGTTCTAGAAGTAGGTCAGAAATTATGGCTCTGATATTTTTTTTAAGGAAAGGCCTACTTTAAAGCCCAACTCCTACCCCCCCACGTCCGCCAATATCCCTTCTCTATGAAGGGTCTCCTAGTAGTATATTTACATTTTTTTTTATTATACTTACCTTCTTCAGAAGTCCTCAGACCAGTCATTGCGCTGGCTTCTTTTTTTCTGTCTTCTCCTAGTGGTAATGGTCAGGGCCACTCTATGCATCAATACATTGAATGAAGGGCACCCTAGTGATGCTCCCTCCAAGGAAGAGAACATAACTTCCCGCATTCATAGTTGTCCCCAGTCATCTGATTTAAATAACTTAGGACAGCTTGCTGCAAAGGGAAGTATTGTGCTGGACATCTATGGAATGAAGCCGAGTATTGGAGCAAGAACAATATTGGGCACCATACTAAAAAAAAATTTAGCCTGAATATGGGCTTTAAGGAACAACGATCATTACATAGCTAACTTATCACAAAAATATTTCTGGAAAACTATCTCCGGTGTACACTGTTCTTATTTTATCTGAAAGGTCACTTTCTCTCCACGTTCCTTATCATTTAGCTACTTCTTATAACTGATGTCTTTGGAGTCCACCATCTGGAATTCATCCATCTGCTCTCTAAATTGGCATTCTCCTCCCCTATATGCATTGGATGTGCACAACCGAGTCGTTCTTCTGTGTGGCCTCTACAACTATGTAGTACAACTTGCAAGGGCATTCCTCACAGGAATTGTTAGGTAGGTCCTCACATTTGTGCTACTAAATCTAAAGATTGTACAGGAACTATACAATGCGATTCTTAAGTATTATGATTTATGTATTAAAAATAAATGATGCAAATAAAAAATATGACATTATTTACTAAAGATTTCCTGACATTGCTGCAGTATTTATTAATAACTCAGTTTTTCCTCTCTCTAATACTTTCATACCATTAATAGCGATAATATACCTGCATAGCCCTTTGGCAATTAGCACTATAGAAAAGTCTTTTGTTGCATATCTGTTTTTCTATGTTGTGCTCTCGTATGAGAATTTTAAAGAGTTGCCTTTTATTCTGCAGTGTGATAGGATCCCTGCAATCCTGATATTCTGCCATGTCAGTAAAGTACCGTATATTCTTATACAGTGCTAATACAGATTGCAGAAAGGCATTTACAGTGTGAAAAAAATAGCGAACACATGAATAAAAAATAAAGGTTACATTTTGTGAGTAATGTATTCAAATCGTTAGGTAGATCCAGATGAAGTGATGTAGATCTCCACTGATACATGACTACAGTATAGCCCAAAGCATGACACTGTCCTTGAAATGTTTCCTACATACCTGTGTAAAGATATGATCTAAAGGTCAGCGTACTGATCTGAGTGTTAAAAAGGAACTTATACAAATCCATATTGCAGGTGCTGATGACCCTTAAAGGGAAAGAGCTGTTGATGGTTTCCATTATTGTCCAGGTTGAAATATGAAATCACCGGAGTCTTCTTATCACTTTCAGTCCTATATGATACAACATAGGATCAGTTACTTGGGTTATCCATGGTATTTTTATTTCATTCATTTTGCCACAAAGCCAACCATTCTAAAACAGTGGTATGTCTGTACAAGTACCCATACAATAAAATGATGACCTCCTAATTATTAATATATGGTTGGAATAGGGAACTGTGCTCATACTATAGGTAGTTAGTTACTGATTGTAGCAGACATCCTTGTCTATCTGAACTTGGGGGATATTTGCCAATTGTTATTTTTAGCAATGCCCTTATTTTTAGGTCTCATGGGCAGGGAAATTTAGGGAGCAGGCCTGATCCTTATGTTCACTGGGTAGTCTTTAGGCTGGCAGATCTATAAACATGCATGCTCGACTGATGCTATTTAGAAGACACATAAGAGCTGTCTGGCATTGGTTATCCAAGACAGAAACTATAACTTATTTTTGCAAAAGAAATAACCCTTATTTCCCCCCAAGATCTGTTGGTTTGTGTTTCTGGAACTTCCCATAAACAAGATCATTACCTGATCTAGCTGAAAACAACCACCCTGGAAGACTGTCACCATGTCTATGAGTGTACTTGGCATAGACACTCCCAGGTGATTTTTCAAAGGTCATGTATGCAAACATATAGCACATTAATGATTAATAACCATTAGTATATTTTTAGGAAGCCATAGACAAAAATGTACATTTTGACCATAAGGATTTGCCTCAACCCAAACCACTGAAGTTAAAAATGCAATGCAAATTCAGTTTATCTGCCAGTGTTCTTGGCCTTAAGGCTACACTCACACCTGATCGCGGACAGAATCTCAGTGATTTCAAATCGCTGCAAAACACGGGACATGTTTGCAATGCCATTACTTCTTCCCAGCTCAGGTAGGAGAATCTGTCAACAGGACAACAATTAATCGTGCACTCCACAAATCTGGCCTCTATGAACTTTTTGGCCTAAAAGCAAAATACTATGTGTCGTGGAAAACTAACACTGCGCATCACCCTGAACACCACATTCCCACTTTGAAACATGGTGGTTGCAGCATCATGTTGTGGGGTAGCTTTTCTTCAGCAGGGAAGCTGGTCAGAGTTAATGGGAAGATGAATGGAGCCAAATACAGGGCAATCTTAGAAGAAAACCTGCAAAAAGACTTGAGACTGGGGCAGAGGCTCACCTTCCATCAGGACAATGACCAGGGCCATCTTTAATAATGATTGGACCCTGGGCAAACATTTTCTTGGGCCCCCCACCCCCTTCCATGAAATTTTGTTCTCCACCTGCTCTGAGACATACAAAAAATAGCAGTTTATTGAATCAGATCAGGCAGCGGTTGCCAGTGGTTACAGTGTATCATTACCGCTCACTGACTGGCTGCTAGAGGTTCAGCACACATTATGGCTCACTGATTATTTACTAGAGGTTATAGCACATGACTTCTGCTTGTTGCTTGATTGCTAGAGATTAGTGTACATCAATACTGCTCACTGATTGGTTGCTAGAGGTTACTGGACATTCTTATCACTCACTAATTGGTTGCTAGAGGTTACTGCACATTATTACTGCTCACTGATTGGTTGCTAGAGGTTACTGCATATCCTTACTGCTCAATGATTGGTTGCAAGAGGTTAGTGCACATCATTACTGCTCACTGATTGGTTGCTAAATGTTACAGAGCACCATGGACTGGGGAGGTGAGGGGACCCATCAATAGACAGAAGACTCCCTAGGGATCCTAGGATAGTGTTGCATGACTGAGTAATTGTCATTCAAAGTGTGAATGGGCTAAAAAACTGAAAAATGCCCTGGACTGGAAGGGGGTGAAAGTGCCTGGACTTGAAGTGGATAAACAGTACAAATAGCAGACATTAGTAAAATTAAAGCAAGGAGACGTCAAACACCAGAAGTTAAATTTACCCAGACAGGTAATGGTGAGTTAAAGGAAACCAAAAACTCTTCCAGTGTAAAGCAGAGTACAGCATTTTTTTCTGGTTTGTCCCTAAGCCTTACTCTAGAAGCCATGGTTTTCATTCACTGTCCTGATGACGTTTTGCTATTGACACCTAACATAAGCCTTATTGGATGGCTGTAAAAGCTTATAAGGAGGTGATGACACCAGGGAAACAGAAATAAAAGGAAATTGCACCCATACTTGGGCCAGGGGTTGAGGGTAACGCCCATGGCACATCAACGTTTACCAAAAACAACACTATTAATTCCAAGAACCAGAGGCAGAAGCAAATAGTACAAAACTTGGTGAGACTGGAGTACTGCTTTAAGAAACCATTTCTTGTCTATAGTTTTATGACATTTTACATAGTAGCTACAAATACTGCCTGCCAGCATTAGTATTGATGTAGCACCCTGATGTTTAGGCAGGGTTACTATCAAATTTAGTTGCCAGGCAATAGTTGCCTTGGCCAATTGTTAGGAGATCAATTGATTCCTCTCTAAATCTGGACTTGTTGCCCCCTTTCCCTTCTCTCACTATGTGGCACTATGCTATGGCATTAGATAAGACAGGGGCTTTGCAAGCTCAGCCATGAATGGATGGGGTGTCTTAGCCAATCGGGAGAGATTTTCTTTGGTCCCTTGGCCTGCTGGGAGGGCCTATTTATTTGGGTGGAATCAGGTGATCGGGTTTCTGTGCCACCTGGACGGCTGTCTGAGTGGACGTGTGTTATTCTACCCCAGGCTGCTAGGCCGGAAGCATAAGGCCTATCCTGGGGACATCTGGCTGCTAGGCTGCCTGAGGCCTATCCAGGAGCAGGAGAAGCAGCATAGGGTCGGGACTACTGGCTTGTAGTCCAAACAGAAGTAGTGGTTCAGCCGGATGGGGGAACAAGTTGTGATCGGAGGTAGAGGGGAAGCTGTCGCCACTAAGGGACCATCCACCTTGTTACCCGAGACCACTGTGTGTAAGCTGAAGCCAGTGCCAGAGCAGTCTTCTCACCAGCAGGGGACGGTGAAGAAGTGGGAAAAATGCAGCGAGTGCCAAGCCAGGGACCCAGAGGGACAGCAGAGCTGACCCTTGCAGAGCATAAGTGGGTGCCAAGCCAGGGACCTAGTGGGTCAGCAGGGGTGATGCTTGAAGAGTATCTGTGAGTGCCAAGCCAGGGACCCAGCAGGGAAGCGGGGGGTGGCGCTTGAGGAAGATACTGAATGCTAATAGTGGAAGAGCTCAGGGAATCCAGTGGCTATTGGATCCCAAGTCTAATGAAAGACTGAGAGTTTGTTGAGTGAAGACCCACAGTGAGTGACTGGGGAGTAAGCGGAGAAGTGTTTGCGTTGCCAATAGTTGAATACAACTACCATTAGTAACTGCTACAAGATTAATGCCATAGGAGACAGCAGTCCTACCTATACAGAAGCGGTGTCCGGCTGGAGGCCTACACCTGTATAGCAGTCTACCTATAGAAGTTTCAGAGTCTGCCAGTTATCATTGCACTTACTTAAGGGTGTCCTGACCCTAACCCTCTCTCCCCCAGTTCTGTTCAAGGGACAATAAATCTCTTTGCATTCAAAAAGTGTCTGGAGCCGGGGGCGTGGCTAGCCGGCGCGGTGTATGGACGCTCACTGAAAGAGCTCCTCTCTGCCAAGGGCCATCAGACACTTTTACAGCGACCTACAGCCTAGAAATTTACTGCCATAAGAGCGGTTCAGCTGGGGGAACATTAAGGATGACATCCAGGAAAAGAAAAGAGGATATCTATCCCAACAAACTGCCAGATTACTTCATGTGGCAGCCGCGGTCTCCTGAGCAAGATGGCGGCGGCAAGCAGGGGAAAGGCACACGAGGCTCTCACACACAAAACGGCGCTGCACAGGGGAGAAGATCAAGCAGAGCTTTCAGTTCACCCACCGCTGAGCAGTACTCCCTGCCTCCTTCAGCCTCATCCAGCCCAGCCAAAAGCAAGCCAAAGCTGGATCACACAGAGGAAGATGATGAAGAGGTAAGCTTGCACTCATCTCAGGATGATACCAGAGAACTGCAGGACTCCATAACTGACTTCCCCACCGCTAACACACCAATAATGGACACTACACTTAAAGATATGTTGATATCTCTCAGATCCACACTGCATGCTGATATTCAATCGCTGACTAGACAGTTCAAGTCTGAAATATCTTCAGTGAACAAGAGAATCTCACATGTTGAAACAAAGATGGGTGAATTTGCATGCACCTTCAATGACTTAGTTGATGCCCACAATGATAGAGATGACGACATGCTGCAAATGAAACTAAAGTTAGCAAATTTAGAAGACAGGTCCAGGAGGAACAACGTTAAAATACGTGGGATACCTGAATCAGTTAAAAATCCTGACCTGAAACCTCACTTTATACAAATGCTGAAATCTGCCCTTCCAGAAGTTCCCCAAGATGAACTAGTAGTGGATCGTATCCATAGACTGCCTAAGCCTAAACATATAGCCGCTCACCTTCCCAGGGACACTATTGTCAGGATACATTTTTACCATGTCAAGGATCAGTTTATGGCAGTCACAAGAAACCGTGATTCCCTACCAGAGGAGTTCCAAGAACTATCCTTTTATGCTGATTTGTCAGCTTTTACCATGCAACAGAGGCGTTAACTGGCTTCTATTACGAAGCCACTGAACAACCACCATATCACATATCGGTGGATATACCCAGCAAAACTCATGATCATAAGAGAAGGAACAACACATGTGATCTCTAACATCAAAGATGGCCTCCGCCTCCTGAAAGATTGACAAATCATCCTACCTGACGCAGACGTCCAAGACAACCATGGCTAGAAAGAAAGAGATCCACAAACCAAACCTGCTTTTAGGCAACCTCTACTACTATTGCATCCCTGATGGCCCCGGGGATTGCCACCTTTCGTTTACCTGTTAAACACCCCTCGATTGAGCGGTTATTCTTACCGCACAGATTCTATTAAGAATCACAAGTTCTGTTTGAGCTGTTAACTTTTTTCCTCTTCAAGAAGTTTCCAAGAATCGGATCCATCTCTGTGTAACTCAAGGAACTACCTACTATACCACCTGAACAGAAACCCCACTTGCAATATTTCATCACAGCATATCTGCAACAGCCACCACCTGAGATTTCCCTCAACCGCAAGTCCCACCTTACGGACCACCACACTGTCAACGACTGAACATCGCCTACCTGATCAAAATCGAGCCGTTCACCAACCTCAAGGTAACCAGAATCTATATTGTTGTCAAGGCTTATAACTAAGAATAACCGAAAGCCTCATCATGCCAATCAAAATTGTATCCCTCAATGTAAAAGGCCTAAACAGCCCATACAAACGGCAAATGGCCTGGAAAGAAGCCAAAAATCTTCACTGTGATGTGATATGCTTCCAAGAAACCCATTTTGCAGCAAATAAATCACCTAATTTTCAAAATCGTCAGTTCCCACATATTTTTCAAGCAAACTATTCCTCAAAAAAAAGGGGTGTCGCCATAGCTATTAAAGACACTGTACAATTCCAAAGTCTAGATATCCATTTGGACAATTCAGGCAGATTCATTATCTTAGTATGTGAACATTTACCTTCCAAACTCCAAACAGCTATCATTTCTAAAAAAAGTATGGAAAAAAGTCTCATCGATGAAACAAGGTCATACCATCATGTGTGGAGATTTTAATGCTGTCCCCAATAGAGACCTAGATGTATCCAGCCAGACCAAACATTCAAGAAGCAGATTGACCCTGAACGATTTCATCTCATCTTCCGGTTTGTATGATGTGTGGAGGTGCCAACATTCCTCCGAAAAGGACTTTACATTTTTTTCCAGCGTTCACCATACATATTCTAGAATAGATTTGTTTTTAGTAGATAAACTTATCCTACAACAGATTACAAAATCTGAACTGCACTGTATTACTTGGTCGGACCATGCTCCGATATCTGTAGTCGTGGGGGATCGTTGCGCAGAGACCAGGGCTAACAGATGGCGCAATGACATTTTCACACTATCTCAACCACAAAATCTAACGAAAATAGAAAAAGCAATTAAAGAATTTTTTGCCATCAACGCCCCCTCGGTGAGCGATCCCTTCACACTATGGAACGCACATAAGGTTTATGTGAGAGGTTTACTCATACAGATGAGTGCTAGAGCAAAAAGACAGAGATTAGAAAAGCTCAATGCTATACTAGCTCAAATTCAACAGTTAGAAAATTCAAACAAACAACACACTACACAAAATGTAAGAGAAGCACTGTTTAAGTCCAGGCAGGAACTACGAACACTTCTAATATCAAACCATAATCACCAATTGAGATCACTAAAGGCACAGACATATAGATACGGGAATAAGGCAGGGAAGTCACTAGCCACACAATTAAAAGAAAAAACCATTAAACAAAAAATATCCTACCTCCTTAACCCCAAATCCAACAAAAAAGTTAACAACCCACAAGAAATAGCTGATGCCTTTAGTGATTATTACGAGCAACTATACAACCTTAAAAAAGACCCAGATACTTTTCAGCCCAATGACGCGGTGATCTCAGAATTTCTGGAGTCAATACATCTCCCTAAAATATCACAAGAAGATTTAATATACCTAAACCAACCATTTACACTACAAGAAATAAACAACGCTATTAAGCGTCTCCCACGTAATAAAGCCCCAGGCCCAGATGGATACTCCTCAGAATATTATCAGTTATTCTCCTCCATCCTAACCCCTCACTTACTTCCTGTATTTGAAGCTGCAACAAATACAGCAAAATTCCCCTCAGAAATGCTGACTGCCACAATCATAACTCTACCCAAACCAGGTAAAGAACCCAATCTTCCACAAAATTTTCGGCCAATATCTTTATTAAATGTAGATGTCAAACTACACCACAGACGCCACCAGAAGAATGTTAAATCTTCTTCATTTGGTGGAGGAAAACAAAGAGCCTTCTCTGCTTCTGGCCTTGAATGCAGAGAAGGCCTTTGATAGAGTGCATTGGGGGTACTTGTCCAAAGTCATGGATAAGTTTGGTCTGGTCGGCCCATTGCAAAAAGCCATAATGGCGCTATACTCCTCACCCTCCGCATTTGTATACACAGAAGGCATGTTCTCTAAGCCATTTATCATTACAAATGGAACAAGACATGGGTGCCCTCTGTCCCCCATAATTTTCACCATGCTTATGGAACCACTAGCGGAAAAAATAAGATCCCATCCCTCCATACATGGTATTACATCACAAGAACGCCACCACAAGATCTCATTATTTGCAGACGATGTTATTCTATCCCTATCGAACCCAGACAAATCATTACCCACAGCACATGATGTCCTTGCACAATTCAGCAAGATATCCTACTATAAAGTTAATGCATCTAAATCCAGCATATTAGGAATACATATACATAAAAAACTTGAAAACCACCTCAAACACTCCCTACCATATCCATGGACAAACGAATCAATTAATTACTTAGGTATTAAGCTTACTTACCCAATATCGAAAATATATAACATCAACTATACCAGTGGTTCTCAACTCCGGTCCTCAGGACCCACTAACAGGCCAGAATTTAAGTATTACCTTGGGGAGATGCAGACTAGAATACTGCAATCACTGAGCAGCAAATGATATCACCTGTGATGTATTTCAGTTATCCTGCAAACCTGGCCTGTTAGTGGGTCCCGAGGACAGGAGTTGAGAACCACTGAACTATACCCCACTTCTTTCCTCCTTTCAACCAGAACTATCTAGACTCGGGAAACACCACTTGACATGGCTAGGCCGATTAGCAGCGTACAAAATGCTTATCTTGCCGAAACTAATATACATATTCAGAGTTCTACCAATACCAGCCCCAGCATCATTCTTTAGATTAATGCAAAAACAATTATCCAACTTTGTATGGGCAGGGAAAAGACCAAGGTGCTCCCCTGAAATACAAACCAAAAACAAAACAGTTGGAGGCATGGGCTTACCAATACTGAAAGATTATCATACAGCAGCAGTTCTGGACCAACTTAAAAACTGGTTCTCTACCCCTATTGCTAAACCCTGGTGCCACTTGGAAATTGCACGATTAAACAAACTGTCACCATTATCATTTCTAATCGCTGCCAAAGCACATAAACAGAGTAGAAGACCCCTCCAACAAACAATACAAGCAGTACTACAATCTTGGGAAGAGATTTGCATTACAGGGAATGAATTTTACCCTTCAACAATGATAACCATTCCCCTTGACACACTTCAATGGACAATTCCCAACATTAACCTTCACAACTGGTATAAAGCAAAAATACTAAATATAGAGGATATCATGTGTGGCAACAAGCTGCTACCCTTTAGCTCAATACAACAGAAATTTAATCTCAATAATTCTGAATTTTTAACGTATACCCAGATTACTTCATACCTCCAAGCAGCTAAGGCCACACATGTATCCATAATAGAAAAAGTATGGACCTTCCTCCAATCTAAAAACCCAAATATAAAAGGAATAAAAGTGATCTACAACTCTCTCCACTCTAAAGATGCTTTTACAAAAAATAACAAGATTATTAAATGGGAAAAGGAAATAGGCAAAGAGTTCACAGATTTACAATGGAAAAAGACGATTGCTAATAACCGTAAATTTTCCAGATGTGCCAACTATGAGGAACTAACACAAAAACTAATGTTAAGATGGTACTGCACACCGTATATTACGGCAAAATTCTCTAGAGACAACTCAAACTTATGTTGGAGAGGGTGCGGACAGATAGGGACCCTAGCACATATGCTATGGTCATGCTCAGGAGTCAAAAAATTTTGGTGGAAGGTCTGTACAGGATTGTTACTCAATATTTTCCTGTATGACTGCATTTATGTGTATTTGTACAAAAAAAATTTTTCTCAATAAAAATTATTTGAACAAAAAGTGTCTGGAGCCCACCATTTCTTCTTGCATTACACCCATCATGCCTTGTAACCCACTCTACACAGAAGGATGTCAGCTGTCCCTAACACTGGAGGTCACCATTAAGCCCCAGGGGACCCGGGACCTGGCTGCATCAACATCTATGAAATTAAACCAAAGATAAGCTTTGTCCCTTGACTATAGTGGTGCTTTATGTTATATAATATCAAACTGAACACTGTACCATTTGATTTGTTCTAGAATAGAAGTCTATGCTACAATTCAGTTTTAAAAAGGTAAATCAACCATAGATGTTAGCTGGATCATCCTTTTTAGATGCGCAGTTACTATTGCTTTCTCGGTCTGGCTCCCCCCTCCTTCCTCCCTTGCCCTAAGCAACCTGTTTCAATAAGGGTTCCTCCAGAAGCTGCTAGAGGTTCCTTGGGCAATGGGCAAATTCTGCCTCTAAGATGAGAAGCTATTGATGACACCCAATGACCACAAACAGGCCCAGACTGGGACAAAAAAATAGTAAGCTGAGTATTCTATTCTAAGTATTCTAAGTATTCTAAGCTGAGCAGCCCATTTTTTTTTTTAAACCAAATTACAAATAATGACAACCTATTTCTCTATGTATTTTAGTTATATTTAACCTGCTTCAGTCACTGTAATTTGCATATATTTATGTCAGACAATATTTGTGCAATATTTGTGCAGCGGTTTTTCAAATGCAATTTTTTTGGAACAAATACACTTTAATGGTTTTTAATGCACAAAGACACAATATAATACCCAATTGTTTGGTAAATTATAAAAGATGATGTTACGTTGAGTAAATAGATACCAAACACGTCACACTTTAAAATTGCGTCCGCCCATGGAACAGGGCCAAATTACGTTACCTAAAAATCTCCATATGCAATGCTTTTAAAGTCTTTAAAAATTACCAGTTTAGAGTTACACAGGAGGTCTGGTGCTACAATTTTCTTTCTCGTACACCATGGGACACAGAGCCACAGTAATTACTGATGGCTTATGGGTATCACAAGGTGATTGGACACTGGTCACACCCTAGACAGGAAGTTCAACCCCCTATATAACCCCTGCCCTTACTTGGGATACCTCAGTTTTTTCGCCAGTGTCTTAGGTGTTGGTCACGAATAGGGACGAGCTTCGAGTTTGAGTCGAACTCATGTTGGACTCGAACATCAGCTGTTCGCAAGTTCGTCGAACAGCGAACAATTTGGGGTGTTCGCGGCAAATTCAAATGCAGCGGAACACCCTTTAAAAGTCTATGGGAGAAATCAAAAGTGCTAATTTTAAAGGCTTATATGCAAGTTATCATAAAAAGTGTTTGGGGACCTGGGTCCTGCCAAAAAAAAGTTTTAAAAACGGCCGTTTTTTCAGGAGCAGTGATTTTAATAATGCTTAAAGTCAAACAATAAAAGTGTAATATCCCTTTAAATTTCGTAGCTGGGGGGTGTCTATAGTATGCCTGTAAAGGGGCGCATGTTTCCCGTGTTTAGAACAGTCTGACAGCAAAATGACATTTCAAAGGAAAAAAAGTAATTTAAAACTACTCGCGGCTATTGCATTGCCGGTCCGACAATACACATAGAAGTTCATTGATAAAAACGTCATGGGAATTCCCCACAGGGGAACCCCGAACCACAATAAAAAAAAATGACGTGGGGGTCCCCCTAAATTCCATACCAGGCCCTTCAGGTCTGGTATGGATATTAAGGTGAATCCCGGCCAAAATTTAAAAAAAAATGACGTGGGGGTCCCCCTAAATTCCATACCAGACCCTTCAGGTCTGGTATTGATTTTAAGGGAAACCCCGCACCAAAAAAAACCAAAAATGCGTGGGGTCCCCCCAAAAATCCATACCAGACCCTTATCTGAGCACGCAACCTGGCAGGCCGCAGGAAAAGAGGGGGGGATGAGAGAGCGCCCCCCCCCTCCTGAACCGTACCAGGCCACATGCCCTCAAAATTGGGAGGGTGCTTTGGGGTAGCCCCCCAAAACACCTTGTCCCAATGTTGATGAGGACAAGGGCCTCATCCCCACAACCCTGGGCGGTGGTTGTGGGGGTCTTCCCTGTGGCATTTCCCGTGACGTCACAGGGAAGTCCCATCAAGTCACCGTGCAACAGAGGCGGTGGGGTCACCAGGTGGCCCCGCCTCCCGTTATTTAAGAACCGTCAGAAGAGGAGATGCGTCACACAGCGGGAGCCTCCCTCCATGCCAGCATGGGTGTGGAGTGGCCCGGAGAAGAAGATGAAGAAGAGAAGAAGAGAAGAAGATGAAGAAGAAGATGAAGAAGAAGATGAAGAAGAGAAGAAGATGAAGAGAAGAGCGGGAGCCTCCCCCCATGCCATGGGTGCGGAGCGGCCCGAGGAGAAGAAGATAGAAGACGCCGCGGAGGAGATGCTGGACGAGAACACCGGAGGAAGAACCAGAAGAGCCAGAAGAAGAAGAAGAAGATGAAGGAAGATAGAAGAAAGAAGAAAGAAGAAGCATTTAAATAAAGGAATTGTCAAAAACTGTCTCTTGTCATTTTTAACATTTTTGACAGTTTTTTAGTGAAATGGTTACCATTTCACACAGGGGGGGCCTGTGTGAAGGGGGCTTCTAGATTCCGATAAGCCCCCCGCCAGCAGTCCCCCACAAACACCGGCCAGGGTTGTGGGGATGAGGCCCTTGTCCTCATCAACATGGGGACAAGGTGTTTTGGGGGGCTACCCCAAAGCACCCTCCCAATGTTGAGGGCATGTGGCCTGGTACAGTTCAGAAGGGGGGGGCTCTCTCGTCCCCCCCTTTTCCTGCGGCCTGCCAGGTTGCGTGCTCGGATAAGGGTCTGGTATAGATTTTTGGGGGGACCCCACGCCGTTTTTTTTTTTAAATTTTGGCGCGGGGTTCCCCTTAAAATTTATACCAGTCCTGAAGGGTCTGGTATGGAATTTAGGGGGACCCCCACGTCATTTTAAAAAAAAATTTGGCCGGGTTCCCCTTAATATCCATACCAGACCTGAAGGGCCTGGTTTGGGGTTCCCCTGTGGGGAATTCCCATGCCGTTTTTATCAATGAACTTTTATGTGTATTGTCGGACCGGCAATGCAATAGCCGGGAGTAGTTTTAAATGACTTTTGTTCTTTGAAATGTCATTTTGCTGTCAGACTGTTCTAAACACGGGAAACATGCGCCCCTTTACAGGCATACTATAGACACCCCCCAGGTACGAAATTTAAAGGGATATTACACCTTTATTGTTTGACTTTAAGCATTATTAAAATCACTGCTCCTGAAAAAACGACCTTTTTTAAAACTTTTTTTTGCATTGATCCATGTCCCCTGGGGCAGGACCCAGGTCCCCAAACACTTTTTATGACAATACCTTGTATATAAGCCTTTAAAATTAGCACTTTTGATTATTCATGTTCGTGTCCCATAGACTTTAACAGTGTTCGCGTGTTCAAACAAACTTTTTTCCTGTTCGCATGTTCTGGTGCGAACCGAACAGGGGGGTGTTCGGCTCATCCCTAGTCACTAATAAGATGTGCTGTGCTAAGCTCCAAAGGAATATCCTATACTAGGGGAAGCCATGCAACCGGATCCATTCAAAGTGCTTTTTCAGGTCAAGTTGGATGGTACCTGGGCCTCGTGTCCGAAGAAACGAGGTTTTACCTGTAGCGCTTCTCTTTTTAGAGAGCTGGACCCCAGGATCCAGTATTTGGTTTTTCAGCCATATCCCTGGCTGGGTGCTTTACGGGGCCAGAACTGCGGATCTTCCTATTCAAGGGGGCCCCAGTCTCTGAACTTTTTTTCAAACGGAGCCCACCGTGAGAGGTGAAGATTGGGTCTGTATAACAGAACCCTGCAGCTGGATAAGGTAAGGGAGCCTCCTCAGGAATTTTTTAATTCTAGTAGGTTTCTCCTTTAAGTAAATGTATGTTATGCCTATTGTCGCCACCGGGGTCTGTCTCAGTGTCCACACTGTACGCTCCTCCAGCCGGGCTCCAGGTAGGATGGGTTGGGCTGTTCTCTCCTTAGGGATACTTCCCCCCATGATTTAGGGGGGCCGGGGTGGCCTGAACAAACAGCGGTTGTATACCGCACCACTGCTGCCACTACCGCCGCTACCGCATTGTTCGGCAGGTTCCCCATCCACCGGCCCTTCTCTCTCTTCCACCCCAGCCTCCCCTCCATGCTTGTCCCGAAGATCGGAGCCTCGGCTCCTGCGGGAAAGCACACGTTTTTGAAAAAAACGAGGGGGGGGGGGGCGGGAGGGGTGGTCGGAGAGGGGGGGGTGGAGCATTAACGCGACGTCCGGCGTGTTTAAACGCCCACATCGCTGGCTACACAGGCTATAAAGTGCACACTTTTTCAGGTGCACACAGCCTATGGACGGACACAGAGCTGACGGGCGCATGTGAGGTGGGACACAGGCATTCTGCCAGGCAGCATTTACTTAAAACACCAGACTGGGCATTGGTAGCAGCGGCAGTTGCTGAACTACATCGCTAAGCAGTCAGTGTTTTTTTGTGGTACCTCCACCTTTTGTTGCTTTGCACTATGGGTAGAAGAGGTACAAATACCCCGAAAACCAGAGGCTCTAGGGGATCTCCCTCAGGCTCTGAGGACCCCCCTTCTGCAGCACCTTCCCCCCCTGAAGGACCTGGGATGGCTGGCCAGGGAGAGCCGTCGGGGTCAGGGGCTGCATCTGCTTCTGGCACTTCAGCCCCTGTATACATTACATTAACCATTAATGGATTAGAGGAAAGACTAATGGCCTTAATCGCATCTTCACTCAGTGGAAGAAAACGCACTAGGTCTCCCTCTGTTACCCAGGACCCTCAAGCTGAGGAACTCTGGGAAAAAGGAGAGGAATCCCTCTCAGAGGATCAGGATGGGACTGACGATTCCTCCTCTGTGGAGAGGGACCCTCTTCAGCTTCTCAGGATGAGAAGGTGTTAGTGCAGATTCTTGCTGGATTGGTCCGCTCCACATTTAAGTTGCCTGTATCTGAGTCAGTTAAAGAACCCTCCTCTTCTTTGGGTTCACTGAAACCTCCTCAAACAACACATGCTTTTCCTGTTCATAGTTTACTAGAAAAGCTCATTTATTCTGAGTGGGATCACCCAGATAAACATGTTTTTCCGCCTAAAAAGTTTTCAACACTTTATCCTATGGAGGAAAAATTTAGAAAAATGTGGGGTATAACGGCAGTTGATGCCGCCATTTCCTCCGTAAATAAAAGTCTGACTTGTCCTGTCAACAATGCTCAGATGCTTAGGGATCCAACTGATAAAAAAATGGAATCCCTGTTAAAAAATATTTTTTCCTTAGCGGGTTCAGTAGCTCAACCTGCAGTGGCAGCGATCGGAGTCTGTCAATACTTGAGAGACCATGTTAAACAGGTCCTCAAAGTTCTTCCTGAACAGCAGGCCCGGGGATTGGCCAACCTTCCAGCGGCTTTATGTTTTGCTGTTGACGCAATCAGAGATTCTATCATCCAAACCTCTCGCCTTTCGCTTGGGTTGGTGCATATGCGTAGAATCTTATGGTTGAAAAATTGGTCAGCCGAATCACCATGTAAGAAGCTTCTGGCTGGATTTCCATTTCGTGGTGCAAGGCTGTTTCGAGAGGATTTGGACAATTATATCCAAAAGATCTCTAGTGGGAAAAGCACACTCTTACCAGTTAAGAAAAGGAGTAAACGTCCCTCTTTTAAACGGGATCTTTCCCCAGTGCCAGGAGCATCAGCCTCCAGGCAGTCGCGATGGCCTCCTCCGTCAGGCTCAAGAAATACATTTCAGAGTCGACCCCAGGGACAAAAGAAGTCCTGGGGGAAGAAGCCTACTAAACAAGACGCTAAAGCCTCTTTATGAAGGAGCGCCCCCGCTCGCTCGGTTGGGGGGGAAGACTGCTACAGTTCTCAAAGCTCTGGCAGGAAGATTTCCAGGACAGATGGGTAATCTCCACGGT
Organism: Lithobates septentrionalis; assembly: GCA_037952835.1. Classification (NCBI taxonomy): domain Eukaryota; kingdom Metazoa; phylum Chordata; class Amphibia; order Anura; family Ranidae; genus Lithobates; species Lithobates septentrionalis. The sequence goes on from JBBDGP010002320.1 coordinate 763,640, forward strand.
AACTCTAGGTTACAAACTGGAGTTCCGAGCATTCCCCTCTCCTTGAAATGAAAAAAAGTGGAAGAAATATCCGCCTCTATCCCCCACTCCTCTGCGCCAGGTTTTACTGAGAAATTTGATGCAGACCGAGCAGCTGCTTAAGTGAAATCAACACATGTACATAGGCAATAAAATCATAGAGAACAAAACATAATGACACCCGATATCCAAAAAAAGGGCTCTAATCACTTATTGCAGCAGCGCTATGCGTCAAGATAGTTCAAAACACATGAGGGGTGACATAAAGCTTTCTCTCCTTGTTTCCTCAGGGATCCAGAGAAAAAGCAGTCTCTCCTTCTAGCGTTAGAGCGACTATTGTCGCAAAAGGTCATCGTGGTGGTTCCCATGGAAGAGCAGGGATTGGGGTTTTATTCAAACCTTTTCACGGTTCAAAAACCAAATGGAGATGTCAGACCCATTCTGGATCTAAAGGATCTAAACCGAGTCCTAAAGATTCGATCCTTTGGCATGGAATCAATTCGGTCAGTAGTCTCCATCCTACAAGGAGGAGAATTTCTGGCATCAATAGACATCAAGGATGCGTACCTGCATGTACCCATTTTCCCTGCTCATCAAAGGTACTTTCGTTTCGAAGTAGAAAAACGTCACTTTCAGTTTATAGCCCTGCCTTTCGGGCTAGCCACTGCACCTCGGGTGTTTACAAAGATCTTGGCCAGATTAAGGGCCCAAGGTATAACTGTCATAGCATACCTAGACGATCTGATTCTCACTGATTTATGCAATCCCTGCTATTCTGCTACTGCCACGACTCCTTCGCAGGATTCGGCACGAGAAGAAGTCGGTACTTCTGGTAGCCCCAGCTTGGCCCAGGAGAGCTTGGTATGCAGAAATAGTAAGGATGACAGTGGGTTCCCCGTGGACCCTACCGTCACGTCCAGACCTGTTATCTCAAGGTCCAGCGTTCTATCCTGCCTTACAAACGCTAAATTTGACGGTTTGGCTATTGAAACCCACATTCTGAAGAGTCGTGGGCTTTCAGGTCCTGTGATCTCTACCTTGATCAATGCAAGGAAGCCAGCTTCCAGAGTAATTTATCATAGAGTTTGGAAGACTTATGTATCCTGATGTGAAGCCAGGGGTTGGCATCCCAGAAAATATGTCATAGGGAGAATTCTTGACTTTCTACAAATATGATTAGAAATGAAGCTGGCCTTGAGTACCATCAAGGGCCAGGTCTCGGCCTTATCAGTATTATTTCAACGGCCACTTGCTTCACATTCTTTGGTCCGAAACTTTATGCAGGGGGTGACGCGTCTTAATCCTCCAGTTAAAGCGCCCCTAAACCCCTGGGACTTGAATTTGGTTCTGTCAGTTTTACAGAAACAGCCTTTTGAACCAATACGTCAGATTCCCTTGGTCTTGTTGACAAGAAAGTTAATTTTTCTGGTAGCCATTTCTTCTGCTAGAAGAGTATCAGAATTAGCAGCCCTTTCCTGTAAAGAGCCCTATTTAATCATGCATAAGGATACAGTGGTATTGCGCCCTGTTCTACGGAAGAAAGGTCACTACATTCTTTGGCTATAGTAAGGGCAGTCAAGGCCTATCTGGAAGCAACTGCTCAAATTCGCAAAACGGATGTTTTGTTTGTACTGCCAGAAGGTCCCAATAGAGGACAGGCAGCGTCAAAGTATACCATTTCGAAATGCATTCGACAAATGATTATTCAAGCTTACGGTTTGAAACAAAAAATTCCACCTTTTCAAATCAAGGCTCACTCCACAAGGGCTATTAGTGCTTCTTGGGCGGTGCATCACCGGGCCTCTATGGCTCAAATCTGCAAGGCCGCAACCTGGTCTTCGTCCATACATTCACCAGATTTTATCAGGTGGATGTGGGAAGGCATGAGGATATCGCCTTTGGGCGTAGTGTGCTGCAGGCAGCGGTACAAGTTCCTCAGGTCTGATTACACCCTACGTTGTGTGGTCCCCTCCCCTCAAATAGCAATGCTCTGGGACATCACATCAGTAATTACTGAGGCTCTGTGTCCCGTGATGTACGAGAAAGAAAATAGGATTTTTATAACAGCTTACCTGTAAAATCCTTTTCTTTCGAGGTACATCACGGGACACAGAGCTCCCGCCCCTCTTCTAATACACATATATTGCTTTGCTACAAAACTGAGGTATCCCCAGTAAGGGGAGGGGTTATATAGGGGGTTGAACTTCCTGTCTAGGGTGGGACCTGTGTCCGATCACCTTGTGATACCCATAACCCATCAGTAATTACTGAGGCTCTGTGTCCCGTGATGTACCTCAAAAGAAAAGGATTTTACAGGTAAGCTGTTATAAAAATCCTATAATTGCGCTCGCTCTGATGTTTGCGGCGATACCTCACGTGTGGTGCGATCGCCGTTTACATATGCATGTGCGTTTAAATATGAGCATGGGGGGAACTTTAAAAATCTTTTTTTTTTTTTCATCCAACTGGCAGTAATGAAATCTGCCAGTTGGATGGACCCCCACCAAGAACATTATAATGCCAAATATAAGCAAGTCTCACATCTCTTGCTGTTAGCTGTGTAATTAAAAATACATAGAAATAGAGCGGACAGCAGGAGTTTGTGATATCTATTCAAAAGCATCAATCATTGGAACTGGGATCTCAGGTGCAGAGACTAATCTTAAGCTGGGTATACACTTATAACTTCGAACAAAAGATTCCTAGGAAAATTCCTCCAAAAATTCTCAGTACATTTGAATGTCATTTAAAAGCCGTTCAAGATTTAATTTGCTTTGAACATTCCAAACCACATACACTGTTAGAAATTCGTACATCCGAAAAAAAATTTCATCCTGCTTCTCCGAATTTTCTCATCATTGCGATTGAAAATGGATGTCCATATGACCCCACTAATGATTGTATAAACAAATATTCTTACAACGTTATTACAACATTATTACAACAAAAATGTCAAACAAAGTTTTACCAGCATCCACCCAAAGCTAAAATGCTGGTTCTGATTGAGCAGAAAAATCTGAAATTCATACATGAAGAAAAAGAGAACATTGGCACTTTAAATGAGGCGGTGACCTGGTAATGTCAATTGCCTCAATCCCTATTTAAATAAGACAAACAGGAGGACTGAGGGTTGCAACTTTAGATGAAGTACACAGGTTTAGAAAATTTTAATTTATTGGAAATCAGTAATGTTACATGAGAGTAATCATGAGTAGACGACATAACCAATGCAATTCATTCAGTAGATATACATACAGTAATTACAAATTGCCACTTAGTAATACAAATTGCATAATACAAGTAATGATTTGGGAAGGTAAAACATTTAATTAGGCATAAAAACACACCATATAATAGCTCTATGCATTTTGTGGATTCATCCACTCTTCAGGAGCATGCACATGGATAAATAAATACTGTAGTATAGTAATAAAAAGAATATTTATATGGTCTGACCCTGTCAAGGAAAAGAGACTATGATGGGATAAATATGAGGTAAAATTACCTAGGACCCCCCCCCCCCAAAACCACTTTCAAAAGTACTTACATTCTATGTATCTATGCAGTAGGAGTGTACCAATATGAATCAGAGAACCTCTAGGGGTATCACTAGCGGGAGCTGAGGTGGTTAGGGTGGCCCGGGACACAACAAGGATGAGTTAATAATAATGGTGAAGAGTGAAAGTCTGATTACCTAATACAAACTTAAGTTTTAAGTGTTCCAGAGAGTGTCCAAGTGAGATGGGGCCACCATGTGAGTCAAACGCCCCAGAATGACTTATAAGGGTAAGTCCACCACACCCACCAACGTCACGCTGGCATGCATTGTGGAGAGGAGGCACCTGCAGCTGGGCGGACAAGCCGCCCAAAAACGGCACCGAGATCATCCCTCCACCTGGCCGCTAGATGTAAAAGGCGGTGGAGAGCGGTGGCGCCATGGGCGTGGCACAGCAGCTCCGTCGCATGGAGCGTGGCGTCGATGCGTAGCACAGGGTGGTCCACCCACCCTATATGTAGGGGAGGAGGAAGACCCGTAGCACGCATCGCAGCTCCCAGAATTGATGGAGCCTCTGCTGCTGTCTATATCATGTAACACTATAGAATAAAGAATTCCCCTAGATGTACTTTACCGGCACTTTGCTAAAAAATATATGTGTATATTTACGTAATAATTGTATGTGACAGAGTATAAGAAGTAAAAGGATTTTTTTATTTAAAAATAACATGGCTTAAAAACATAGTATTTCATAGATTCCACAGAGCATATTACATAATTACATAATCAATAGTGTGGTATTCTTCACAAAACAGTGAGTTATGCAAGGGCTCCTTTTCACCCGACGCATTTTCGGAATAAACAGTGTTTTTGTCCTTCTTCAGGGATGTAGCAAAAAGAGAGCAATTCGTCTAGAACAGATTAGAATATAGGATAATAAGTGAAATTATCACGAATTCTGTGTATGTGGTTATGTATTTATCCAATCATAATCAGGTAGGAATAGATCACTCACTTTGTAATATGCTAGATTAGGTTACTTTAAAAATCCAAAACTGGAATGGCATTGGGCATTGTTGCTGGTGCAGTTGTCATGAGAACATCAGGATTAGTACTGAATGGTATCAACTGGTGGTGGTCCCAATTCAATGGGGTACAGTATCTCACCTATCGCCGTCCCTCCTGGATGCGTGCAGGTCAAAGCGACTACTGAGGCTAAACAAGAAGGATCCCCTGGGGGTTGCACAATATCAAGAAGTAAGTACTGGAGACAAAAATAAATATGAAAATAAAATAAAAAATCATGATGTATGTATGGTCTATCATAGAAAAAGGTTATGTTTAGTATCCTCTGGATATCCAGTTTATGCCAAAAGTAAAATATATGGGATACAGGTAAAACTGTACATATGTATTTTGCAAGGGATATACCCATATAAAAAATAGTATTGAAAAAAATCAAAAATATCATAGCATTGTCTCTAATTTTGGTATGGAGAATATATATGGTACTAAAATACCGTTGAAAAATGGGTATTATTACTATCTGTATAAGTAAATGTATTAGAATACATCTGGAAAAGCTAAATCTTAGTGTTTTATGGTCCGCTTAGTGGCTTACATAAATTTATTTCACTATGGTGCTTGTCCCAAAGACAGTCATGTGTGTAGTGATAAAGCTGCTGGTCTGCCACTGACACTGCAGCTTTAGAGAGTATATAAAAGCAGAGTATCATAGATGGAGGGTTAAGCATCTTATATGAACATATATTGAATATGACATGTTGATATATAAAAAATTCATATATATAGATGGAGGTTTTAGAACAGAGTTGCCACAGAAGCAACAAGGGAAGGATTATTTGAAGGTTACTTAGATAGGAATAAATAAATCATAGTGCATGATATCTGGAGGTTTTTGCTTACCTATTTAGCTCAGGTTTAAAGATTGCCAGCCGCGCATCCCAGCATCCAGCGTGCACAACGCCTTAGCTGGGAATGAGAGGATCTGGCATTTTGTGTGTGTGGACGCCCAATCAGCTGACGCAAATGATTGCGTTCAGCTGATTCGGGTAGTCCTAAATCAGGGGAGCCTCGTATATGCCTCCTGAATGGGGGATGCACGGCGCTGCCTCTACCGCGCATGCGCGAACGCACTTACGTTGGAGCGGGGTCATGCACACCCCACCCACCGACACGGAATGCCGCGCCGGCGGACTGTGCATGTCTGCCGGAGTAGCAATATGGAGGTCGTGGGCGGAGATGTTAAACGTCCAGCTGACCTCCTCTGACGCCGCCCAGATACCATATCTGGGCGGCTTTCCGTGCCGGGCAATCGCCTTGGCTGTCCGCACCAGGGAGAGACCTAGGGAGGGAGAAAGACAGTACAATTAGTGCTTTTAAAGGGTAGTACTTAGATGTGATATATGTTAGAACAAGGACAACAGCACTTAATAAAGGTTTACAGAACATATATACTAGTATATATATATAGATGAGTAAATAAATCTGCAGAACAAGAATCGGAGTACAATCTTATTTCGGTATCAGTGATCAAATAATATGGGATTTGTCAGTCTGGAAGGTTAGTGTCTGTTAAGACACCTGTTTTATCAGGAGACAGGAAGTGGAGAATACAGTAAAGTAGACAATTATTGACAGTAAGTAAGCATTGACATGGGAAACATTATTCAGTATATTAACATCTGATCATATTACATGTACATATGTATTTTATATATGGCACACACCGCCTGCTAAGCCTGGGTATACCTCCACGATGCCCAATAGTGTTTGAATTTTTATATATCATTATTCTATGTATTTCTAGTGGATTATTTATTTCGATTTTCTGATAGCCATGTATGCTATACAAAGCCAGTGTAAAGAGAACAAAATATTATGAATGGCTATATAGAGTCGACTAAAATATTTTGTTATAGTTGGCATCTAGGGAGGGGGCCCAGACAGATACAGGCGTGTGTGCCACATATAAAGGAAGCAACTTTAGGAATTTACAGTATACATATATGTTAAGCATTATATTTGGTCTTAGTTTGTACATCACATTTGATCATTGTTTGCATTAAAAAAATTTTGTGCTATTACATACAGAAGAAAAAGGCCTACTCTCATCATTATTGAGTGTATAGTAAATTAGGGGGCAAACCAGAGAGTTTTTGGGGTTAGTAGAGCATACTGTTTATTTCTCCATTCCACCGGAGCAAAAGCCCTCGAGGAAGAGTTTGAAGCATGCTGCCTCATTGAGGCCTGGTGGCGCTATGGCTTTTAGTAGATAAATCCATCTTAGCTCTCTTTGGAGGAGGATTTTATTCCAGTCGCCCCCCCTATGACTAGGATGTATCCGATCTAGTATTAGAAATTTTATCTTTGGGAAATTGCCTCCATGCACTAATGAAACATGGCGGCCTAGGGGGAGGTCCGGGTCACACGTTTGCATAGAGAGTATGTGTCTGCAGGCTCTCCTCCAAAACTCCAACTTTGTTTTGCCTACATAAAAGCAACCGCAGGTACACTGGAGCAGATAAACGACTCCAGTGGTCCTGCAGTTGGCAAAATGTTTAGGGCGGAATTTCTTTCCCCATATTGGATATCATGTAACACCCTCAGTTGCCAAAGATATTAAGATATTAAACTAACTAATACGGGGGTTGGGAATAACAGCCCCATCCCATGGGGGTTAGCTCGGTGGAAGGAGGGGGAATTTCTCAAATGGATATAGTTGGATAATACATGATATAAATGGTTATTAATCAGACCTGATAAGATATAAACTAGCGCGCTTCCATCCCTATATTCATGAAGAAAAAGAGAACGTTGGGACTTTAAATGAGGCGGTGACCTGGTAAGGTCAACTGCCTCCATCCCTATCTAAATGAGACAAACAGGAGGACTGAGGGTTGGGACTTTAGATGAAGCATGCAGATGTAGAAAATTTGAATTTATTGGAAATCAGTAATATGTTACATGATGATAAATAATAAAACACAGCAACTTACCGAACAAGATGACTGCAAGCAAGATATATAAAGACATGTTGAACGTTACGAGTATATGGTGTTCCAGATTTTCTTGTGTATTTCTATGTGCCTGTGGGAGGGACTAGAACTTTCCTGAGAAGGATGTTTAAAATGCAGATAAACTGGTTTATAATACCTGGTCACCAGTCCAGTCTAATTTTCTATCTAATTACAGGTTAATGAGTTTACATAAATGTGAATTCTTTCCCTGCTGGGTATGAATTTTACATTGTAGAATGTTACAACTTAAAGACACAAAAAATTTGTTTTTCATAATGGTAACCATTTATAAGCAGCAATTCTAGCATCACAAATAGCAGCGCTGATTTCGTCATAGTCATTTGACGATATTGTCACATAGGGACTTATGTATGGTCATCTGAAAGACTGCCCTTCCACCCTGAATTCAGAGTTATGCCTAAATCATAGGCGTGCGCACAGGGTGTGCTGGGTGTGCCTAGGCACACCCTAATCACCCCATGTGCATTTGCATTATCCAGGAGCAGCACCAGGTGGGTGGTTGGGGGTGCCAGTGGCCATTGTAAATGCCCCATTATATTAAAATCTAGGTTCAACTTTAGGAACATGTTACACCCGTATTTAGGGTGTATCGTAATATGCTCCCAATCAACTGCCTCCAGCCACAAGAGCCAGCAGGTGGTGTTCATGTGTGTTTGAGCTTTGGGGTGCACACCCTAATGCAATAGGCTGCGCACACCTATGGCCTAAATAATAATGCCTGGTACACACATTCAGTTTTTTTTGTTCAACCCAGTGAGCTGAACGAAAAAAAAACCGGAGTGATTAATGTACTAGCTAAGCGATGTTAGTGCAGCGATCTCTCCCGCTGAGCTATTGTGCTCTGACAGGGGGACCCCCCTCTACCAGAACACATTAATCAGCGCTTGCAGCTAATGGCTATGAATGCTGAGCAGATGCTGATTTTCCAGCATGTCCCTCGGACAAAAGCCAGTCCTTAGACCAACTTCTGTAGGAAGAATATTCGGATCGTGTGTACCCAGCTTAAGTCTAAAGGCCAATTCAGGCTGCTGGAGCGTGTTTCCACATGTACATTAGAATGCAGTATTTTGCTTATTAACAAGCATTGCACTACAGCAGCCTATTCATTTTGAATGGTCTGCCAATGGATCAAAATACACATTTGTTGGACATAGACACTAAAAATAAAACGCCAGTTCAGGGTGAGCAGACAATGAATAATACGTGGTGACAAACAGGTCCAATAGACGTGCACCATTTTTTTTTTTACAACACAGCACACCACAGAAGATTCTCATCTGTACACAGTACTGCACTGCTCAGGTGTGTTGAGGGGCCATTAAAAATGAATGACACCACAATACGCTGCACTCTGTTTCATAAATTTTACTGCACATTACCACAAGAAAATAGTAAAAATGGGTCCGAAGAGAGATTTTGTTGCCACTAGTATGCCATATTCTGCCTTTTGGCTATAGTTAACCATCTTCCTAATAATGAATTGCTTGAGAAATTTCTAGGGTTGCCACCTTTTCTTCAAGCCAAACCCGAACACTTTAGCGGTGGAATTTTTTGGGGGGGTATATGCTATAAGATTGTAAAAGACCTGGGACACTTTTGGTGGCCTAAAAGAGAGTAGTAATGTGGTGCATAGCTTGCCGCAGCAAACAGTGCGTGTGGCTGAATTGTGAGTGTTCTGCATGGAATGCAGGGGTCAGATATGTCCTGGGGAGAGGGCTAGAGCTAGCAGGGGGTGGGGAGCGTTAGATATTTGCTGGGGGGCAGTGGCGGCTAGTGCTCGAAATTTTTTTGGGGGCGCAAACAAATTGAAAAATTCTAAAAAATAAACATCAATTGCAGCCTCACTGTGCCCCATAAAATGCAGCCACTGTGCCCATCATATGCAGCCACTGTGCCCATAAAATGCAGCCTCTGTGCCCATCATATGCAGCCACAGTGCCCATCATATGCAGCCTATGCCAATCATATGCAGCCTCTGCGCCCATCATATGCAGCCTCTGTGCCCATCATATGCAGCATGTGCCCATCATACAGCCTCTGTGCCAATCATATAGCCTCTGTGCCCATCATATGCAGCCTGTGCCCATCATACAGGCACTGTGCCCATCATATGCAGCCTCTGTGCCAATCATACAGCCACTGTGCCCATCATATGCAGCCTCTGTGCCCGTCATACAGCCATTGTGCCCATCATATGCAGCCTCTGTGGCAATAATACAGCCACTGTGACCATCATATGCAGCCTCTGTGCCAATCATACAGCCACTGTGCCCATAATATGCAGCCTCTATACCCATCATACAGCCATTGTGCCCATCATATGCAGCCTCTGTGCCAATCATACAGCCTCTGTGCCCATCACATGCAGCCTGTGCCCATATGTGCTGGAGGCGCTTGGGGGGGTCAGATATGTGCTGGGGGAAGGGGTGCTTTGTGAGAGAAGAGGGCCAGTGCAAGGGGGAGGCGTACAGGGGGTACAATATGTTCTGGAGGGGTCCTTTGGGAAGGAAGAGAGATAGTGCTAGGAGGGGTTGTCAGATTTCAAATCCAATCCTCACTTCTAGCATGTCTTCCTCCTGCCAAAGCCCCCCAGCACATATCCTCGATCACTCCACATATTTTCTACCTTGTCCTCCTTTCCAGCCACTCTCTCCCCCTTCCGCCTCCATCTACAGAGCATAATAAAAACTTTCCACAGACCTGATAGTCAGTGTGTCCCTGCTCCCCCTCCTCCTCCTGTGTATACAGAACAGAGGAGGAGGGGAGGAGCTTTGATACACTGACACTGTGCTCTGCTCTGCTGAACCAAGCTGCTGTCAGGGAGAGGGGAGACATGTCACTCTCGGTGCAGTCCGTGTGAATGATGTGTCTGGGGCTGGGGCAGAAGTAAACCCGAACACATCATTCAAAAACCGGACTGTCCGGGAGAAAACTGTACAGGTGGCAACCCTACTTGAGACATGTCTTGTTTGAGACATGAGTGAATTTTTAAACATACAAACGTACATAGGTAGTTGCAGCACACTGAGAAAAAATGTGTATGGTGGACGGCGCTAGGTCTGTGTTACCAGTGAGCAAAATTTCATATACAATGTTACACTCTAACAGAATGTTTACGTACACATCAATGTGCCATACGGAAATCCTAGGTGAGTGTATAAATTAAATTCCAAAAGTGTATTATTCACAATCATGCAATCCCTGCATTTATGAAAAATATAAAACTATAATATAATGTCCTTGTGAAAAAACAATATGAAAAATCACTGCGGAAAAAAAACATAAAAAATACATAAAAAAAGTCCACGTGCAATAAAAAGTTCTTATGCAGATCAATACAGTATATGTGAATCCTCCACAGTAGAAAATGTAATACACAGATCGGTATATGTGAGATGTCTCGCTGTGTAGATAGACCACCTCCCACCAGCTGTATTATACACCCAATGTGCTCTGTAAATGGATGTCCGCTTACTACACGAGAACTAAGGGTACGAATCAATGAACATGTAACAAACATTGCCAAAGGTTTTTTGAATAATAGTGTTTCTAGACATTTCCGACTTTTTCACAATAGGGACCCTAGTCTCCTTATTTTTTACGGTATAGATAGGGTCACCCCCAACTGGAGAGATACGGACCTCAAGAAGGCAATTTCCCAAAATGAGACCCAATGGCTGTATCGCCTTTGTTCGATGCAACCGTTGGGACTCAATATTGAAATAGATCTCAATTGCTTTTTGATTTATACACTCACCTAGGATTTCCGTATGGCACATTGATGTGTACTTAAACATTCTGTTAGAGTGTAACATTGTATATGCAATATTGCTCACTGGTAACACAGAACTAGCGCCCCCCACCATACACATTTTTTCTCACTTGCACTAAAATTCTCATCTAGTTTGGGGGATGGCAGCTCCTATTTGTACATTCACTAAAAATGTATTTTTTTTGGCGCAAGGTTTATATATATCTTTCTCAGTTGCAGCACACTGGAACTGCCCATACGCAGATCTATATTTAATGCAATGAAAGATTAAGTCAGACTGACAGTAAATGAACAATCAGGATACCAAATGCAGGGTGACTGCACTTGGTGGCTATTCCAGTGCAATCCCAATGAATGGCAAGATAAAGTGCCTCATCTCCCCCTCTACCCAGTTGACACTGCTGCGTGGTGGTGGTGAGGTGTGCAGGCATAGTGCACTGAACAAAGTACTGCATGCAGTGCTTTTATCTGGTGCCAACATGGCAGCATGGTAGTAGCCCCACAAAGGAGGGTGCAAATGCCTAGTTCATTTCCTCCACCAGCCCAGGGCAGCTCTGAGGAAGGGGGCTTGTCTCCCGAAAATACATGATCTAGTCATCCACTATGCTGGAGTTGTGATTTTATATGCTTGTGACTCATGTTTGTGAGTATGTTTTTGGCTTTTTAATAAATTATTATGGTTGAAGGTAATGCACTAGGCGTTTTCGCCCTTCTTTGTTTCTTTGTAGTGTTTTGGAGTTTCCCCGCTCAAGGAGAGCACCATCACTAGGAACACTTTCTATGTACCACAGGATGTGAGACGGAGTGAGTGCTCAGGCTTGTCTGTTTATGTGGTAGTATCCCCCCCTACTTCCACCCACAGGACCAGTGGAAAGTTATAAAGAGTTAACGCCCACACAACAGCCCACTTTCCTTTAAGATAGGATTTGCTTAAAGTGATTGCAAGGGTTCGTTTTTTTAATTTAAAATATCAAACATATCATACTTACCTCCACTGTGCAGCTCGTTTTGCACAGAGTGGCCCCGAACCTGCTCTTCTGGGGTCCCCCGGTGGCTCTCGCGGCTCCTCACCGCATCAGATAACCCCCTAGAGGAAGCGCTTCCCCGGGGGGTTACCTTGCGGGTGCATTCCTGAGTCCAGCATTCGGTGTCCATAGCCGCCAAAAGAATGACTCGGCCCCGCCCCCCCGGTGCCCGCGTCATTGGATTTGATTGACAGCAGCGGGAGCCAATGGCTGATAAAACAAGTGGAGGTGCAGCAACTAAAACCATAAAAAAACGAATAAAAATCTGCAATAAAACTGTAAAATGATCAATCATAGATCTGGGATCAATCTGTTTTGTTTTGTATACACAGTCTACATAAGTCTATGTACGGATGTGAGAAGGGGTTAAAAGTCTAGAGCAAGCAGGGCTGCCATCATATTAGAACAGAAACCATGTAGAGAAGCGCCTCTGGGTGCAGACGTTTTTAACAAGCTTTAATACACATAAATTAGTCAAACTCACATTTCAGCAGAAAGTGATAGGCATAAAAGTATAGACATGGTTATGTCATGGTGGGGATCCTGAGTCCTGGGCCTTGTAGTTCCTCTGCCAAAACTGTCTGGTCAGAGAGGTGTCCGCCATTAAGATGGTTAGGTCGGCTCCGGAAGACAAAACTCGAGACGAGGTGTGAGGCGCAGGGAACAGCAGGCTGCAGGGGATGACCTCACCAGTAGTGGACGCGTTTCTTGAGTAGGCGCCCTGCTGGCAAGCCGCACTCCTTTATCAACAGACATACTCAGACAAAACGTCTGCACCCAGAGGAGCCAATGGCTGCGCTGCTATCAATCTAGCCAATCAGGACACAAGACAACGGTTAGAGCTGGTGTGCTCGTCCCCGGCGCGAGAAAAAGAGGGTTCAGGTAAGTAAAACGGGGGGCATTGGGGGGCTGCTGCCCTGCAAGAGGTTTTTCACCTCAATGCATAAAATGCAATGAGGTGAAAAACCACAAACCACAAAGGTTTACAACCCCTTTAAGCGTCCCACCCTGGTAGCTAACAATTGGTTCACCACATATATGCTGCTATGTTGGTGCCAGGAAAAAGGAAACTTGTATCATAGACTTACCATAATTTCCTTTTTGTGGTGCCAATCAGTATGGCAGCATACTAAACCCACCCACCTGAGACCACCGGTTCTCTGCCATCCCTCTGTGATAACATCCTTTTCTTTCTCCTGAGGGGACTCCAGTAGCAGCCATTAAATAGGAAGAGTCCACATCTTACAGTCAGTGACACCCAAAGAAGCACCCTTCCAGAATAAAAAACAGAACAGGAGGAGACTTGGGCCAGCCCGAATACGGGTCACGTAATTACGACTCCAGGCGTTAATGTGGAACTAAAAGTTAAAAATAGCGAGCAGGCGGGCTTTTAATTGCAGAAGAGACATGAAGCATCTCTTTTACAAAAAATAAAATAACCTGCCTGTTCACATTCCCCTGTAGAATGTACACTGAGGTGTGCATGCGCAGCTCAGTTTACATTCCTGCACACTCACTGGGTGCTGAGATGACTGCACTTCTGCACATTTTGCAGTGGTGACATCATCCTGCACACAGCCAATTAAGATGGCCGAAGATCGGACTTGAAAGATGCCAGGGAGAAGATGCCAGCTCTAGCAAAGGAACCTCATGGGCGTCAGACAACTGTAACAGAAGTATCTGTGCTTTTAGCTCCACCAAAAAAAAGCCATTTTGACGGACTTTGTTTTTTACTATAGCAATCAGTTAGAGGGGATGGGAGGGGAATCATTTTCATCCTGGAGGGAGCTTTACATACAGTATGTTCCTCAATGACCACAAAGGAAATAAATGCACTTTGTGTGCATAAAATTTTACATATACAGATCAATGAGTATCTGTGCGAGTATGGCACCAGGACAGGGTCAGGGGAGCTTTCGCTTTTCGCCACGCCAGTGGCTACTGATCAAGGATGCATGCACTGTCCTGTCACCATTTGGAGAGACCACAAGGATGGTGAGCAGCGACAATGCATGCATCAGTGACACTGTCCCTCTAGTCTTCCTGCTAGAGCACATGTTTAGTGGAATCATGGACAGGCCACTTGAGGCAGAACAGCGGGAGGAAGAGGAGGACTGGTGATTTTGCCACAGCTCTCTCCTCCACCCCCTCCTCTTCTTCCTCCTCTATGGCCTCTTCTGCAGATTTGTCCTCTGAACCAGCGGTGCTCCGTAAGCGTTCAAGGGGCTACGCAAGCAGTCAGGCTAAAAGATGCCATGCGGTGCTTGATTTGGTCCGCCTAGGGGACAGGAGCCACACTGGGGCAGAGATTCTGTCAGCTCTGCAGGGGCAGGCTCACAGGTGGTTGACGCCACGCCAGCTTCAGCCAGGAATGGTTGTATGCGACGATGGCACTAACCTTCTCTCCGCCCTCCGACAGGGACACTTGACCCATGTTCCATGTTTTGTACACGTCCTGAATTTGGTGGTGCAGTGGTTCTTGAGCAGGTAGCCAGGCTTACAGGATCTCCTGAGGCAGGCCAGAAAAGTCTGTGGTCATTTCTGCCAGTTATACAATGCCAGTGCTCAGCTGGCTGACATTCAAAAGGAATGCAACCTGCCCACCAACTGCCTCATTTGTGACATGCCCACCAGGTGGAACTTAACATTGGCAATGCTGCAGTGGCTGAACACACAGCAGAGGGCCATCAATGAGTACCTGAGGGAGTATGGCACCAGGACAGGGTCAGGAGAGCTTGGCTTCTTTTCGCCACGCCAGTGGCTACTGATCAAGGATGCATGCACTGTCCTGTCACCATTTGAGGAGGCCACAAGGATGGTGAGCAGCGACAATGCATGCATCAGTGAAACTATCCCTCTAGTCTTCCTGCTGGAGAACACGCTTCATGGAATCATGGACAGGGCACTTGAGACAGAACAGCGGGAGGAAGAGGAGGACTTCCTTTCCCCTCAAGGCCCCCTTTATCCAGATAGCATTCCTGCGGGTCCGTCAAAGAAGAAGAGGAGGAGGATCGTGTCAGCATGTCTGTCGAGGATAACACGCAGCAGTCTTCAAGGGATGGTTTTCAGTCCCCAGAAACCCAAGGAGTTGTACGTGGCTGGGAGGAGGTAGTTACGGATAATGTGATTCTTAATGACCCAGAGGACCCAGAATCGAATGCCTCTGCAAACTTACGCTGCATGGCCTCCCTGATTCTGCAAAGCCTGTGAAAAGACCCTACGATTCGTGGTATTAAGGAGAGGGATCCCTTCTTGATCCATGTTACAAGGGTAAGGTTGCAGAATTCATCCTGCCTTCGCAGAGGGAGCAGAGGATGAAACATCTTCAGGGGGCCTTGAAGAAAAGTGTGTGTAACGCATTTCCAGACCCTGGGAGGTTACCATACCCTGGTGCTGGACAACGTGTTTTTGAGGCTTTGTTCGGTCAGAGGAAGAGCGGTGGAGAAGGAGGTCAGCTGACCGATGCCTTTAAACAATTTTAGTTTCAATAGTTTTAGTAAACTTTTCTTAGAGCAAAAACAAAGATCTCGACTTTACATTGAGCATTACACAGTAGCCACAGTACTTCATATATACTAATGTACTAGGAGTCCACCTCTAATGTTTTTAAAACCAATGAACCTGTACTGATATGGACTGTACCTTATTTGTGCTAATGCTTGTGGTGTATAGTACATTTCCTACTGTGGTTATTCCACTGTGGTCCTCATACCAAAGCCTATGGCCATGTGCATGCTCTATATCATGGGCCTTGAAGTACAGCCCATCCCCTGGGAAACACCAGCTCCCCTTCCATCTGTTGGGGGGACTCTGGCCTCCCAAGTCTCGGGGGGCCCCCTCCAGACCTCATTGGTTAGTGTCTTGCCTAGAGAAGAAAGGGGGTAAATCCTGAAAGAAGGAAAGGGGGAGGGTTCAGAATTAGTGGGGGGTAGAGTTGGGAGGTGAGGGTCGGGGAAAGGGAGGGGCTCCACGCTCTAGACCAGTCCTTCAAGAGGAGTCCTGGTTTGTGATTGTCCTGGGATCATTTGTCAGGTATCTGATCCATGGATCCCATACTTTATTAAACAATTTCATCTTATCCTGCACCATTGCTGTTAGCCGTTCATTTAACATAAGCCATGACGTTTTGTGCTTAAGTTGGTCGAATGGTAAGGCTGCAGACCTCCAGTTCCTTAATACAGTGATTTTAGCTGATATGAATATGAATGTAAGAAGTCTTCTTTGATGCTTTGATGCTTCCGCTACCCTGTCACCCAGGAGTGCATGTTTCGCAGACTTCGCCAGGTTAATCTGGGTGAGGTTGTATATAAAGTTGTAGACCCTGATCCAAAATCTCCTGACCTTGGGGCATGTCCACCATATATGATATGCTGTTCTCACCTGGCCACATCCCCGAAAGCACTCAGAGGTGGCTCCGGGCACAAAAGTGGCCAGTTTGGCCGGTACCATATACCATCTCAATAAAACCTTATAGTTAGCCTCTATAATGGAGGTATTGGTGAGCGATCGAGAGGCTGACATTGTTATTGAGTGCCATTCTTCAAAATCTAAGGTTTCTTGAAGATCTTGTTCCCATAAAGTAATATAGTTCAGTTTAGCCGAGATATATGTCAATATCTTATATATATAGCAGATATATGACCTCTGAGTTTGTCATATTGTTTACACATATGTTCCATGGGAATCATTGTTGCTAAATCACCTTTACGAGCTAGGGTTTGCATAAAGTGGTGTATTTGAGTGAACCTATAGTGTTCAGTATTTGGCATTTGATATTTTTCTACTAGCGATCTTTCGGTTAGCATACCCTTGTGGTCACAGAGGTCTGCTATCCATATTAGGCCCTTGTTGGTCCACCATTCGAATGTGTGTGGGGGGGGGGGGGGGGGGGTTAGGCCCAGGGTGAAGTCTCTATTTCTCAATAGAGGTGCTAGCGGATTGTGGGGTGACTTGAATTTCTGAGACCTTGAGAGTCTATCCAAGATCTCTAGCGAGAAGGAAAGGGTAGGGCATAATATGATCGGTATTTCTTTCATTGGTAGCCACATAATATGTGAAATTGGGTTAGGGTGACAGGAATAAGATTCCATTGTCATCCATATTGCTTGGGGTTGTTGGGAGTGAAATTTAGTAAGTTGGGCCATCTGGGCCACATTAAAGTATTTCTGTAAATCAGGCAGGCCAAGTCCCCATTTCTGTTTTGGAGTGTACATTGTGCCTTTGTTTACCTTGAGCCTCTTGTCTCCCCATATAAACTGGAGAATCTTTTTTTGGAATGTCTGCAGGTCGGAGCGGACTAGTGACACAGGTATAGTACGAAACAGATATAAAACCTTCGGTAACACATTCATTTTATCGAGTGTAGTCTGCCGAACCACGATGGGGGGTGTATCTCATTGGGCTAGGTCTTCTGTCAGCCTTTTAAACAGAACAGGGTAATTTTGTTTATATAAGGATGGTTTAGATGAGGTCAATCGTATTCCTAAATATGGAAGAGCTTCTGGCTCCCATATAAATTGATGGGATTGTTCAAGCGCAGTCTGGGTGGAACTCTGCAGAGAGAGGTTCAGTGCCCTGGATTTACTGTGATTGATTTTAAGGCCCGAGATTTCCGAGAATGGTTGTAGAATATCATATAGCTTGGGAAGGGAGATGATATGTGATGGCAGGGCTAACAAGAGGTCATCGGCGAAAAGTAAGCACTTGTGCTCTCTGTCTCCACAGATAATGCGCTTGACATCTGGACAGGTTTGAATCCCAATGGCCAATGGCTCTATTGCTAGAGCAAATTACAACAGGGATAATGGGCATCCCTGCCTAGTTCCCCTCCCGATATCGAGGGGTTGGGATGAGCATCAAGGATGCTGTGGGGCTTTCATACAGCGCTTGAAGAAGGACTAGAAAGCGTTCGCCAAACCCAAAGCGACGTAGCGCGTTGAATAGGTAATCCCAAGATAGGGAGTCGAACGCCTTCTGGATGTCCAACGGAAGCAGCATGCCCTGTATAGGTCCCTTACTATCCCAATCAGATTGGATAGACAAAATTAAATTTATGATTCTTTGGGTCTGGTCTGATGCTTGGCGGTTTGGGACAAAACCTGTCTGGTCTGGGTGAATATAATGCGGGAGGAAATAATTCAATCTAAGGACTTGTACTTTAGTCATTATTTTTAGATCCACATTAATCAGGGAGATTGGGTGGTAATTAGCACAATCCCCATGATCCTTTCCTGGTTTTGGTAAAACATGTAGATATGCTGCATTCTCGTGTTTGGGGATTTTATTACCCCGTCTCAGGTCCTTAAAATAAGAGCATAAATGAGGGACTAGGATCTCTTGATATTTTCTATAATAATGTCCTGAGAATCCGTCTGGGCCTGGGGCTTTATATGGATGTATAGTTTTGATAGCCACCCTGATCTCTAGTTCTGTGAATTCTTTGTCCATCAGTTCTGTATGGGCTTGAAAGAACGTTGCTGCCTTGGTCTGTGAATATTTATTTGGTGGGCTGTATGGTTTGACATAGAATTTATGGAATTCTCGGAGGATCAACTCAGGGTTTTGAGTGGGGTGTCCAGTGGGTAACCATAACTTAGGTAGAGTTGGCGTGTATGTTTGGGGTGTTAACTTCCTAGCCAGCATTGTGGCTGGAAAGTCCCCCAGTGTATAATATTTATGTTTGGACCAGCGAATATGTTTCTCCGCTCGGGTGGTCAGGCTTAGGTTCAGTGCTAGTCTTGCTTCGTCTATCTTGTGCCTTATGTCAATCTGGGGGGTCTTATGTTGTACTTTCATTAGTTTATCTAGATTTGCTTCTAATTGTTTGATCGTTTCTTCTCGGGTCCATTTCGCTCTGGCTGCTATTTGAATTAGTTTGCCCCATATAGTCGCTTTGTGGGCCACCCAATTAATCGCGGGGGACGTTTCGGACAGCTTATTGGTCCGAAAGTAGGCATGTAGTTCTTTCTCAATTTTGGTGTATAAGATGGGGTCATTCAATAGGCTTGCATTAGGTCTCCATGGGGAAGGATGAGGTTTAGTCCATAATCCCATTGTGGAAAGTTTGTTCGGGGAATGGTCAGACCAAGGGGTAGACAGAATTTTTACCGATGTCATGTATGGGAGCAAAGGGGTATTTACCAAAAGGTGATCTATCCGGGAATAAGTGTGATGTACCTGGGAAAAGTGTGTGTAGTCCCTGACTGTGGGTTTTTTTTCCCTCCAGGCATCAATCAGGTCATAGGAGTGAAGGAGACGTGCTACTTTGCTGCTACCAGTTGGCGGTCATTTGAGAAGCGTCTTGGTGGGGTCTGATTTATCCATAATCCTGTCTAGTGGTATGTTGCTGCCCCCCCCCCCCCTCTCATTATCACTTCTCCCTGTACCCTGGGCATCAACATTGTAGGCATTTTGCTAAAGAACTCTGCCTGTCTGGAATTAGGGGTGTAATATGACATGAACAACACCAATTGGTCATGAAGACGTCCTACTGTCATTATATATCAGCCTTCCTTATCTTTTATTATTGTGACGGGCGTAAAGGGGGTCCGTTTTGAAAAACAAACCGCCACCCCTCCCTTTTTTTCCGGTCCTGAGGCTATGTAGTATTGCGGGTATTTGCTATTCAGGTATAGGGGGACAGAGGATTTAGAAAAGTGGGTCTCCTGCAGTAGAATTACATTGGCTCTCTGTGCATAATAGAATTGAAAAGCTTTTGTTCTTTTAGTCAGGGAATTAAAGCCATGTACATAGTGGGTGATTACAGAATAATCAGTGGGATATGTCTTAGCCATCGTGGTAGGGCAGAACACTCTTACCTTGTGCCACATAGTGAGTTGATGAAGCTTTTGGGGTAGGTGCAATCAGCTTCCACATCAACCAGGACCAGGTTGTGAGGTTGGAGCGTGGAGCCAGGAGTCAGGATGAAGGGAGGGATCAAAAGAGAAAGGGGAGAATAAAGACTAGATGAATAAAAGAAAATTGAATATTTGGCCTCAGGCCCAAGTACTCTCTCTTGATAAACCTTATTAAGTTAGCGTTATTCCGGGGTTCAACCCCACCCGGATACAATGTCCGGAGGTGTGCGTGCGAGGGTACCCTCATCTTCAGAGGAAGGTAATCTCGTGGTTGGGTGGCATGTGTGGCCGCCCTGACCCAAATAACAGTTACCAATAGAAAGGCAAACAGGAACTAACTGTTTCCGATTCCATCCTATAAAACTTTTGGATGGCCTGCACCTGCTTCCCCGATTCTCGAGGGGCGTGAGTCCAGGGCAGGCGGGTTCCCCATCGGTTCACCTGCCCTGGCTTCACTTGCCCCGGGGGGCCGTGTTGTCCCTCCCTGGGGGCGCGGGTACAGTTCCCTGCCATCCTGTAATATAACTAGAGATAAGTAATGAACAGGAAACAAACTTTGATGAAGTATCAATCTGGTTGTGCGGTAAACTGCACTGTTCTTTTGCAACTTGGGTGATTTTTGTCTACTGTGCTTTGTAGACTTTGGCCCACCCAACTTGGAGAAACTTGGAGAAACTTTAGCACTCCCCATTCGGGAGAAGTGGTAGCTACCATGTTCAGGTAATTTGAGAAGGTTTTCTGGCCTGCATGTTCTTTCGGTCCTGCCACAGCGGTGAGAGAGGTCGATTCGCTTGGTGGGAGGGGGAGGGAGCGTGTGAGTACCATGTGATGATTCCCAGGTTCAGCAGTAGATCTTCTCCATCTTGGAATGTTGTGAAGAAATGGAATTTCCCTTTATATGTGAACGACAACTTGAAGGGGTATTTTATCTGTTTGTTCACAAGCTGCTGTAGTAGGGGCTTCAGGTTTCGTTGTTTTTGCACCGTAGACGGGGCTAGATCAGTGAAGAGTTGAATAGGTGCTCCAAATAAGGACAAGTTATGTCTGCTGCATGCAGCAAACATCAACTTCTCCTTTATGTGATAATAGTGTGGTTTGGCTATGATATCGCGTGGTAGGCCATCCTGCCTTGGGGCTGTTAGGGCTCGATGAATTTGATCAATCTCCATTTGGTGCGTGTTAATTTAATTAGCTACCTCATAGCTCCTTCCAGATCAGTATGGGTTTCAGGGAGGCCCCGTATACTCACGTGATATCTGCGGGAGTGGTTTTCCAGGTCCTCAATTTTAGTGTGGGCCTCTTCCAGACAGTCCTGGAGGTCAGTAATCATGTTCAAATTTTGATTGACCTTCTTAACTGTGCTGTCCATCTTTGTTTCAATTATCTCAAACCTTTCTCCTATGCTCTTTATGTCCCATTTGAAATCAGTGGTGATTATAGAGCACGCTTTAGATATCTCTTGCTGCAGCATTGTAGAAAAACGTGTGAGCAGTACTGCATCTCCTGCATAATGTCCTGGCTGAGGTGCAGAAATGTTAGGGCTGGATTGACCAAAGATGACATCTGTCATTTCAGCCATATTCCTGTCCATTGAGGACATTGGGGAATCTGCAGGCTCTTGAATGTCCCTATATGTGTCTGGCAACGGGGGGCTGTGATAGGGACTCACCCTGCTGTTCTGTGTCCAACTCTCCTGATGATTGGGAGGAGAAGGCGTCCCTGATGTGCTCATGCTGGATCTGCTTGGCATCCTTCTTTTGTGGAGATTTCTCCATTGCTGGATCTGTGTCTCCTCGTGTGTCTCCGCGTTCCGGCACCATCTTTGATTGCGGTCTGTGTCCGGGGGAGGGCCCGGCCACTCCGTTGGTGCTAGGCTGCTTATATTGCCTATTTTTGGGCTTTCCTGTTGCCCTACGGTTCATTACCGCCTCGGGATGTGTGCCGGTTGTTTTCCGGTGATTCGTCCCTGCTGCTTGTGCTATTTTTAGCTCTTCTTTGGGCCTTAGGGTGCGGAGCTCTTTCAGAGCATGTCTGACTCCGAGATCCCACGCATGCGCACTCTAAACAATTTTTCAGTCCTCAGCGCCAAGGTCTGATAGGTTTCAGCAACCATCGCCAGTGTGTGCATTATATGGAGCAGGAATATCTAGGGTCAAGAGCAGACTTGGAGACCTTTCCAACAGAGCATCCACTGAGTTACTGGGTCTTGAGGTTGGACCACTGGCCAGAACTTGCTCAATATGCAATTGAGCTACTGGCCTGTCCTGCATCCAGCGTGCTTTCTGAACGCACATTCAGTGCTGCTGGAGGGGTTGTAACGGATCAAACAGTACGCCTGTCGACAGACATAGTTGAGGCTCACATTTATAAAAATGAATCAGTCCTGGATCAGCAGCTATCAAGCACCTCATGCTGATGTAACTGATTGAATTTGCTATGGATCTGGGATCCCTTGAAGACGGCCTATGCTGCTTATGCCATTCCTCCTCAATCATGATGATACTAGCTTCCAACAATATTTTTGGTTTAGGGCACCACCACCCAAGGCCCAATTTTTCTGCCCCTGTTTAACAGGGGCATGTAATTACAATTTTTGAAATAATATTTAACAGCAGGGCCCCTTCCTGTGCCCAATAAGAGTAACTGTGGGGGGTTACAGTGTTGTGGCACCACTACCACCCAAGGCCCAATGTTTCTGCCCCTGTTTTCCTTTAGAAATGTCATTTTGCTGCGGTACTGTTCTAAACATGGGGGAAATGCGCTAATTTACAGGCAGACTAAGGGGAATATTTCATTTTTATTGTTTCACTTTAAGCATTCTTAAAATCACTGCTCCTGAAAAAACGTTTTAAAAACTTTTTTTGTATTGATACATGTCCCCTGGGGCAGGACCCGGGTCCCCAAACCCTTTTTATGGCAATAACTTGCATATAAGCCTTTAAAATTATGATTTTTCACGTTCGAGTCCCAAAGACTTTAACGGTGTTTGCAAATTATTTGTCTGTTCGCAAGTTCTGGTGCGAACTGAACCTAGGGGGTGTTCAGCCCATCCCTAGTGGAGAAGGATCTGGGTGTTCTGGTAGATCATAAGCTTAATAATAGCATGCAATGCCAAGCTGCGGTTTCCAAAGTGAACAAAATCCTTTCTTGTGTGACGTATGAACTCAGATATGAGATATAATTTTGCCTTTCTACAAAACATTAGTAAGACCTCATCTGGAATATGCAGTTCAGTTTTGGGCACCAGTTCACAAAAAGAATATTAGGGAACTGGAGAAAGTGCAGAGAAGAGCAACCAAACTGATAAGAGGCATAGAGGAGCTCAGCTATGAGGAAAGAGAGGAACTGAATTTATTCTCGTGAGAAGAGAAGATTAAGGGGGATATGATCAACATGTACAAATACATAAGGGGTTCTTATAGTGAACTTGGTGTAGAGTTATTCACTTTAGGGTCATCACAGAGGACAAGGGGGCACTCTTTAAGTCTAGAGGAAAAGAGACTTCATCTCCAAATATGGAAAGGTTTCTTCACAGTAAGAGCTGTAAAAATGTAGAATAGACTCCCTCCAGAGGTGGTTCTGGCTAGCTCAGTAGATTGCTTTAGGAAAGGCCGAGGATTCTTTCCTAAATGTACATATTATAACTGGGTACTAACATTTATAGGTAAAGTTGACCAAGGGAATACCTGATTGTCTCTCAGGAGATCAGGAAGGATTTTTTCCCCCTACTGTAGCAAATTGGATCATGCTTTGCTGGGGTTTTTTGCCTTCTTCTGGATCAACTGTGGGTATAGGATTGTGTATATGGGATTGTATAATTTTTTTTTTTTTAATGGTTGAACTAGATGGACTTGTGTCTTTTCTTCAATCTGACTAACTATGTAACTATGTACTGCTTTGATCAAGTGGGCATCCCATAATATCGTTATCCAAGTTTATTCCCCACAATAAAACAGAAAAACAAAGCACTGAGCTGCTCTTCTGACTCAAGCGTGCTGTGAAGATGCGGTGTGCCTGGCTGTGCAGGGTGGGGGATCCCTTTACACTTGCGGCTCCTTAGGAGGTGTGCTACACTTATCTCAGAGTTCAGTTTTAAAATGACTCTATTGATGGGATCCAAAGCAGGACCTGGAAATGAAGAGCGTTTGGACTCACCCGTCCTGTTGCCTCTTATGCTTATTGCTTAGGCCCCTTTCACACTGGAGCGGTTTTCAGGCGGTATTGCGCTAAAAATACCGCCTGAAAACAGCCCCTAAACAGCCTCCGCTGTTTGTTCAGTGTGAAAGCCCGAGGGCTTTCACACTGAAGCGGTGCGCAGGCAGGGAAAAAGTCCTGTAAATCGCTTTTTTGGAGCTGTGAAGGAGCGGTGTATTCACCGCTCCTTCACCGCTCCTGCCCATTGAAATCAATGGGACAGCGCGGCTATACCGCGGTAATACCGCGGCTATAGCCGCGCTGTACGAGGGATTTTAACCCTTTTTCGGCCGCCAGCGGGGGTTAAAACTGCACCGCTAGCGGCCGAATACCGCTGCAAGAACGACGCTACAGCAGCGCTAAAAATAGCGCTGTTGTACCGCCGACGCCCCCACCGCCCCAGTGTGAAAGGGGCCTTAGTGTGGGGTGGTGGTCCTCCTCTGTATGCTGGGTTTCCTTCTACTGGCCACTACAGAATTCCATATTGAGCCGTAGAAACCTGAACTGATATGCGAGGTGTCAGGCTATATCCTGGTACAAGATATGTTAAATCCTGAGCCCCCTGCTGAGTCTCCAAACCCCCTATGTGGGCACAGGAATCCAAAGAGCAGTTAACTATTAGTAAAGATCTATGCACAGATGAGTAAAGCTTGTTTATTGCCAAGCATAAAATGCTAATGAAGTGAAATTTTGAAAAGAGTTTCTGGAGGTAGAGGAAGGAATCGCCCCCCCCTGCGCTATAGTATTGTGACAATGGGGACTCCTCTGCTGTCGGAATACACTGATCAGTGCTGCAGTTCTAATTGAATGAAAAATCTCCAGCATTCCCATTTGAGAAACTGATCGTTAGAATCGACTTTTCTCTAGTGGGAATGCAGAATTTCGATCCGCCTGTTGCCAACTTAAGTTTAAACAGGTAGTTTTACTGCTATGCTCACAGCATTTATATCCCAAAGTTTATATCCCATGTCATGTTCAGTGAGCAGTATTGCCGCTAAACGTGACCAAATGTGGTAATGGGGGATGCACCGTAACCAGGCCTTTTTTTCTCAAACAGTAGGTGCTGGAACTTAACCACGGCCCCACAAAACCCCACCCCTACACACACCCTCCAAATCACATCAAATAGTGGGTGTGTTCAGTCAAATTTCACGAAAACAGTAGGAGGGTCTTAAAGGGGCATTAAATACCAGGATTGCATTACATACAGAGTGCAGAGCTGTCACTTGTAAACACAGAAACCAGACTTCTGTGTTTACAAGTGATTGTGGTGAGCAGGCACCAAAGGGTCTGAGCCAGAGGTGGTGAAACTGAGTTCCACCAAGTTTCCCCTGAAAAAAAGCCCTGACCGTAACAGTCAGCCAAACTTTTGGTTCACAGTTGGTACATGTTATACCTATTTAAAGTCTGGCTAGGTTTTCCTATTCAAAAAAAAACAAACAATTCAGGAAGACAGTAATGCCTCAGGAATGCCTTACAGTAGCTGCTTAAAGGAGAAGTACAGTCAAAGCCAGTTTGGCTGTACTTCTCCTGTGGATCGCAGGAGTGCAATTCATTTTGCGCTCCTTTGACCCATTTTCAGCAGGCTGAAGCCCGCTGATGGCTGATGTCACAGAGCCGGTCCAGGCTGGGGAAAGATCGAGGACCATGGTCCAGATCCATCCACATGCCTTGACCGGCACCTGGCTCAGGCTGTCGCTGACAGCCTGATCCAGCCGCTCTCGGGTGGGGGCAGAGCAGACAGCGGTGACTGACAGTCACCAGCTCTCTGCTCATGGAGAACTGAGAACCGAGCGATCAGCGGTGTTTGATCACTCAGTTCTCAGTGTTAGAGCCGGTGGGGGACAGATGCCGCACCTACGTAAGTATAATTCTTTTAAAAAAATTCCCATACTTCTCTTTTAACTGCTCTTTGAAAATCGATCAATGCAAGTGTAAATACACCCTTATACTCAAGCCATGTTAGATATTTAGATTACTAACTAGGCTGTTGGCAAACAGAGAACATCCTGAGGGAATGTGTGTGTTTTTCAGACAATGGGATGTTATAGGTAAAAAATAAAAACACCCCAATATGACTGGTCAGTAAAGTAATTAAACAAACTATTGTAGGTATAATCTCCTGCTTCATTCTGTTCTGAAAATTTAGGATTTCTATGGGCCAGAAAGAAGTAAAGATGTACACAAAAAAAAAAAAAATCCAAGGCATATCTTGATCCCAATTTGTAGTTAGTTTTTCATATGTTCCATATTTTTAGAGCCAGAGTCCCCAAACTTTCTAAGCAAAGGGCCAGTTTACCGTCTTTCATGCTTTAGGGTGGCCAAACTGTACCCCATCTTTGGTTTTATTTTATTGTAAAGTGCTGCGCAAACTGTTGGCGCTATATAAATCCTGTATAATAAAGGGGAAATAAGGCCCCATTGTTGGTACCAATGGCAAGAATGGTGCCATCGATGGTGACAGTGGAAGAAATGGTGTCACATCATTGGTGTCAGTTGGTGGAATAGTGCCGCAAGGGCCAGATAAAAGCAAACAAGGGCCACATTCTGTCCCTGGGACTCAGTTTGGAGACCACTGTTTTAGAGGATGAGAAATAACTGGGACTTATAGTAAAATATTCTATTTTGTAAAGCCTGGTATGAGGAGTACATTAGATAAACGGTATAAGCCTAGAATTTCTAAAACATTAAAGGGCAAATTCACCATTGAATCTTTTATGGCAGTTTGCTCTTCTGAAATGTTCTGTGTTTACCTGGCCATTCATGCCCACATTCATTATATTTATTAATGTGATCAGAGAAGTTTGACAGCTGGAATGTCATGTTTACAACAAGCTTTTAACCCAGCAGATGAATTAGCCTGCCTGAAATCACCATAGTGCTGAAATTAGGTAAATTGTTTTAGAAAATGCTTATCTCCACCCCTTTTCTGAAATAACCTGGGATGTTCCCTAGCAATTAGACATGTGCAGAACATAAACATGTGTTTCATTTCATTTCGATTTAGTTATTTGCATAAATTAGTTTACTTAAATTCCTCTAATTCGTTTTCGGAATTCGTTTAGTTTATTCGAATTCAAAAACGATTCAAATTTTTTGATTTCAGCCGAATTGAACACACATCAAATTCCATTTGAATTGCATGTGAATCGAATTTCTTTCCAAATCTAATTCCATTCCAAATCAACTTTATTCTATTCGAAATTCAAATTTTGGAAGATGGTTATAATCTTTCTATTCCATTCTATTCTATTTTTTTTTCTAGTCTATTCTTTTATTTTCTATTTTATGCTTTTCTTTTTTTATTTTATTCGTTTCTATTCTATTTGAATTTTAATTTATTCTATTCAAAATTAGAATTTTGGAAAATGTTTACATTGTTATATTCTTCCTGTTGTATTCTTTACTATTGTTTATTCTATTCAAAATTAGAATTTTGGAAGATGCTTATATTCATTCTATTCTATTGTTTTATTCTATTCTATTTTATTCTAATCTATGTATTTCTATTCTATTTAAATTTATTCTATTTGAATTTTGGGAAATAGTTATATGCTTTCTTTTCTACTCTATTCTTTTTTCTATTCTATTCTGTTCTAGTCTTTTCTATTGTATTTGAATTTAAATTACATTTATTATATTTGAAATTTGAATTTCATAAGATGGTAATATTCTTTCTATTTTATTCTATTCATTTATTTTCTATTCTATCTTATTCTGTTCTTTTATTTTCTATTATATCCCTTTATTTTCTACTCTATTTTTTCTATTCTTTTTCTATTTTTTTATTATGTATTCTGTTCTGTTTTACTCTATTATATTCTTTTATTTTCTATTCTATTCTATTCTATTATTATTTTCTATTCTATTTTCTTCGGAAATTCGAATTTGTTTAGAAAAATATTCAAATTCGAATTTTGTCCGGAATTTTGTTTTATTATTTCAGATTCATTTAAATTTGTCCCTATTGTAATTCAGAAATTCGGTGACATTTGAATTTCCAAATAACAAATAATTTGTCCGAGTTTTAATTTGGAACAAAACAAACCGCACATGTCTACATTCTATGCATTAAGGTGAAAAAAAATTTCTGGGTGCACTTCCCCTCCAGTCCCCCCTTATACTTACCCGAGCCCCATCTCGATCCAGCCATGTGCACGGGTCTCTCTCTCCTCACTGGCCCACACAGCAGCATGAGCCATTGGCTCATGCTGCTGTCAATCACGGCCAGTAAGTCAATGAGGAGAGGGGGGCGGGATTGAGCAGCACTCTGTCTGTGAATGGACAATGTCCATTTACAGGAGCGCATCTTAGGAGTACGCCTGCTCGATTGCCCCCCATAGCAAGAGGCTTAATATTGGGGGCACTCGGCAGGGGGAAAGAGCCAGGACCGCCTGCGGGGGGAATCCAAAAAGTAGAGGATTGGGGCTGCCCTGTGCAAAACCATTGCACTGAGCTTATAAGGTAAGTATAACAGGTTTGTTATTTTGTTTTTAAAAAACACAATCTTTACAATCACTTTAAATACAAGTGTTATAGCGGCTTTTGCATTTCCATAGAAAGTCATATGTACCTGTCAGTAAATGATTATTATTATACAGGATATGCAGTATATAGTACTACTATGGATTTTTCTAGTTGAGACACTGAAATAAAATAGAAATATGCAGTTGCATGAAAGAGATACAAAGGACACAAACTCTGTTTAAATATCAGTTCTGTCAAGGTTTATTATTACATAATGTTTTATACATAAAATAAGAAAGAGATGGTGTAAGATATTATTAAAACCAGCAAACAGAATAATGTCACATTTTGCAAAAACTAAAACTTTGAGAAGGAAGGGATGAGAGAGACAGCATTCTAACATAAAAGTTCAGTCTATATATATATAAGAGTGTATGTGGCCAGCAGAGCGAGCAGTGGGAGCAGAAGCAGCAAGACAGTGCGGCTGGGATTTCCTACTACTCCTGAAAGTCTCCCTCTCTCCCCTCCACATTGCAACTGGCTCCAATGTCTGAGTGTACAGATCCCGATATGTCTGTGAGTCACAGGACACTATCTGTGTCACTTCTCCATGGGGGGATCGGAGGACAGCCGCCTGCATTCCTTCTAGCTAGAGGTCTCCCTTTACTGGAGAAGGAAGGGCAGGAGGGATTTTTTGTTGGGGTCCCCTCTGGTCACCCTTCTGCAGTCCTACTAACTGGGGGTCTCCTCTTGGGGGGGGCAGGGGGCTCTGTTTTGGGGTCCCCACTGATCAATCCCCCAGTCCTTGGGGGAGTCTCCTTTTACTTAAGAAGAGTGGGGGGGGTCTGTGTGAAGGTCACCTCTGATGTCCCCCTGCAGTCATCTTAGTTGGGGGGTCTCCTTTTCCTGGAGGGGGGTGGGCAGGGCAGTTTGTGTGGGGATCCCCTCTTATCACCCCCTGTAATCCTCCTAGCTGGGGAGACTCCTTTTTGGAGAAGGTTAAGCGGAGGGGTATGTGTGAGGGTGTGAGGGTCCTCTCTGATCACCCCCTGCAGTCTTCCTAGATGGTCATCTCCTTTTACTGGTGAAGGATGGTAGGGTATGTGTGGGGGTCCCCTCTGATCACCCTCCTGCATTCCTCCTAGCTGAGGGTGTCCTTCTTCAGGAGGAGTGTGAGCAGAGGGGGTGTGTGTTGGGGTACCCTCTGATCACCCCCTGCAGTCTATTTATTTGCCCCCATGCACTCCTCCTGTTCAGGGGTCGTCTTCTCCTGAGGGGGTCAGGATTCCTGGATGGGACAGAGGAGCCCCTCTGATTACCTCCCTGCACTCCTACATCCACTGCCACATACCCCCCACCCCCTTCCCCGAAGCACTGTGAAAAAAAATATTTAAAAAATGAACCGTCTACTGCTCTCCCGACACTGTCCACTACTGTCCACTACCCCATCATTGTGAAAAACAAAAAATACAAAAATAAATTGTAAAAAAAAATAAAAAAATGAAGTTGTAAAAAAATTTAAAAATTCTGACACTGTCCATTGCTCTACTGGCACTGTCCACTGCCCTACTGACAACGTCCACTGGCCCCCAAAAAGTGGAGGTGGCGGAGCGCCACCTCCCTGAAATGAGTTTGCCACCTCCCTGAAGGTAGGTGTCGGAGGCATTGAAAAGCTAGTGTAGTTGGTGTTATGCCACGTACACACGGTCGGAATTTCCGACAGAAAGAGTCCGATGTGAGCTTTTCATCGTATATTCCGACCGTGTGTATGCCCCATCGGACTTTTTCTGTCGAAAATTCAGACGGACTTAGATAGAGAACATGTTCTATATTTTTCCGACGGAAAAAATTACTATCAGAAAAACCGCTCGTCTGTATGCTGTTCCTGACGCGCCAAAAACAACGCATGCTCTGAAGCAAGTACGAGACGGAAGCGCTCGGTCTGATAAAACTAGCGTTAGTAATGGAGATAGCACATTCCTCACGCTGCAAATTCTTCGATCTTTTAATGCAGCGCATTCTTTTGTGCTTTATAATGCTAGAATAATGAAGTTGTTTTGCTGCTGATATTCACACAGCGTTCTCACAAATGTATTTATTTATTATTTCTCGTGATCTCATGAATAATCTTTTATTTTTTTAAAGCCAGATCTCCATAATAATGTTATTTTTTTATTGTCTTCTTTTTTTTTTTTAATTTCATCAAGTTCTCCTGTTTTTTGTATTATTGCAAAATTATTTTCTAGTGATCTCCATAATTTTTTTTTTTTTTTGTGTGTCAAGTTTCCAGAATAACTTTATTATCTTGTATTTTTTAACCTCAAGGAGGTTGGTTGGTGTCCCTTGTTAATTAGACATTGTATTTTTGAAATGTACCTGCCTACTCACAAACAAACTGCCCTTTTTGTAGAAAAACACATAGGCAAGTATTTGTGAAAAATAAAATCTCCATTTATTCTGGGTAACAAAATAAAGAGGAAGGCAACGCCGGAGAAACCAGTTCTTGGTCCATGAACTCCTCCCCACCCTGTTCATGGACTGGGCTTGGGTCCAAGTATGAACCCCAACACCACGCCCCCACACAACACGAACTCTATGAGTACGTCCCCGCAACATGGCTTCAAAACGGTCGGCTGCTCATAACGAACAAACAAAACACACTGAAGAACAGCAAGGCCTGTGAAGAGCGAGCTGAAAATCAGAAACAAGTGGACAAGAACGCACTGAAAAACAGATACGAACTGACTATACGCACTGAAGAACAGATACAAACCCCACAAGCACAAGCTGAAGAGCAGTAACCGACTGAAGAGCACGAAAGCTGAAAAGTGAGAATCCTCTCTCACCAAACTTCTACAAACACGAGATAAACACGAGATTAGCAGAAGGAGCCCAAAGGGTGGTGCACTGGATATTGAACTTCCATTTTTTTTAGTCCCGTCGTACGTGTTGTACGTCACCGCGTTCTGGACGGTCGGAATTTGGTGTCACCGTGTGTATGCAAGACAACTTGAGCAGAATTCCGTCGGAACTCCATCGGAAAAACCTTCAGAGTTTATTCTGACGGGAAAACTGGTCGTGTGTACAGGGCATAAGTGTAGGGTCCTGCTCAAAACAGTCTACCTTGTCATGGTGGCAGGCTTCATATTGTTTGGCCAAAATAAAATTCCTTATTGTTAAATGTTGAAAGCACTGATAACTTGGAATACACTTTTTATTTTCATATATTAAGTTGTAAGAGTGTTAAAATAAAAGTGGGTGTACTGAAGGTGGGATGGCTAGTGGGTGGGTCCTGGGGAATGTTGGTGGTCATGTCCCCAGTGGGGGGCTCAGGCCTAAAGCTGTGTAAATTTCTGATGGCGGCTCTGATAACAGTGCCCCTTGCAGTCATGGCCCCTCCTTCTTCTCTATCACCACAGTGCCCCCGTTAAATCCCTCCTCCCCTGCACAGTCCTTTCTGTGGCAGAGCAGAGGCAGTTATCAGCCTGTGTGTCCTCTCCTGCATCTCTCACCTGGCCGACGATGTCATCCTATCAGCAGGGCAGGTATGGGAGGAGCTGCAGGTCTGAACGGAGTACAGGAGCTGCCCAACTTTTCATGTTCCACCCACTCTCTGTCCAGATCTTCACCTGCTCCCACCCCTTGCCCTGCTGATAGGATGACATCGGCGGCCGGGCACGGGATGCAGGAGAGGACACACAGGCTGTACAGCAGGTGGTGAGCAGTCTGTGATAGTCCTGTCCGAACTGTGATCACCGCTCACCTCCTGCCATGCAGTCTAGTCATCAACAGGGGGTTGGGGACCCCTGCAATAGAGTGTCAGGTCTACTGACAGGAATGGAAATTGAGTTCAAATTTTATACCAAGGCCAGTAAAAATGTAACCGCATTAAACATTATGGTAATTGATGCGATTATTATTCCAGGATGACTTTTTTGTTTTTTTTAAATAAACACGATGCTAATTAAAAAGTGAATTAATACAAGGAAAATATATTTCTCAAAGGAAAGAAAATTATGGTGCAACAGCAGGGGAAATGCAGATGAGAAGATGTAGAATAACTCCTTAGGTGCTAAAGGAAGAGAAACCTGTTCCAAGCGCATTGTCTGGTGTTTTGTATGTAAACTGGGCTGGATGAATTAGTTCTGACTACGGGAGCCAGTCCATTCAATCTAACAACACATATAATCATACAAAACACAGACGTATTGCATTTAAAATTACTTGGATTCTCATCTATAAGCATAATATTTTTCATCCGTTTTCCTATCCTTTTACCTTCCCAGTGACTACTAAAGCCTAACTGTACGTTTAATACGGTCAATAAAGCGCAGTACCTGGCGTTGTTGGCGGTTTCTCCGGTAGCGGGGGGGTCAGTATTCTGGTTCCCTCTCTAGCAGTTGGTTCCCCAAAATCAGTCAGGACCGAACCCACAGTACGAAGACCTCATGAACCTGCCCGCATGATATGGGGGAGAGGATGGTTCACTAAGTGCACACATGAGGTCAGTGCTAGGTGCATTTCACTGGGAGTGAGGTGGCCAAGTTACACTGCACTGGTGGAGAGGGCATGGGCTTAGTAGTTTCCCTACTAATTGCGACATTTAACAAGAGTAAGGTGTGTAGTGACATGGGAAGTAATGCTCACAGAGAAGCTCTGTATGTTACATCACTGCATGCAGTTTACAGTTCATCTCTAGACAGGGGTCCGCCCTAATGTTGACTTTTACATGAACGTGACCCCGCCTGGTCCCAGGCACTGATGACTGCGCACACACAAAAGAAGAGAAGCAGTGGCCCGCGTGTGCGGGGCAAGCACACCCTGCCCACAACTTGGTTTAGTCGCCAGGATATTACCCCTCCATGCACCTGAAGACCACCACTAAAGAGACCATGACTGTACTTAGTTAGAACTTGTCAAGGCTTGTCCAGCGTGTCTGACGGAATCTACACCTGCTGCCCTGGAGGAACCTTCTTCTACTTAATGGGGAAGTCTTGTGACCAAGAGAAGTGAAAAAGTTCCTCCAGCCTGGTGAAGGACACCTCGACTGAGAAACGGAAAACTCCCATCTCACAGGCACAGACTTTGTCTACAACTTCCCCTATGTACCAGAGGCCCTCTTTAAGCAGCTAAAGGAAGAACGGCTGCTTATTTACAGCCAAGCGGTATGTGAAAGGCTCCAGGTGCCAGAACACCTCCGGTATTGTCAGTACCAAAATGAGCATATTGAAGCTGAGTACCACCAGATTTACAAGTAACTAAACATTGGTACTGCATGAAAATCTCACAAACTCGACTGCATGATACTGAAGAGTGAATGAATTTAACTAGGTGCACACATGAGGTCCACGGCTGGACCCCATTCTGTCACTGGGAGCGAGGTGGCAGAGTTACCCTGGACTGATGGAGAGAGCATGGGCTCAGCAGTGTCCCTCCCAATTTCAACATACAACCAGAGTAAGGAGTGTATTAACATGGAACACATGCTCACAGAGAAACTCTGTATGTTACATCACTGCACACAGTATACGGCTCATCTCTAAACCAAATTCGGCCTGAATGTTGACTTTCACATGAGGGTGGCCCGACCTGGTCCCCAGCATTGATTGAGAAGAGAAGAAGTGCCCCGCATGTGCAGGGTGAGCAGGCCCCGCCTGCAAGCTTATATGATATAGACAGTTTACGGTACACCTGTAATGAAAGACATATGGAGGTTACCCTTTCCTGGTTGTATTTTGTAAAAGCTGGACTGGGCACTGTCCCTCCCAAGTGCCTTAAATGCCATGATTAGCCACAGGGTAAATGCTTAGTGTGCACATGGCCTAAAAGTTCTTCCAAACAATACGCCTGAAGGTCATGGAGTCTACCGTCAGTCTAATTTAAAATGGTTGTAAAGGCTCAAGGTTTTTACCTTCATGCATTCTATGCATGAAGGTAAAAAACCTTCTGTGTGCAGCAACACCCCCTAATACTTACTTCAGCCCGGGTCTCTTTCTCCTCATTGGCTGAGAAAGCAGAGGGAGCCAGTGAGGAGAGAGCAGGAGCGAGCCTGCTCAGGTGCCCCATAGCAAGCCGCTTGCTATGGGGGCACTCGGCAGGAGGGAGGGACCAAAAGTGCTGGCCGGGGATCCGAGAAGATGTTCCGAGAAGATGTGAATAGGGCTGTTTTGTGCAAAACCACTGCACAAAGTAGGTAAGTATAACATGTTTTTGTTTTTTTTATTAACACTGAAGTCCAGCATTTGTTACACTTTACATTGTTACATCACTGGCTCAAACAAACGATGTCCCTTTCCAGATGTGCTGTATAAATTGTATGTAGCTGGGGCTACATACAGCAAACCGCACTGTGTTCCGGGTTCGAGCCGAGACTTCCTGTCTCATACCTGGAACACAATAGAGTCTATCTGAGCAGCACTCAGCCATTAATAGAAAGGGATGTATTTTAGTGTAACGCCCTGGGGTTTAGTCAGGGAGCTCCACACCAAATTCCTTGTATGGAGTAGCTACTGTAGTTAATTACTAGGGATCCATTGACTTCACCCTAAGTTTGGCCTGGTTGTACACCTCCAGTCCCCAGATCAACCCCTCCAGCTTCACACATTAGATCACGCATTAGTACCCCCCTGTTCATCTGTCCCACCTATGTACCCCCCTGCTCTTCTGCCCCATCACTGTAACCCCATGCTAATCTGTGCCAGAAATTCACCTCCTTTTCACATCTGCCCCACTGCTGTATCCCCTGCTCTTCTGTCCCACTGCTGAAACCCCTTCTTATCTGCTCCAACACTAAACCCCCCTTCTCATCTGTCCCACCACTGTAACCCCCTTCTCATCTGTCCCACCACTGTAACCCCCTTCTTATCTGGCCTAACACTGAACCCCCCCTTGCTATTCTGCCCCACCACTGTACCGCCCTGCTCTTCTGTCCCATCGCTGAACCCCCTTCTCATCTTTTCCACCACTGTACACCCCCTGCACATCTGCCCCACCACTGTACGCCCTGCTTATCTGTCCCACCGCTAAACCCCCTTCTCATCTGCCCCAGCACTAAACCCCCCTGCTCATCTGTCCCACCACTGTAATCCCCTTCTCCTCTGGCCCAACACTGAACGCCCCTCTGCTCATCTGTCCTTCCACTGTAACCCCCTGCTCATCTGTCCCATCACTATACCGCCCTGCTCTTCTGTGCCATTGCTGAACCCCCTTCTCGTCTTTTCCAGCTTTGTAGCCC
The DNA here is from genome assembly GCA_037952835.1 of Lithobates septentrionalis. Lineage (NCBI taxonomy): Eukaryota > Metazoa > Chordata > Amphibia > Anura > Ranidae > Lithobates > Lithobates septentrionalis. The sequence continues at coordinate 799,763 of JBBDGP010002320.1, forward strand.
CCTGCACATCTGCCTAACTGCTGTACCCCACTGCTCTTCTGTCCCACCACTGAACCCCCACTGCTCATCTGTCCTTCCACTGTAACCCCCTGCTCATCTGCCCCACCACTGTACCCCCTGCTTATCTGTCCCACCGCTAAACCCCCTTCTCATCTGCCCCAGCCCTGAACCCCCCTGCTCATCTGTCTCACCACTGTAACCCCCTTCTCATCTGGCCCAACACTATAACGCCCTGCTCTTCTGTCCCATTGCTGTAGCCCCCTGCACATCTGCCTAACTGCTGTACCCCACTGCTCTTCTGTCCCACCGCTGAACCCCCCTGCTCATCTGTTCTTCCACTGTAACCCCCTGCTCATCTGCCCCACCACTGTACCCCCTGCTTATCTGTCCCACCGCTAAACCCCCTTCTCATCTGCCCCAGCCCTGAACCCCCCTGCTCATCTGTCCCACCACTGTAACCCCCTTCTCATCTGGCCCAACACTGAACACCTTACTGCTCATCTGTCCTTCCACTGTAACCCCCTGCTGATCTGCCCAATCACTATACCGCCCTGCTCTTCTGTCCCATGGTTGAACCCCCATTCTCATCTTTTCCAGCTTTGTAGCCCCCTGCACATCTGCCTAACTGCTGTACCCTCCTGCTCTTCTGTCCCACAGCTAAACCCCCCCCGCTCATCTGTCCTTCCACTGTAACCCCCTGCTCATCTGCCCCACCACTGTACCCCCTGCTTATCTGTCCCACTGCTAAACCCCCTTCTCATCTGCCCTAGCCCTGAACCCCCCTGTTCATCTGTCCCACCACTGTAACCTCCTTCTCATCTGGCCCAACACTGAACGCCCTCCTGCTCATCTGTCCTTCCACTGTAACCTCCTACTCATCTGCCCCATCACTATACTGCCCTGCTCTTCTGTCCCATCACTGAACCCTCTTCTCATCTTTTACAGCTTTGTAGCCCCCTGCACATCTGCCTCACTGCTGTACCCTCCTGCTCTTCTTACCCACCGCTGAACCCCCCTGCTCATCTGCCTCACTGCTGTACCCTCTACTAATCGATGATATATGCGATATGCAGAGTGGTGCAAGGAAGCAGAGATGAGACATATCTACCTGTCCTGATGAGCTCAGATCAGGGGCATTTTCTGAAAGCAGTGGGCCTGTGTGCAAGATCATAAGTTGGGCCCATACAGCTGAGAAAAAAGTATGGCGCAGAGTGCCGCAGCAACATTTGGTGTGATTTTCATTGCGTTGAATACTGGCTGTGGCTTAAAGGGACACAGAGTGTCAGGGTTCAGTAGTAAGTGATGCAAAGGTTCAGGAATAAGTGGTGCAAAGTTCTGAGGTCAGGTGTAAGTGAGGCAGAGTTTACAGGTTGAGAGTAGGTGATGCAGAGGTTGGTAGTAGTAGATGATGCAGAGCTAAGGGGTCAGTAGTAAGTGACACATACACAATTATATATACTGTGTATGTATGTATGTATGTATGTATGCATATATACAGTATATATATTTCAACAAAGTTCCCAGAAGCTCAACAGTAATTCCAAAAACTGTCTACTGATTGGTAGTGGCAACCAAGCGAGTCATCTTCCTCTAGATGGTGGGCGGGGCTAGCAGGACTGTGATTGGCTTTAGCAATGGCCAATCACAGCTCTCCTCCTCCTCCTGGAAACAGGGACTGCCCCCCCTAGCAGACCTGCACCCAATTTCTTCCCCATCACAAGAGCTGACGATCGCAGCTACAGCAAAGTTAGAGAACCAAACAATGTTTTCCATCTTTTACAATGTGTGGGGGCACAGTGCCTCCTTCTCAGTGCTGGTGCAGTGTGGGAAATTGTGAGATTGGAATGAATTAGTGCAGCAGAAGCTGTGTCTCATTGACACTTCCCTGCACTGCTCTGCTGATGGGCAGGAAGTTCAGTGTCGGAAAAAGAGGCTTTGTGTGCCGCTTGTGGCACCCGTGCCGGGGGTTGCCTACCCCTGTGCTATATTATACACTTGCTTTCCATTCCTTAACCCAGGCATGTCCAAAGTCCGGCCCGCGGGCCAATTGCGGCCCGCGGTCTGGTTTCGGACGGCCCGCCTGGTAATTTTGACATATATATCTTTTGTGGCCCCCAACGAATCCCCGAGCACCGGGGGCCATAAAAGATAAATATGCTGGCTGCCTTGGAGGGGGCGGGACGAGCGCCGTACAGGATACAGGAGAATTTCCTGTTTACACGGCGTCCTGTGTAAAAGGAAGTCCTGTCTCCTGCGCTGCCATTGGACAATTGTTTTGTCCATCATAGGAGGCGGGACTTTCAATTAAAGAGGCTGCCGATAAAAACAGGAATTTCTCCTGTATATCTGTTGGCGCTTGTCCCGCCCCCTCCCTGTCTTCTCCAAGGCTGCAGATGGACATGAATCAGGCTGCACTGACGGCAATGGTGAGTCTGCATTCATGTCAATGTGGTGGGGGCTGCATTCATGTCAATGTGGTGGGGGCTGCATTCATGTCAATGTGGTGGGGGCTGCATTCATGTCAATGTGGTGGGGGCTGCATTCATGTCAATGTGGTGGGGGCTGCATTCATGTCAATGTGGTGGGGGCTGCATTCATGTCAATGTGGTGGGGGCTGCATTCATGTCAATGTGGGGGCTGCATTCATGTCAATACCGTGGGGGTTGCATTCATGTCAATACTGTGGGGGTTGCATTCATGTCAATGTGGGGGCTGCATTCATGTGAATGTGGGGGCTGCATTCATGTGAATGTGGGGGCTGCATTCATGTTAATATGGTGGGGGCTGCATTCATGTCAATACGGTGGGGGCTGCATTCATGTCAATACGGTGGGGGCTGCATTCATGTCAATACGGTGGGGGCTGCATTCATGTCAATACGGTGGGGGCTGCATTCATGTCAATACGGTGGGGGCTGCATTCATGCCAATACGGTGGGGTGTGAATGAAAAACAGAAGTAGATATGTCAATACGGTGGGGGCTGCATTCATGGCAATGGAGTGGGGGCTGCATTCATGAAAATACGGTGGGGGCTGCATTCATGTCAATACGGTGGGGGCTGCATTCATGTCAATACGGTGGGGGCTGCATTCATGTCAATACGGTGGGGGCTGCAGATAGGCACTGATTAGGCTGCATTGATGGGCACTGACCCTTATTTTGCTTCACAGTTCTTTATTTAAAATTTAAGATTTTTTTCCTGAAACTTCCTTTTTAAAGTGAAGGTGCGTGTTATAAGCCGATTAAATATCCAAATAACACGCCCGAGCTCATCTATTCACAGCACAAAGGCAAAAGAATTCTTGTTGGGCCGTGTATTAGCGCTCGGACGGACACACTTAGACCAAATTTTATTGGTTTAAAAATGTCAGGCAAAATGGTCGGCCCTCAAGCATGTTCTATTCATCAAATCTGGCCCTCTTTGAAAAAAGTTTGGACACCCCTGCCTTAACCCCTTAGTGACTGAGGGTAAAACAAATGTTAATGCCTGAACACAATGTAGCAATGTTGACATGTGTCGGTAAATTTGTACATATCGTCTACTTTGTGTATTCAGGTGAATTATACCTTTTTTTTCAGGATAAATTGGGCTTTCTTTTGGTGGTAAATGGTAAATGATATCTCCTGATTTTTTTTATTATCAAAGAAAAACTGGCCCAAAATAAATTTGCCTGCTCCTGACAATTGCAGCGATACCACATATGTGTATGTTATTTGTTGTTTTTACCCATAGTACTGTATGTCCAAGAACAATGGCATACATTTTGCTTTTTTTATCTTACCTAAAACACACTGACACTAATTTAAAAAATGCTTTTTTTAAAAAAATTTCTACCAAAAATATACTGATCCTGACCTTTGACCATGACCTTAAATTTTTACCTTGACCCTACCACTAACCCTGACACTGACCTAGATCTAACCGTGATCTAGCAATTTCTTTCTTTATTTTTTACGTTTTTATTATTAATTTTTTTTTACACACTTTGGTTTGTTTACAGATTCCTCTCCTGCAAGAAGAGAATGATACAATGTATCTTCCTCTCCATTCAGAAGAGGAAGTAAACACAGGGCTCACAGTGACTGATCACTGTCATAGCCAATCAGAGGCTACAACAGCAATCGAGTGACTTGGAACTGGGAGTCCCAGGCCCTGATCATTAGTACAGGACCCAGGGCTCTTGGTGAGAGTCCAGTGTCTGTGCTGGGTGCATGCAGTGCATTCTAAGCACAAAAAGGGGTACGCATGCATGCACCCCCACGGAAAAAAGTCCAGTTCAGTGAGGCTGCATATTTGCGTACCGTCGGCAGGAAGGGGTTAAAGCATATTTAAACCCAAAAACAACACAATTTCTGTCTTAGGGTGACAACACTCACTGTGCTGTATCTATAGAGGGGCAGTGTTGTCGCCCATTGCCAACTACTACATAGTTAGGTTGAAAAAAGACACAAGTCCATCTAGTTCAACCAAATAAAAAAATAAGTAAATAAATAAACAGAAAACCTTTATACACAGAATCCTACAGTCAGGTACATAAATATTGGGACATCGACACGATTCTAATCTTTTTTGGCTCTATACACCACCACAATGGATTTGAAATGAAACGAACAAGATGTGCTTAAACTGCAGACTTTCAGCTTTAAGTTGACCGTATTTACATCCAAATCGGGTAAACGGTGTAGGAATTACAACAGTTTGTATATGTGCCTCGCACTTTTTAAGGGACCAAAAGTAATGGGACAATTGGCTGCTCAGCTGTTCCATGGCCAGTTGTGTGTTATTCCCTTATTATCCCATTTACAAGGAGCAGAAAAAAGGTCAAGAGTTAATTTCAAGTGTATTATTTGCATTTGGAATCTGTTGCTGTCAACTCTCAATATGAGATCCAAAGAGCTGTCACTATCAGTGAAGCAAGCCATCATTAGGCTGAAAAATCAAAACAAACCCATCAGAGAGATAGCAAAAGCATTAGGTGTGGCCAAATCAACTATTTAGAACATCCTTAAAAAGAAAGAACACACCGGTGAGCTCAGCAACACCAAAAGACCCAGAAGACCACGGAAAACAACTGTGGTGGATGACCGAAGAATTCTTTACCTGGTGAAGAAAACGCCCTTCACAACAGTTGGCCAGATCAAGAACACTCTCCAGGAGGTAGGTGTATGTGTGTGTCAAAGTCAACAATCAAGAGAAGACTTCACCAGAGTGAATACAGAGGGTTCACCACAAGATGTAAACCATTGGTGAGCCTCAAAAACAGGAAGTCCAGATTAGAGTTTGCCAAACAACATCTAAAAAACCCTTCACAGTTCTGGAACAACATCCTATGGACAGATGAGACCAAAATCAACTTGTACCGGAGTGATGGGAGGAGAAGAATATGGAGAAGGAAAGGAACTGCTCATGATCCAAAGCATACCACCTCATCAGTGAAGCATGGTGGTGGTAGTGTCATGGCGTGGGCATGTATGGCTGCCAATGGAACTGGTTCTCTTGTATTTATTGATGATGTGACTGCTGACAAAAGCAGCAGGATTAATTCTGAAGTGTTTCTGGCAATATTATCTGCTCATATTCAGCAAAATGCTTCAGAACTCATTGGACGGCGCTTCACAGTACAGATGGGCAATGACCCGAAGCATACTGCGAAAGCAACCAAAGAGTTATTTAAGGGAAAGAAGTGGATTGTTATGCAATGGCCAAGTCAATCACCTGACCTGAATCCGATTGAGCATGCCTTTCACTTGCTGAAGACAAAACTGAAGGGAAAATGCCCCAAGAACAAGCAGGAACTGAAGACAGTTGCAGTAGAGGCCTGGCAGAGCATCACCAGGGATGAAACCCAGTGTCTGGTGATATCCAGACTTCAGGCTGTAATTGACTGCAAAGGATTTTCAACCAAGTATTAAAAAATGAAAGTTTGATGGATGATTGTTAATCTGTCCCATTATTTTTGGTCCCTTAAAAAGTGGGAGGCACATATACAAACTGTTGTAAGTCCTACACCGTTCACCTGATTTGGATGTAAATACCCTCAAATTAAAGCTGCATGTCTGCAGTTAAAGCACATCTTATTCGTTTTATTTCAAATCCATTGTGGTGGTGTATAGAGCCAAAAAGATTTGAATTGTGTTGATGTCCCAATATTTATGGACCTGACTGTATATCTACAGTTGATCCAGAGGAAGGCTCAAAAACCCTAAAAAGCATGGTCAAATTTGCTGCAGCTGGCAAAAAATATATCCCTTCCTGATCCCAATATCCAATTATGTTTTGTGTATTTAGGAATGCATCCAGCTCTTTATGCAAAGAAGCCTTTCTGTATGTGGAGGTTAGATCTTCTTTTCTTCAGATGTAAAGAGTGCCCCTTTGTCCTATGTGATGACCTTAACCGCTTACAGACCGTATACTGTACATATACGGTGGCAAGGTGGATCTCCTGTGCAGGATCATGTACCTGTACGTGATCCTGCACTTCCAGGTCTGGTACACGCACACATGCCTCTGGCAACCAGCTCACACAGCGGGAGCCAATCAGCGGGACTTGATGTCCGCTGGGACCCACCGATCGTTAGGGGCGGAAGCAGAACAGTGGTCTGCCCATGTAAACAAGGCAGACTGCCGTTCTGTAAGTAGGGAAGGTAATGATCCTGTGTTTCTGCAAAGCAGGAACACGGATCTCTGCCTTCCCATAGTACAAGCACCTCCCACACAGTGAGTAAACACATCTTAGGCACACATTTACCCTTTAATTGCCCCGATTTTAACCCCTTCCCAGCCAGTATCACTCGTACAGTGACAGTGCATATTTTTAGCAGTGGTCACCATATTAGTGTCACTGTCTCCCACAAAGTGTCACTTAGGGGGTTATTTACTAAAGGAAAATCCACTTTGCACTACAAGTGCACTGAAAGTGCACTTGGAAATGCAGTCGCTGTAGATCCAAGGGAGACATGCAAGTAAAATAAAAAACAGCATTTTAGCTTGCACATGATTGGATGATAAAATCAGCATGATAAAATTCCCCTCATTTCAGATCCACCCCTCAGATTTACAGCAACTGCACTTCCAAGTGCACTTTCAGTGCACTTGTAGTGCAAAGTGGATTTGCCTTTCGTAAATAACCCCCTTAGTGTCCATTTTGTCTGCTGCAATGTCGCAGTCCCGCTATAAGCTGCCACTACTAGTAAAAAAAAAAAAAATCCATAAATATATTCCATAGTTTGCGCAAACCCATCAATATATATAATATTGGGATTTTTTTTAACCAAAATTATGTAGCAGAATACATATTGTGCTAAATTGATGAAGAATTTTTTTTATTGGATATGTTTTATAGCAGAAAGTAAAAAAATATTGTTTTTCTTTCAAAAATGTCGGTCTTTTTTTGTTTATATCACAAATAATAAAAACCACAGAGGTGATCAAATACCACCAAAAGAAAGCTTTATTTATGGGGAAAAAAGGACATATTTGGGTACAGTGTCGCACAACCGTGCAATTGTCAGTTAAACGCAGTGCTGTATTGCAAAAAATGGCCTGGTCATGAGGCGGGGGGGGGGGGGGGGGTAAATCTTCTGGCGCTGAAATGCTACCCCACAGGAGCAACTTGGTAAATTGGATTCTCTGTTCTTTTGTCTCGACTCTGTCAACAACCTCAGCCCTTCTTACACCTAGTTGAAAAATGTTGCTGAAAAGACTTTAGGAACACCAGTATAGATACAAATCACCCACCTGTGATTCAGTACCAGAAAATAAACACCAGACTGGTTAGCAGTAAATTAATTCAGTGTATTGTAACATGTTGAGGTAAATGGCAATATGTACATAAATGAGCAAATATAGAAACAGGTCAACAACAGCTCACTAAACAATATATTCACTATGTTATAGCAATTTAGAATGGAGTTCTATATGACCTATATGTCTCTATAGCTGACAATATGTAAATCAGCAATAAATAATGGCATAGATAACAGTATCGACAATGATGGGCAACACTGCAATAACTTTCCTACGACCAGTAGGCTATGCTGCTTAACCACTTGCCGACTAGCCACCATCGTTATACGGCAGCAGGTCAGCTTTCCTGCGCAAATCGCCGTACCTGTATACAAGCGGATCCCCGTTCTAACAGGGGACATGTCAGAGATCTTCTGTTCCCAGTGATAGGGAACAGTGATCTCTGTCATGTCCCAGTGAACCCCCCTACAGTTAGAACACACCTAGGGAACACACTTAACCCCTTGATCACCCCTTAGTGTTAACCCTGCCAGTGTAATTTTTTTAATTGATCAGTGCATTATTATAGCACTGATCAATGTAATAATGTCACTGGTCCCCAAAAAGTGTCATTTGGGGTCTGATTTGTCGCAGTCCCGCTAAAAATTGCAGATCGCCATCATTACTAGTAAAAACAATAAACTAAAATAAAATAAAATTCCCAAAACCTATCCCATAGTTTGTAGAAGCGATAACTTTTGCGCAAACCAATCAATATAAAATATGGAGAGGGAATAATCGTCAGCCTAAACTGATGAATAAAGTGTTTTATATATATAAATATATATATATATATATATATTTATTTTTATTTTTTTTTGGATATGTATTATATAGCAAAAAGTAAATAATATTGCTTTTTTTTCAAAATTGTCGCTTTTTGTTTGTTTACAGCGCAAAAAATAAAAACTGCAGAGGTGATCAAATACCACCAAAAGAAAGCTCTATTTGTGGGGAAAAAAAGGACATAAATTTTGTTTGGGTACAACATTGCACGACCGCGCAATTGTTAGTTAAAGCAACGCAGTGTCGTAGCGCAAAAAATGCACTGGTCATTAAGGGGGCAAATCCTTCCAGGGCTGAAGTGGTTAAAGAGCAATCTGTATGAATTACTAAGCTAAAGCTCGCCATTGATGGATCCAATTTCAACCATTTCAGCAGGGATCATCCTAGATTCGATCCATCTATGGGCAGGCTGATTGTCCCCAAGTAGATCCATCGATTGACTTGGGTACAACTGCCATGTCGGATTTTTATCATGTGGCCAGTGGCTATAGCCGCTAGCAGTAATCACAGTGTTCTTCCGGCAGGGGTGGTTTCCCTGCGCTCACCTCCCGGGAGAACACAATAGCTCCACAGGAGGGATTCCCCCATCCACACTGACTGTGTAGATGGGGGAATCGAGCGATTCTCTTTCCTGCAACCACAGAAGAAGAAAATTGCATAATCTATGGCCTGCTTAAGACCCCAAACTTCTCACAGAGGTACCTCTTACTCTGGATCATAGGCGTGCGTCACACAGGGTTCCCTGCTGCCCAAGCCCCCCCCCCCCCCCCCCCCCTTGTGCAATCAGTACTGATTGCTCCTGTGTCTATTCATAATGGAAGCATAGGAAACAGCTTCAGTTTGTGAATGAACAGTAAGCCACTCAGCACAGAGCACTTCCCATTCATTCACTGTCCAGTGCAGCTGAGAAAGGAACTGGGGAATCTCTGTCCCTGATATTTCACCAAAGCCCCCCCTCAACGGGGTTGTCAAAAAATAAAAAAAATAAATTGAAATAAATATCAAATAATAAAAAAAAAACTATTGACCCAATCCACTGCTCTACTGACACCAACCTCTACTCTACTGGCACATCCACTGCTCTGCTAACACCGTCCACTGTTCTACTGACACCATCCACATATTTGTTTACAAGAGTGTGTGTGTGTGTATATATATATATATATATATATATATATATATAAATACATATACACACACATACACACACACAAACGTGTGTTTGAGCTATGGGATGAGCACCCTAATGCAATAGGCTGCGCTCACCTATTCTCTGGACCAGCCTTTTCAACCAGGATACCTTCAAGTTCCTTTAGGGGCGCCCTGGTGAAAGCCTAAAAATTGCCACAAAATTGTATACAGGTCAGCAGGTGGATCAATCCTGCCTTTTAGTTGCACAAAGCCATGGGTTTTTATTGTGCGCCATACCTTATAGCTGTTGGCACCCTAACAAACCAATCTTGTCATTGGTTGATAAGGAGGACTTTGGGAGCATGCACAGCATTCTTGTTTGCCCCTTCTCTGCCCCTCTCCTTCAGCGCTGGGGTCGCATTAGCTGAGTGAGGAAGAGAAACTGAAGAGAAGAGAAACCCTGGAATACTAGTGAGTACCAGTGTGCAAATGTGTATTTGTTTTGGTTGAATAAATCACCTCTAACGTTGGGTGTCCTACTTGTGTGGATGTTGCCGCAATAAGTTATTTTTTTTACATTTCAAACGGATCTGCACTGCTCCAATCCTCCACAGACAAGAGACCCTTCATTGGCTCAGTCCTGGTACTCCGGTCTCTACACAGGCTCAATTTCCTTGGTGTGAGGCAAAAACTCCACTGACCACAGGTCTGCACACTCCCAGTATTGCTCTGCCCAGACCTCCAGCTCAAAGCCCAGGGAAACTCTGCTGCTCTCCTCCCTTCTCAAGGTATCTTTGTGGAGCTTGTAGTTTGCCGGCCCTCTAGCCTTCATAGTGCCAATCCTCTTCCAGACTGCAGTTCCCAGTGTCCCCTGCAGCAATTGTATCCAGTTGTACCTATTGCTGATAGTGGTTTGTGCTGCCCTAGGCCTGACTAAACTTGTCCACCCCCTAATTTAAATATAACCCTCCCCTTCCTGCCAAGGCCACACCCCTTGCTGTTTAAGACCCGCCCTGAAATTTTCGAGTGGGGACATTAGTTCTGAGGGCCTGGGGGGGGGGGGCAATGGATTCCCTTAATTTGCACATATTTCCTCTCACTTCCTGTTTGGCTATGGGGCATGAAGTGAAGCAAAATCTCTGCAATGGGACAGGGATGGTAAAAAAAATAAACTGACAGGGGCTATAACCCTCCCCTCCCTCCCTGCTATCCAAAATGAAAAAAAAAAAAAAGTATTGCCTTTAGTTCTACTTTAAGCACACATTTCTGATAATTTTATGGAGAGGACTAAGAAGATATAACCATGCCAATATAGCACAGTGAGGAAGCACCCCCCCCCCCGCACCACAGTTGCGGAATGCTGGCTGCCCATATACCGGAAGCAGTGCGGCTGCTTTATGGGGGCGCTAGACTAATTTGCCTCTCAGCCCAGTCCACCCCATAAGACTGGCGCTACACTAACAGTGTAGCGCAAGCCGGCGGGGACTCTTTCCGTGCTGCCCCCCTGCAAAGTGCTGCCCTAGGCCTGGGCCTTGTCGTTGAGCTGATAGCTGCCAAAAGGGAGGGGGGAGGTCTGGGCAGATACACACAGATGCTCTGTCCTCTCTGTAGCGGCAGGAGCGTGAAAGAGGGAGCAGGCACCAGAACAAAGCCCGCTCTCCAAAGACATAGCCCAAGCACTTCTCTGGCCAGCAGACTCCCAGCTACGCTTATTAGGTCCCTGGAGCACACTAGGGATAACAGCCGGTCGGTGGAACCACAGTGCTGCAACCAGAAACACAGGGATCCAACATACCCAGAATTATTGCGAAAGATTCTGCCAGAGAGCAAAAAATTGTAAGAATCAATGTCAGAACTGATATGTAGGTTAGTTTCACACTGCTGCAATCTGATATTAATCTGGGGTTTCAGTGAAAATATGTAGTGCAACTTGGTTGCAAATTAGATGTGGTTTGCATAATCTACGGAGCCAAAATCACACTGGAATCACACCAAAGTAGTACCAGAACCTTTTCCAAAATCTTGCTGTGCTGAGTTGCATTGATGTGAACAGGCACCACAATTGTCACACGATTTGTTTACGACTCAAGATGCATCTGAAATCACACTAGTGTGAACAGAGCCTTATAAATGTTTCTGTTTATGAATTAACAGCTTTTACTTGCTAATAGATTATAAGCTACCATTAATGAATTGCTTTTAGTACATCCACAGAGGAAGGTAGAGCAGAAACATCATGGTTTGTTTCCGGACCTTATATTGCAAGTGTACACCATAAAAGAAATCAGCCCATGACCATTTTCTATGGATAACTATTTTTTTCTCATATGAACCAATTTAGCATACAGCCCACCCTTGGTTGACTCCACATATTAGAATTTACAATTCATCAAAGTCTGAAGGTTCTTATTCTGCTGTATAAAACATTCTCTAGCTGACCTTCAGAACTTAGTTAGGTCAAAGTGATCCCTAAATAGCCCAAACACAGAGCATAATGAAAAACACCAAAGTTACAGTGATAAGATACAGAATAATGATTAGTCGGTCTACAATTTGGGCTACTAGTGACCATTCAGTCGTTGCATCCTTTTGTTGCAAATCAAGTATCAGTTTACGATGGATCCTTAAAATTTCTAACAAGATTCTTTTTAATAGCTTAGCCTCTGTCTTGACATTTGAATCATTTTCCAGTGGTCTCTTCTCATTTGAAACATCTTCAGTCGCTTCTGATATTTTAGCATTTTCAGGATCTGTAAAAGAAAATGAAATCTTGAAAATGTATTCCTCTTGTAAGGATAGGCAAAGGGATGTAAAAAAATCTTGTAGTGAACACTTACCATTGTCTGCTGTGACTGGTGTGACCAGTTCATCTTTAGCAGAATCTTTTTTAAAGAACATAATACGTGCCAGATGCTTCAAGACCAGTATTTTGACCCATGCAGGGACCTGCGAGTTGCTTATAGATGATTCTGTGACTGTCATGTAGCAAGTACCTACTGTTCCAATGATGCTGAGAACCATCATGGCCAAACAAATGCAGAAGAAGATACCTGAAAAAGATTAGTGTTAGGTGTTACCCAATAAAAATTATATAGTAAGAAATAAATTCGGGTGCATACAAAAGGTAATAGGTCATTTTAAATTTTTGTCTAAGCACTGGAGATCTGAATCACCCATAGTATCTTGCAAAGCCACTAGTTGCAAGTTTTCTCCAAAGCAGATTGTGTCCCTCTCTTTCTTGGAACTGGGTAAGGCTTCATGTACACGGGACGTTGTTCAACCTCCCCTGAACGATTTAACTTAAAAGCTAGAAAATGGCGTCTAAAAACAAGCGTTTAGCCACGTTTACATGCTGCGTTTAGTCGCGTTTGCATCTAGAAGCGTTTGTAAAAAAAAAAAATTAAAAAAAAAAAAAAAATATATATATATATATATATATATATATATATATATATATATATATATATTTTTGTTGTTTAAATAAAAAAAGTCTGTAAACGAAAAGCTGCTAAACGTGAGTTACCGCGTTTAGCAGCGTTTACAAGCTGTTACAGGCATTTGGCGTTTCAAATGCCTCTGAACATCCATCTGAACCCATTTTTTTGTGTTCCAAAAAAAACTTCTAAACTCAACTGCCTAGAAATGACCCTGTGTATATGTACTGATAAGATAACATAGAGGAGAGTTCAGAGGCAGCTGAAAAAAATGACCAACTGCTCCTTAATGTCCGTTTACCAGCAGCAGTGTACATGAGGCCTTATTTGTACACTGTATATTACGGGCAATCCATTGGGACAACACAACATCATTCTTTGGCTTGGTAATGGCCACAACAATTAGACTTGTTAATTCCAATGAGGGCATCTTATCTCTCAGAGTTACAGGACGCCAGAATGGTGCTGAACTGGCAGAGCCATGCAGATTTTTTTTTTGGCTGGGTTTGGCTTTTAAAAGGTTAAATTGCCCCTGTGTATTTTACAGCATTATATTTTAGACACAAGATTTAAAGTTCTTCTAAACAAGTTCTTAAAGTGTTACTAAACAATGTGCAAGTAAGTCATGTTCAGTGTGTTTTTACTAATTTTGCTTGATTCACTAAAGCTGTCCCATTGGAAAATATCTTGTATGGGATTATTCCCATGTAACTTTTTGTCATCATGTTAAAAAGTGTTATATTACACACTTATTTTCCATTCATTAATGGAGACCTTTCCCCCACCTCTTAACCAACTTGACTACACTAATGTAAAAAAATTGGAAAAGAAAATGATTACTAGCAACATCTTTCCTCCCTTGTAATAAAATAAGAAAAGAAAATGGATTACTAGCAACTTCATTCCTTCCTCTTTCCTTCCTTCTTCTCTGTCGGTCTACCAATGAAATCTGCACCTGAACTTGCACATGTGCCCCATACAAGATCAGGCACATTTCAGTATTGTTTATATGTTGTCATGGTAGCAACATGAGGGCATTTTGTCTAATACTATGGGGGGGGGGTCTACTATAACTGGTGAACACAGAATCTGGTGCAGCTGTGCATATCGACCACTTACGGACTGCCCACCATCATTATACGGTGGCTGTTTGAAGAGGAATATCGTTTTTATGGATGCAGCTAGCTACCATAACCCCGGTATCCTCTTCATCAGCGGGCAGTCAGCTTTCAGATAAAAGTAGTCCATGCGGCAGATTCGCCGCGAGATCACTTTTATCGGCGGCGAGAGAGGGGCCCCCCCACCGCCGCTCTCCAGTGCCCTCCGCCGCTTACCGGAGCCACCGACAGCGGCAGAGGTGATCGCGTCCTTCGCCCTGTTAGGTATGGAGATGAGTGAGGGGAAGATGGCCCCCACCCATCTCCATACCATTGCAGGGCGGAAGCAACATCAAAACATCACTTCCGCCCAATGCTCGTAAAACAAAAAATTTCTATCAAATACTTACCGTAATTTTCCTTTCTTGTTGGACTCCATGGCAGCCTACGTGTGGGTTAATCCCGCCCCCTCATACCTCATAGAACCCTTCTCCCATAAATCTTTGCTTCGGGCCAGAGGCAGTGTTCCATAATTTAGCCTACTCCTGCCACCGGGAGGGAACTTCTGCTGCCATGGAGTCCATCAGGAAAGGAAAATTACAGCAAGTATTTGATAGAAATTTTCAGTTTTTCTGACAAACTCCATGGCGGCCATGTGAGAAATAATTAGCCATACGCACCCGGGTGGGCAGAGTGCTGGACAAAAGAAAAAAGGTTTAATTGGCGCCATCAACAGACAAGATACGTAAACCAAATTTAAGAGAAGATTAGAAGGCTGGCTCTACGCAGTAATGCGCCATGAACGTGTTAACCGCTTGCCGACCAGCTCACGCCGATATACGTCGGCAGAAGGGCATGTACAGGCAGATTAACGTACGTGGGGATATTTATTATAGCAAAAGTAAAAAAAAATTTTTTGTTAAATTGTCACTTTTTTGTTTATAGCGCAAAAAATAAAAAATGCAGAAGTGATCAAATACCACCAAAAGAAAGCTCTTTTTGTAGGGAAAAAAGGATGTCAATTTTGCTTGGGAGCCACGTCACATGACCGCACAATTGTCAGTTAAATCGACGCAGTGCCGAATCACAAAAAGTGCTCTGGTCTTTGGGCAGCCAAATGGTCCGGGGCTTAAGTGGTTAATTGAAGACCACAGGGCCGCCTTGCAAATAACTTCTGGAGCCACGTGACGTGAAGCCGCCCATGATGTAGACACGCTTCTAGTTGAGTGAGCGGTCACCGCTTCTGGAGGCGCCAAGCCCTTGGCTTTGTAAGCCCACTGAATGGCCTCACCAATCCATGCTGATCTGGAAGAGGCATTCCCTTATTCTTCCCATGAAAAAGAAGGTGGTTGGACTGACAGAACGAAGCTGTAGCTTCTAGATACTTCTAGATACTGACTCAGAGCTTTCCTGACATCTAGGGAATGAACACTGGAATCTCTGGTAGATCTGAACGTTGGAAGAGCAATCTCCTGATTATTGTGAAACACAGAGGGAGCACAGTGTCACTGATCACAGGGAGCAGAGATCAGTGACACTGTTACTAGGCAGAACGGGGAGATGCTTGTTTACCTTAGCATCTCCCCATTCGTCCTCTCCGAGGCGATCGCGGGGATCCCCGTGGCGATCGAGTCCGCAGGACCCACGACCCGACTCACGGAGCGGCCGGCGTGCGCACGCAGTGGCATGGCGGCAAATACAAAGGGACGTACGGGTACGCCCATTTGCCCAGCCATGCCATTCTGACGACGTACATCGGCGTGCGCCGGTCGGGAACCGGTTAATAGAGGACTGATCTGCATGTTCCAACTCTCTTCCTGAGAAGAAATCCAGGACAAGGGGAAGATCCCATTTAGAGAATCTTGTCTTTTTCTGAGGTCTGAGCCTCACTGCTCCTCTGAAGAACTGTTGAGTAAGAGGGTGTCTAGCCCAGGAAATTCCCGTAAAGGCAGAAATTGCAGAGACTTGGACCCACAGCGAGCTGACTGACAAGGAGAGATCCAAGCCCGATTGTAGGAAGCTGAGGATATCATGTATCTTTGGGTTATTAAAAGACCCTCCAGTGGAACAGGTGTAGTCTGCAAATTTTTTCAAAATCCTCTGGTAGACCCTGTTGGTGCCTGCTCTTCTGGCATTCAATAACGTGGAGATGACCCTACTTGGACAGCCTAGGGCCTCCAGCCTTCCCCTCTAAAGAATCACACCATCAGATGTAGATGGGCCGGGCATGGATGTAGAGTTGCCCCTTGTGATAGGAGATCTGGTCTGGAGGGCACAGGAACTGGGCAGCACAGTGGTGTAGTGGTTAGCACTCTCGCCTTGCAGCAATAGGGTCACTGGTTTGAATCCCAACCACGACACTAGCTGCCTGGAGTTTGCATGTTCTCCCTGTGCTTGCGTGGGTTTCCTCCGGGTACTCCGGTTTCCTCCCACGCTCCAAAGACATGCTGTTAGGTTTATTGGCTTCTGTTCAAAAAAAAAAAATTGGCCCTGGTGTATGGGTGTGAGTTGGGGACCTTTGAATTGCGGACCCCTTTGGGGTGGGGACCGGTGTGGGTGTATGTGGAGCACTGTGTAGATTGATGGCGCTACATGGGTACCCTAAATATATATTAAAAAAAATAATAATATAGTGGATGGGCATATTGATGGGGTGCAATGTGCAGGGATGGGGACAATTGTGGGTGCTCACTCAGGTTGAACTGGATGGACTGGTGTCTTTATTCAACCTTACTAACTATGTAACTATGTAACTGGGTCCCGGAAGCTGAGTTGCATCAGCAGGGGAAACCATGGCCTGTTTGGCCAGTACGGGACTATTGCCACTATCTCTGCTTCTTCCATCCTGAGCCTTGACAGAAACCGGAGAATGACAGGAATCGCCAATGGTCTGTCAGAGCATCTACCCCGAAAACCTGGGGACAACGAGACCTCGTGTAGTATTTCTCTAGTCTGAAGTTGCACGGGGAGGCAAACAAGTATACTTCCGGAATTAATCCCAAGGACATGACCGACTTGAAGACTTCAGGGTGGAGAGCCCACTCTTTGTCTAGAGACACTCTCGACAGAAAATCTGCCTGAACGTTCTGGACTCCAGGGAGATAGACAGCTGTCAGGTTGGCCAGGTTCTTCTGGGACCAGGTCATGATGGGTTCTACTTCCTTCAACAGGGAGAGACTGCAAGTACCCCTTTGTCTCTTGATGTATGAGACTGCCGTTGTGTTGTCCAGTCTTAGGAGAACTGAGGCTCCTTCTGTTAAGTGGTGAAAGAACTGTAGAGTGCAGAACGCTGCCCGGAGTTCCAGAACATTGAAGACTATCCTGTGAGATAGAAAGCTCCATATGCCTTGGGCTACCTCTGTCAAGCAGAGCGCGCCCCAGCCCCTGTTGCTGGCATCTGTTGTGATGGTGATCCAGGACACAGGTGCAATGGAGTGACAATTGAGGAGGTTCCTCTGCTGTAACCACCAAGTAAAGCTCTCCTGCATGGATAAGGTTATTCGGATAGAGTGATCCCGAAGCCCTGGGTTCCATTGCTGGAGGAAGCCCTTCTGGAAAGGCCGCATTGTCACCAGCAGGGTTGTGGGTACAATCAGAATCCACTTTACTCAGGGACTCACGGACCACCTTTCTGACCAGTGCTTCCACTCGTTGGTCTCCACCCTCTCTTTCTTTTGCGGCTTTAGAAAAGCATCACTCGCAGAGCAACTTGCCTTTGGGGACCTGGGCCCACATCCCCAGCAGGCTTTCCTCTCAGAGCGGCTGGAGTGGCGATAAGAGTGTCGCCCAGAGGTGGTTTTAGACTCCTATCTGTGGTGCCTCGATCTGGAGGGAGATCTATGACGTTTGGAGCTTTAAGAGGAGTGACGATGTTGAGACCTAGGACGGTCTTTATCTTTGCGTGCCATGTTTTCGTGTTCAGACCTAGAAGGGCTGAGTGGAAAAGAAAGAGTTAAGAGCTCCTGAATGAGTGAACCCAATTCAATCCTACCTGCAGCGCAAGGGTTGACCACAGGGGGGCGGTGACAGATCCATGGCAAGGCAGCTTGAAACTGAAATGAACCATTAAAGCCTTATGAGAAACAGGAGTGACAACAGGCATGAGAGAGCACATAACAAACATAGCCAGCAACCAGCACCCAGGGAGCCTGCAGCAAGCATAAGCCTGCAAGTCATTCCAAGGTATCGCTGCTTTGACAACTACTTAAATCTGCCATCGTTGATGATGTCACCGTGCGCCTGCGCTAGAAAAAGTCGCCTCCGTGCGCATACCGGTCCGCTGCCATTTTGGTGGAAACCGCGCCTGCACGAACCAAGCCTTGGCTTCGTTCGCGGCTTGAAGATGAACAGACAGGTCCTGGCGACTTCCTGAAATGGCGAGCTGCAACTCAGCTGCGCTCCAGCCGCCATGGCCAATCACTGGAGCTTGATAGCAAACAAGACACAAGACACACAAAACACCACCACGGCATGATCCGTGTTTTGATACGGCTGCCATAAAAAATGAATATCTTTGTACATTACCACCACCACGGCACGATCCGGACAAGACCTGGGACTTGGGGCTGCCGCTTGACCCCCCGCACGACCACAGAATTTACAAGGCCTCCCGCTAATAGCCAGGACGTTTGGCCATATTGCCTCTTGCCTGCCAATGGCCAGGCTAGTAAGCTCTTCATGGCATTGCATCATATCGCCCATGTTCACCTGCTAATAGCTAGGATTGCTGGACTTCAGAGAGGATCACCGCTAACCACCAACGTATTGCCGTGCACACCGCCAGGCCTGGATTACGGAAAATTTTATGAAAAGGTAAGACTTCATCTTGGTCCTAGGAGGAGGACAAAAAAGGAACACGGCCTTTGGCCCGGAGCAAAGATTTATGGGAGAAGGGTCCTATGAGGTATGAGGCGGGATTAACCCACACGTAGGCTGCCATGGAGTCTGTCAGGAAAGCAAAATTTTTTTATTTTTTTTTTCAAAATTACATTAAATTTTTTTTCTTTATTGGATTTTAGTGTAAACATGACATCTGATGTCTTTTTGACCCCAGATCTCATATTTAAGAGGTCCTGTTATGCTTTTTTTCTATTACAAGGGATGTTTACATTCCTTGTAATAGGAATAAAAGTGACACAATTTTTTTTTAAAAGATCAGTGCAAAAATTAAAAATAAAAGGTAAATGAAATATGAAAAAAAAAATTAAACGCGCCGCCCCGTCGAGCTCGCGTGCAGAAGCGAACGCATACGTGAGTAGCGCCCGCATATGAAAACAGTGTTCAAACCACACGAGGTATCGCCGCGATTGTTAGAGCGAGAGCAAAAAATTCTAGTCCTAGACCAGTGATGGTGAACCTTGGCACCCCAGATGTTTTGGAACTACATTTCCCATGATGCTCAACTACATTGCAGAGTGCATGAGCCTCATGGGAAATGTAGTTCCAAAACATCTGGGGTGCCAAGGTTCGCCATCACTGCCCTAGACCTTCTCTGTAATTCAAAACATGCAACTTGTAGAATTTTAAAAATGTCGCATATGGAGACTTTTAAGGGTAAAAGTTTGTCGCCATTCCACGAGCAGGTGCAACTTTGAAGCGTGACATGTTGGGTATCTATTTGCTCGGCGTATTATCTTTCACAATATAAAAAAATTGGCTAACTTTACTGTTGTCTTATTTTTTTAATTACAAAAAAGGTGCGCTTGTAAGCCTGCTGCGCAAATACGGTTTGACAAAAAGTATTGCGACAACTCTCGCGCGTCCGCGATCTCTGTAGAGAGACGTGTCTGCAGCTCTTTAACCATGTGATCGGCTGTGTCCAATCACAGTCGGTCACATGTAAACACGGAGATGCCGGTAATCAGTGCCCTGATTACAATAGCGCCACCAGTGCCACAAATCAGTGCCAGCGATGAGTGCCCACCAGTGCCAGCAATCAGTGCCCATCACTGCCAGCAATCAGTGCCCACCACTGCCCACAGTGAATTAAAGCACATGTGCAAGATAAAGGATAACCTGCAAACATGGCCTGTTGGGGGTACTTGAGGACTGAGGTTGAAAACCACTGGCCTAGACGACTGCTTGAGATGTCCCTAAACAAATGTTTTGTGATGGATGAGATAAACCTCAGAGTAATGCCTCCCCAGAGTACCCTGTGTCCTTGCAAATATCTCCTGGTTAGGTCTATATTACTTCTTCTGTATGGACACAGGACATTACAATAAGAATCAAATGATTTTACCTGTATAAACAGACTTTTTAGGTTTTACTATGGTTCTGTAACAGAGAAAAAGAAGGGGAGAGAGAGAAGCGCCAAGCTGCCACTGGTGCAGTAGGATGGTATTGAATGTGTTATAATAAATGCAAAATGTTATGCACTCACAAACATGTCTGAGTAGTGGGCATTTAAACAGCTGAGTCCAAAGCCAACAGGTGATAGTCCTGTCCTGACTGGAGTTGCTGCGATTGCAGGAATGCTGGGGGGGTGCAGGGATCAAGAAAGCTGCCGTGGGAGTATGGTTGCCACCTCATCCCTTTAAACCCGAACACATATTACTTACACAGGTTCTGTGGCTGATTTAAGGTGGTAATTAAACTCACATGGTGCATTTAATTAGCCTCAGAACCTGTGTAATTCATATGTGTTCGGGTTTAAAGGGATGAGGTGGCAACTCTACGTGGGAGACGCCTGTGAGCTGTCAGAAGAACTGTCAAATACCAAGGACGCCGTGACCAATCAGGAATGCGCTTCAGAGGCTAACCACGCCTCCTTCATCAGCCTGACTATCGCCCTGAAATGAAATTAAGTGGCCGCAAATAACCCTATCGTGCCCAAGGGAGTCAAGTAATTCTTCATGGCATAGATTCAACAAGGCGTTGGAAACATTCCTCAGAGATTTCGGTCCATAGTGACCTGACAGCATCACGCAGTTGCTACAGATTTGTCTCCTGCACATCCATGATGCGAATACCCTGTTACACCACATCCCAAAGGTGCTCTATTGGATTGAGATCTGGTGACTGTGGAGGCCATTGGAGTACAGTGGACTCAATGTCAGGTTCAAGAAACCAGTGGTGAGATGATTTGAGCTTTGTGACATGGTGCATTTTCCTGCTGGAAGGAGCTATCAGAAGATGGGTACACTGTAGTCATAAAGGGATGGACATGGTCAGCAACAATACTCGGGTAGGCCGTGGCATTTAAACAATGCTCAAATGGTACTAAGGGGCCTAAAGTGTGCCAAGAAAATGTCCCCCACACCATTACACCACCAGCCTGAACATGCTTTCATGTTGTTTATGCCAAATTCTGACCCTACCATCTGAATGTCGCAGCTGAAATGGAGACTCATCAGACAGGCAACTTTTTTTAATCTTCTATTGTCCAACTTCAGTGAGCCTGTGTGAATTGTAGCTTCAGTTTCCTGTTCTTAGCTGACAGGACTGGCACCCAGTGTGGTCTTCTGCTGCTGTAGCCCATCTGCTTCAAGGATCAATGTGTTGTGTATTCAGAGATGGCATTCTGGATGCCTTGGTTGTGACAAGTGGTTATTTGAGTTAATGTAGCCTTTCTTTCATCTCAAACCAGTCTGCCCATTATCCTCTGACCTCTGATATCAACAGGCATTTTCGTTCACACAACTGCTGCTCACTGGATATTTTCTCTTTTTCAGACCATTCTCTGTAAACCCTAGAGATGGCTGTGAAAATCCCAGTAGATTAGCAATTTTTTAAATACTCAGACCAGCCTGTCTGGCACCAACAACAATGCCACGTTAAGGCTGGGTTCACACCTATGCGAATTGGATGCGGGTTTCCCTGCATCCAATTCGCATGACAGGAGATTGTGACCAGCTCTCTATGGAGGCGGTTCACATATTTTCGTTGCTGCTGCAGAGCGGATTGCACAGGAGTGCTGTGCGTCTTTGGCTCCATTTTAGAGCTGAATTCAGGCAAAAATTGGGCCCTGATTCATCCCTGATACGGAGAACAGGGACGCACGGAACCCCTGCTGCAAGCCGCATCCATCGGAGGTGTGAACCCAGCCTCAAAGTCACTTAAATCCCCTTTCTTTCCCATTCTGATGCTCGGTTTGAACTTCAGCAAGTTGTCTTCACCACGTCTGGATGCCTAAATGCATTGAGTTGCTGACATGTGATTGGCTGATTAGCAATTTGTGTTACCCAGCAATTGAACAGGTATACCTAATAAAGTGGCCGGTGACGGTATATTATATATTATAAATTGTAATATAATCTATAAATCCTGGGATGGATGAGATTCATATTTATCATGATATAAAGGTGTATTGGATGACTAATGAAAAAGTAAACCAAACAGGTGCTAAAATTCACAATACGATAAGGGATGAATGGAACTAACAAAAAATTGGGATCTTTAAAACGAAAGATTGACAAATGAAAAACCGTGTAATAAAAAGGCATACTGATACCCAACTAATATCTTGTAGAAGACTCGTGGGGAACGAGATCAATGTAATACACAAAAGAAAGAAATAAAAAAATATATATATATTTATATATACACATACTGTATAGGTGCATAGATACATTTTATATATATATATATATATATATATATATATATATATATATATATATATATATATATATATATATATATATATATATATATATATATATATTAAATGTATCTATGCACCTAATACAGTATGTGTATCTATACATAAAAAAAAAAGCATTCAAACAGAACATAAGGTGGTGAAAGAAATGAAGTACAACTTGCAGTACAATACAAGTGTCCTGAGGGAACAAACTATAAGAAGCAGCTGTGGCATAAATATAAAATGGGCAATGGGGTGTGAAGGTCTATACCTAGCCTTGGTATAGATCTATGTGATCAAAAATTGTGGACAGATACTAAGGACAATGAGAAAGGGCAGCCTTCAAAATATAATAAGTGTTACGGAACTGGGGACTGGGATAAGCTGGGGAACCCAGCTTACCTTTGAGAGCTCTAGAAAACTCCTTGTCCAGCTCCCCCGGCCCCTCCTATGTGTAAGTTACCCTGTCTCTATTAGTGGAACAGGGTGACCGAGAACCCCAGTCTGATCTGCACTAATCACTGTACAACCACACCAGACTCAGCATTTCAAGTTACCTCTGTTATCCAGGGTTCTATATGTGTGGTTTGTGTTGAAAGAATGAAAGGGTTCTTTCACTTGGGATAGTAATATTTCTGAACAATATCCCTCAAGAAATATATGAAGATAAATGAATTCCACCTTTCCGACTGCTGGAATATTGTATGAGCTTGGTCTCATAAACTGTGGTAGACTTATTACTAGATCGTTTGAGGTGTGGCTGTATCCCATTGTTCTATTGTTTCTGTCTGCCTTGGGAGCAACCTATTATGGGATGTATATGTGTATGTGGATTAGATGCTAGAAAGGAGGGGGGGTGGGGTTTCCAGCAGCCCCTCCCAAAGACGGTCTACTGTTTCAAATGTTTGAATACCTGTGTCTGATGTTACTGGAGGGGGTAACATTTACCCCACCCTGTGTCATCGTGCAAAGGAGGAGGATTGTCCTCTGAGTGTATATCTCTTTGTGCCTGTGTTTGCATAAAGAGTCTTATGATTACCACCCTACACTGAGTCTTTGACAAGTGACTAAGTGGGCTAAGGGACCTTGGATCGTGCTGGTACCGGAAAAAGGAAGGTTTTACAACGGAGATAATCCTGTTGAGGACGGTGGTCCATGACATTAAGTATCAGAATAAACCTAAGATCAGGTGGGTATCTGAGTATGAAGAGTTCCACCAGATCTTCTTAAAGACATCATACCAAGACTACCCCCAAAGGCCCCAAACATCTTAATGCCGAGCCCTCTATCCACAAAGGTCCCAGATCAGATATACCAGTCTCAGTTAATGATCACAGCTCCAGAGAATCTTCAAGGCCTTCCAAACCTAATCTCAACAACAGATTTTTAAGGGACCCCTCTCTCCATGGCCATCAAAAGGCACCTAGAAAGTCTAGACGAGGTTGCCAAGGAAACAATAAAAAAAGTCAAACCTCTCCTCAAGAACTATGAAGATTTTATAAAGAATTTATTCTCTAGTCCCCTCACGGACCCAGAGATGTCATTACACAAAGAGCTGAATTTCCCCCTTTTTCTCCACCCACCCTCTTCAATCTTTTTAAGGATATCAAAAGTTTTTTTAGATCCTTCTCCATCTTTGGATTTTACCACAACATGAACAAAAAGAAATCAGTTCTTATCTCCCCTGAGGAAGCCAACATCCTGATAGGCCCTTGGGAGCCCACAAACCAGTCTGCTCTAGACATACTACAGGAACTCTGGACAGAGGATCCGATGGAAGACTCTCCTGATTGAACCTTGCAGTTTTTAGTCAAGCCCAAGAAAACGATCCATACGGACTTCAAACCAACATCAAAATTCAACCCATATCAAGACAAGGGTCCTTATGTTGAGACATTTTTTTCTCTGTCTACAATGACCTGAAGACGATATGCGCATGAAGGACCACACATAGGAACATCTCCTTAAGAGCATAAGGCACATCAAGAGTCCCAGCTTAATCCCAACATTATCATCAGGCAAGCTGATAAGGGTGGAGGGGTGGTTATATTGGACAAGAAAGATTATGTGGCTGAAGCTAATAGGCTGTTATCTGACCAGAATACTTATGCCTCGTACACACGGCCGGACTTGCCAACGGGCTAAACTCCGTCTGCATTTCCGACGGAAAGATTTAGAACATGTTCTATATCTGAGTCAGTCGGAAATGCTGACAGAAAAAGTCCGATGGGGCATACACACGGTCGGAATGTCCGACCGAAAGCTCCCATCGGACTTTTTCAGTCGGGAAGTCTGCCCGTGTGTACGCAGCATTACAGGAAGCTGCAATAAGATCCATTACTGGCTTTTAAATATGTACCTAAAGATCTGGTTGAGAAAGCCTTCAGAGAAGAAATTCTGAACCCCAATGAGAAATCCTTTCTATGCCCTATTTTTATTACCTACCTAAAGTCCACAAGGACCCATACCATCAACCATGTAGACCAATCATAGCATCAATGGACGGACCTACCAGTCATTTATCTGATTATATAAACAGCTTCTTTTAGCCAATTGTTCGACACCTCCCCACCTACAGTTGTGCTCATAAGTTTACATACCCTGGCAGAATTTATGATTTCTTGGCCATTTTTCAGAGAATTTGAATGATAACACAAAAACTTTTCTTTCACTCATATTTAGAGTTTGGCTGAAGCCATTTATTATCAATCAACTGTGTTTAATCTTTTTAAATCATAATTACAACAGAAGCTACCCAAATGACCCAACAGAAGCTACCCCAAAAGTTTACATACTCCAGTTCTTAATACTGTGTATTGCCCCCTTTAACATTAATTACACCTTGAGGTCTTTTGAGGTATTTGTGGATAAGGCTCTTTATCTTCTGAGATGGTAAAGCTGCCCATTCCTCTTGGCAAAAAGCCTCCAGTCCCTGTAAATTCTTGGGCTGTCTTGCATGAACTGCACATTTGAGATCTCCCCAGAGGCTCAATGATAGTGAGGTCAGGACACTGACATGGCCACTCCAGAACCTTCACTTTATTCTGCTGTAGCCAATGACAGGTCAACTTGGCCTAGTGTTTTGGATCATTGTCATGTTGAAATGTCCAAGTACATCCCATGTGCAGCTTCCTGGCTGAATGCAAATGTTCCTCCGGTATTTTTTGATAACGTACTGCATTCATCTTGCCATCAATTGTGACCAAATTTCCTGTGCCTTTGTAGCTCACACATCCCCAAAACATCAGCAATCCACCTCCGTGTTTCACAGTAGGAATGGTTTCATCATAGTCCTTGTTGACTCTTCTCCAAATGAAGCGTTTATGGTTATGGCCAAAAAGCTCAATTTTGGTCTCATCACTCCAAATGACTTTGTGCCAGAAGGTTTGAGGCTTGTCTCTGTGCTGTTTGGCATATTGTAAGCTGGATACTTCATGGCATTTGCGTAGTAATGGCTTTCTTCTAGTGACTCGACCATGCAGCCCATCTTTCTTCAAGTGCCTCCTTATTGTGCATCTCGAAACAGCCACACCACATGTTTTCAGAGAGTCCTGTATTTCACCTGAAGTTATTTGTGGGTTTTTCTTTGCATTACAAACAATTGTGGCTGAAATTTTAGTTGGTCTACCTGACCGTGGTTTGGTTTCAACAGAATCCCTCATTTTCCACTTCTTGATTAGAGTTTGAACACTGCTGATTGGCATTCTCAATTCCTTGGATATCGTTTATATCCCTTTCCTGTTTTATACAGTTCAACTACCTTTTCTCGCAGATCCTTTGACAATTCTTTTGCTTTCCCCTTGACTTAGAATCCAGAAACGTCAGTGCAGCACTGGATGAAAGAGGCAAGGGTCTGTCAGGAGTCCAGAAACTCATTGACCTTTTATACACACACACTGATTACAAGCAAACAAATCACAGGTGAGGATGGTTACCTTTAATAGCCATTCAAACCCCTTTGTGTCAACTTGTGTGCATGTTATCAGGCCAAAATCACCAGGGTATGTAAACTTTTGATCAGGGTCATTTGGGTAGTTTCTGTTGTCATTATGATTTAAAAAGAGCAAACACAGTCGATTGATAATAAATGGCTTCAGCCAAACACTAACCATGAGTAAAAGAAAAGAATCCTGGCACACAGCACCCTATATAAACAGAGTCTTCCTAGCATCAGAGCTGGATTGTCTTCAGCTTGTTCCTGTTGTTACTCTGCCTGATTAACTTTGTTCCTGAAAACACAGCTATCTTCTGACCATTCTCTTGGATCTCGCCTGCAATACTGACCTTGGCTTGAACTTATGATTACGGCTCTGCCTCCTGGGTCTGTACCCCGCTGCCCATCTGTTGCCAACCTCTGCCTGTTTCTGACTACGGTTTTGCCTTCTGACTTGGTACCCCGCTGCCAGCCTGTTGCCGACTCCTGCCTTTTCCTGATTCTGCAGTTGATCCTGATCTGGCTCCCGCTGAACAAGTTTGGTGATCAGTTTCCACATCTCCTCAGCAGAGGTTCCTGTATCTCCAAGTTCCAGCCTCCTGCCTGCGGGCACCTGCACCCTTTCGTTGCCCTCGCACTCCCTGTACCCACCACCAGGGGTGCTTGGACCGGAACCGTGCAAGAGGCCAACCTCATCATTTCGGGCTCCGCTGTAAGGTACGTGACAGTTATCAGTCATATTCTCTGGAAAATAGCCAAGAAATCATAAATTCTGCCAGGGTATGTAAACTTATTAGCACAACTGTATATATTGGATTCCTGTCAGGAACATGTTGGCTATAGCACAGCCACAGCTCCTAGGCGGAGGTGGATACACATGCGCAGACATGCTCCTGCATGTGCCCGTCTTGCCGGGCATAGCCTGAACACCTATGCGTATGCGTGAAATGGCCTATATAAGGACAGCAGCTGCACTAGTGCATTGCTGTCTGATCTGCAGCTTTACCTGTATACCTGTTGCTGTGATCTGTGCTTGATTCCTGTTTTTGACCTGACTTACCCTGACCACACCTTCCATCTGCCTGATATCCTGTTGCCAACCTTTGTCTGCATCTTGACCATTCTCTGCCTGCTGTTTTTGTTCATATCTGATCCTCCGTTGCTAACTTTGGCTTGTCTGACTCTGCATCCAGTTATCCGTCTGTCCTGCTCTGCATAGTGCCTGGTGACGCTGGTGCCTGCTTCCACTGTTCCTTCTGCCATCCACTGCTTCAGCCATCCAGCTCAGCTCTGGTGACGCACCTGCAACACATTGCTGCAACCAACGGAAGATCTTGCAGGCACTCTTACCTTACCGCACTCTCGCAGCCACTCTCACTACACCAGTGCCCCTTGAGCCGGGGCTGTACAAGAGGTCTCCTTCTACACGTCAGGCTCTGCCACAAGGTACGTGACAATTCCTTTTACAGGCCACTGAATTCATTTAACAGCACAACTATGTTACATTTGGCCACGATTTTATCCTTCAGATATGGGGGACTGCTATGGGCGCCAGCTTTGCCCCCAGAGCCAACCTGTTTGTGGCATACTGGGAGGACTTGTACATCTGGGCCCATGACCCATTTTCACACCAACTGCTATACGATAGAAGGTACATAGATGACATGAACATCATCTGACAAAGGGGATACTAACATCCAAGAATTCTTTAGCTACTGTAACGATAACCAGTTTGGAGTACAATTTACTATAGTTACAGATCCCAACAACCTAATATTTCTGCATTTTCAATTACTTCATGACCAACAGCTCAAGATATGCTTCTGGACACATTTTAAGCCTACTGCAGGGAATTTATGCTTGTATAAGAAAAGTTGTCATCATAACAAATGGATCATGAATATCCCAAACAGGCAATTCTGTCTGCAAAAATGCAACTGCAGCTCAATCAAGGACTATAAGTCCAAAAGGCTCATTCTAAAGCAAAAATTCCTTGAAAAGGGCCACAGAGAGGAAGACATAAAACAAAGTAATCAAGATATGTACTCCACCACAGTGAAAATAGACAACAATGACCAATCATCTACTAGAAAAGGGCCCATTTTTACTACTCAATTGAATAATAATCTATGGGCAATTAAGAGAACTATAACCAAACATTGGGGAATCCTTCTGAATGATCTCAAGCTGCAAGAACTCATTCCCAAAGCCCTAATCAGTTTTTTACGAAAGCTCAAAATATCAAAAATCTTATTGCTCCCAGTAAGATCAAAACCAGAAATTTCGGGCCCTCGCCTTCTATTCTAAGGATGTTTTCCACTGTAGGGATATATTGTCCTCTTAGGAAAAAGTGCTTCACATGTGCACATGTTAAATACAGTCAAAAAGCGTTCTTAGATTTTAAGGGCAACACTTTTACCATCAATAAATTTTTAACATGCTGCCCCTGCAAGATGTGTTATGTGAGATTGACTATTAAAATTCTCCGCATTCGATTCAGAGAACATAGGAGGAGTTTGAAAGAAAAGGTTCCAAAAATCAATATCCCGCAACATTTTACTTTGCATCATGTCAGTGACACCTCATTACTCCAGGTTACGGTCATTCAATCCCTACCCGATTCTCATATTGGATTTTCACAGTGTGGTCTTGATGAAGAACTGGAGGTCAACACCATCCTTTAACACAGGGCCCCACAGGCAAACTTTCTTGCTCTTCCCCCCCCCCCCCCCTTCTTTCATTGAGTTCTTGCCGCACCCGGTTTCAGGTCAACCCCAGCCTTTTGTCCCAAATTTGTATTAGTTCCATTCATCCCTTATTGTATTGTGAATTTTAGCAACTGTTCAGGCCTTTTTTTTTATTCATAGTCCAATACATCTTTATATCATGATAAATATGAATCTTATCCATCTCAGGATTTATGGATTATATTACAATTTATAATATAATATATAATATATTTTATATGTTTATTTTATGCATGTTTCTTTAATTGATGCACCTCTTTAACATAATAATGAAAATAACAATATTAATGATATCATATTTTTACATTGTTTCATTTATTCCCTGGACAACATATACTATATCTGGTATCATATTTTTATATAAAATGATATTATTCAATTTGGGTCAATTGTTTTTACTATTTAGGAGCAAAATGTTTCTTAATACATATTTGGCTGTAATTTTTTTGTATTTGATCATTTCTTAATTATTTTTGATTAATTTTTATTCTTGTTAGACATTTTTATTAGCATGTACTTCATTCTACCTTATATTATTTTGTACAAATAATTCATCTGGCACAAGCAATTTCCTCTTGAATATATGTATATTTTTATATACACCTTTACTCCCTTGGGCATGATGGGGTTAATTAAATTCTACAAATTCCTGAAGGTTAGGGCAATAGTCAGGCTGATGAATAAGCTGAGGCAAGCCTCTGATAGGTCACAGTATCCTCAGCACTTGACAGTTCTTCTGAGCAGTCTCCCATTGCAGCTTTCTGGATCCCTGCATTGCCCCCCCCCAGTGCTCCTGCGGTCCCAGCGACTCCAGTCGGGACAGGGCCATTGCCTGTTGGCTATGGACTCAACTGTTTACTTGCCCACTACTCAGAGATGTTTGTGGGTGCATAACAGTTTGCTTTTATCATAACACATTCAATAAAATCCTTCCCTTTCTTTTCTCTGTTGCAGTGCTTGGATTCCCAGCCCGGTCAAGAAGGTAGCCTTGTTTAATCAGCTGAGGTAGTAGCTGATTAATTAGCATTACATTTACAATTAATTCGCCTCCATTTACAATTAAAATCTTGCTTTATCACTGCCTGCTCAAATACTGCCTTCAGAATTCAAATGACAATTTGGATGTAAAGATGTTGTTAAATTTCAGTGATCTTAAAGTATATCTAAAGGCATTTTTTTTTTTTTTGGATAGAGCGGGGAAGGGTTAGCAACCCAGTGGCCAGTGCTGTGTGCATCCATAGATACACATAGAACCCGGCACACATCACCAATGCTCTCTCCTCCTAACAATAGGGCTGTCCTAATGCATGGGCCCCAGATGCATGGGGACCCTATCATAATTTTGCCTTACATTATACTTGCCAACTGTCCTGGATTTGCCAGAACAGTCACGTTTTTTACTAAGCTATCCCAGGATGGCTGTGCTCCGGGCAGCATCACAGAACCTGCACTGTGCCCTCCTGGTCCCAGTATTGTGCCCTTCTGACTACCCCAGTACCTCCCAGAACCTGTACTGTACCCTCCTGACTCTTCCTATACCATGCCCTTCTGCCCCCCGTACTATGCCCTTTGTGTTGATTAGTCTTTGCTGTGTAAACTCTATTTTATTTAAAGCACTAATTGATATATGTTTAATTCTATCAACTATTTATACTTTAATTCATGAGAGTAGGTGCGTAAATTGGGGCAGGCTGGTAAGAGCCCCAGAGTATTACTTTGCCTAGTGGCCCATGATGCTACTAAGACAGCCCTGCCTAACAACTGGACTGATGACAGCAAAAGCCTATCGGTCTGCTACATTCAGTACCTTCCTACACAACCCTGAAGATTGGGGATATGGTGTAGATTGTCCTGAAGCCAGTGATGATGACAAGGGACTGCAGGTTTTTATTTGGGGACGGGGGCATAGAAAGGTACTGGGGAGATGCATTAGGCTAAAAGGTAAGAAATACAAATTTAAAATTAAATGAAACATGAAGGTAACAAATAACACACCTATCATTAAGTATCCCTTTAAGTTTTTTTTTTTTTTTTTTAAATAAAATATGCTACTTGTCTAGCTGTCTTTGGTTTTAATACTTTTTGAGTTACTGATCTAAAACTAATATGCATCTGGCTCAGAGAAATTAGAAGTCCTTATCAGCATCATTGTTCTGTCAATAGTTTAAAACTAAAACTAAACTAATACTAAAACTGGAGAGTGCAAAATCTGGTGCAGCTGTGCATGGTAGCCAATCAGCTTCTAACTTCAGCTTGTTCATTTAAGTTTTGACAAAAAATAATTAAAAAAATTGAAGCTGATTTCTGGTTTCTATGTAGAGCTGCACCAGATTTTGCACTCTGCAGTTTTAGTAAAACAGCCCCCGAATGACAGCCAAAGCAGATTTTCTCACGACAGATTTTCTTTAAAACACATGCCATATTTCACCTAATTGTAGATTTAATTCTATTATCATATAACATACCTAACATGGGAGTGTTATCAGAATTGGGCAGCAAGGCATTCAGAATTAGCAGCAGCACGGAGAAACCCAGAATAACGGTGATCTTGAAATCAAGTCTATTTTCGTAATTGTGGATGAACATACTTGCAATATCCAGGAATACCAAGAAACAGGCAGGTATAATGAGGTTTAAAACGTATACAATAGCAACTCTTTTTATATAAATCTATGGAAAAAAAGCATATGGAAACAGCACATGAATATATTGCACATTCTCTCAGCAAAAAAGTTGCACACAGACACCACCAAAGATTATGCTCTGCTCCTGCTAATATATGGAGCGTAGTGTAGATGCTTCAGGGCTTAGTAAATGAGGTAAAGCTTCACTTTGCAAAAAAGTTCCCAATAACGTGCAATTAAAAATCAGCATTTGTGCTTACAGGACTGGGTGATGAAACTCAGCAGAGCTTTTCCTTGTTTACTAAGCCAGTGTTTCTCAACTCCAGTCCTCAAGGCGCTCCAACAGGTCATGTTTTCAGGATTTCCATTATTTTGCATAGGTGATTTGATCAGTTTCACTGCCTTAGTAATTACCACGACCGTTTCATCTGAGGGAAATCCTGAAAACATGACCTGTTGGGGCGCCTTGAGGACTGGAGTTGAGAAACACTGTACTAAGCTATGGAGCAAATGCCCTTGCAGAGTGCAACTGCACATGCAAGGTGCGCATTCTATTTGTCTTTGGCAAATCAACCCCAATGTAATAGAGATGGGAATTCCAGAGGCAATGTCATAAGTCTCTTTCCAGGATAACCCTAGGATATGACTAGATTTCCATTGTCCGGAAAACATAGGGAGTACAGCACCTTTTCTCTTAATACTCCACTAGAAAAATGGGAAAACTTGATGGGTTTACCAGAAAACGACTCTATATTTTAATTCTTGTAAAATATCCCCAGTATTTCTAGGAAGACCGCAAGCAAAAGGTCAGGTGTATGATGTGTATTTAAAGTATATATTAAGCCAAAACTTTTTTTTTTTTTAGTTTTGGATAAAGTGTGGAAAGGTTAAAGTCCCTGAAAAGTTTTTATTACTTTTCTGTCCAGTACACAGGCTTGAAATGTGGTATCTATGGCAGATGAGATAATGTCACCCTGGCGCGTTCAGAAGAGTATTTACGCAGGCATAACTTACATGTTAAAAGAACCAGAGATGTTTGTTTTCTCACAGAACGGTTTAATGCAGAGTTGAGGCAGGTAAAAGACAATAGTTCTGACAGCGTTCAAGAAGCAGTGTGGTTACATAGGGGATATTACACAAAATGACTCCTAGCAAGGGGAGAGTGGGAGGAACAACAAGCAGAGAGGGAGTCAGGGATTCGGGCAGTTGAGAACGAGGACGCAGTTGGTCCGCATGCCATCTGCAAATGGAACCATCTTCCAGGCAGACCCTATACATCTTGGGTCCCAAAGTCTCTGCAATGACAGCAGGAAGCCAACGGGTGTTGGAAGCCCCATAAGATCAGGCCCATACCTTTTGTTGGGCTGTGAATGGGGGGAGCTCATCATGTCTGACATCTTGTCTTGGGACTGCAGTACATGTTCCTGGACTGTTTGAGGGCAGAGCATGTCCAAAACAGTCCATGGCTGCCGACCCAGGAGTTCCGCTGAATTTTTTTTAGTGGTTGCATGTGGTGTGTTTCTGTAAGCAGAAAGGAAGGAGTCCAGCTGCTGGGGTGACAGGGACTGTTGTTTACTTGCAGCCACTGTAGCTTTGAAATAGCGTTTGAAAGCCTGCACAAACCGTTCTGCTTGACCATTTGTAGCTGGGTGGTAAGGTGCGGTCAACTTGTGCTTGATGTTGTGGGCAGTCAGGAAACGCTGAAACTCCTGACTGGTGAATTGTGCACCGTTGTCTGTGACAATTCCCCTGGGGTATCCAAACGTGGCAGCAAGATGTAACAGTATGGAAACCATTGCCTTAGTAGTTGGCTGAGTAACAGGAATGACCTCAGGCCACTTTGAATGAGCATCCACTATGATCAAGAAGGTGTGTCCTCTGATCTGGCCTGCAAGGTCCAAGTGTAGGCGAAACCAAGGAACCGTAAGCCAAGTCTAGGGCTAGACGCACCCTCAAGGAGTATCTCTTGCAGTTTGTGCACATCCGGCACAAGCATTCACATATGTCGTGATATCTGAGTCTAGATTTGGCCACCACACATAGCCTCGGGCTTTTTGTTTCATACGTGTGCCCCGGGATGACCAGTATGTAGCAAGTCCAGAATGTGTCTCCGGAGGGTCTGTGGATGGATCACTCGGTCTCCCCATAAAACACAGTTGCCATTCACAGTTAATTCCATACGCCTACGGAAATAAGGTTCATAATCCTGTGTGGCGGTTGCAGGCCAACCGGACCGTACCCAGGAGAGTATTGTTTTCAGAAATGTATCCTTGGCTGTATGGGCTGCTATCTCCCCAGAAGACAAGAAGGACAGGCTGGTGTAACAACAACTTTTGACCGGTGGAGAAGAGTCCACTGACGTCCCTGTCAGTCGGGACATTGCATCTGCATTAGCATTGGCATCATGACCGCGATACAGAATTTTGTAGCTGTATGCGCCCAAGAATAGGGCATAGCATTGGAGGCGGGCCGCAGTAGTCTGAGAGATGACTTTGTCAGGGATAAAGATCTGAAGGAGTGGTTTATGGTGCGCCAGTATGGTGAATTCTCTACCATACAGGTAAAGATGAAACCTCTTAGATGCCCATATCAGCGCAAGAGCCTCTTTGTCAATGTGTGAGTAATTGCTTTCTGCTTTTGTCAAAGACCTGAAGGCAAATGCCACTGGTTTTTCTGACCCATCTGGTAAGATGTGAGATAGTACAGCCCACAGACCATAGGGTGAGGCATCACAAGCCAAGGTAAGAGGCTTCTGGAGGTCATAGTGCATGAGCATGCGTGACGCCAACACTTCCGCTTAGAACACTTCGAAAGCACGTTGGCATTCAGTCGACCAGTGCCATTTGGAGTATTTCTCCAAAAGCTTGTTCAACGGAAACAAGGCATGTGCCAGATCTGGCAGAAATTTGTGGTAATAGTTCAGCAAGCCAAGGGATGATCGCAGCTGCTGGACGTTGGTTGAGGCTGGAGCTTTGACTAAAGCATCAAATTTGGCTTCCGTGGTGTGTATACCCTCCGCATCCACAAGGTGGCCACAAAACTCTAATTTAGGCACCATGAAGTGGCATTTTGCTAAGTTCACTTTTAGACCCTACTTTTAGAGTCTCGGCAACACAAGCTCCACGTTCCGCTTATGTTCCTGCTCTGTCCGTCCCGTGATGAGCATGTTATCTAGCAGACACTTTGTGAAAGGAATGTCCGTCAAAATCTCGTCCATTTTCCTTTGCCAAATGGCTGGGGCAGAGGTTACAAACACCATCCAATTGTATTCATACAGTCCCTTGTGGGTGTTGATGGTTAGAAACTTGCGGGAAGAAGGATGAACCTCAAACTGTAAATATGCTTGTCTGAGATCAAGCTTGGTGAACTTTTGACCCCCCGCAAAAGAGGCAAAAATGTCATCTACTCTGGGTAGGGGATACTGGTCTATCTCCAGTTGGAAGTTCAGTGCCATGCGGAAATCGCCACAAATGCGTAGGTCCCCATTTGCTTTCTTTACTGGTACAACTGGTGATGCCCACTCACTGTGCTCTACCTTTGAGATGACACCTTAGTTCCGCTTCCACTCCTGCACGGAGTGCAAAAGGTACTGTCCGAGCTTTGAAGAACTTAGGCTGAGCGTTGGGTTTCAGCTTGAGTCTCACACAGTCATGCTTTATTTTCCCCAACTGGTCATCAAAGATCTTTGGGAACCGCTGCTTCAGGGACACCACCCATCCCTCATTATCATTAACAGGGATATATGGCGATGTCTGGCATACCAAAGTGAGCAATCCAGTCTCTCCCAAAGAGTCCCCCATTTTCTAGGATATATAATGGCAGTCTTTTTGTCTGACCCATGTACAATACCTGTACTTTCGCGTAACCCAGTGGGTGGAGTATCTGCTTTGAGTATGTCTGCAGTTTGATTGGTGTTGGGCGGACAGTTGTTCGGGTCTGAAGTTGTCTCCATTGTTTCTGGGTGATAACTGAAACTACTGCTCCTGTGTTTACATCCATCTTGAGTTTCTTTCCGTCAACAGTTACCTCTACAGTCATTGCGGAGGGTGCTGAATGCATATGATGTATGTCTAATCTGTGGAGCACTTCCTCATCCTCTGACTCAGATGATGTATATCTTCCCACCATATATGTCTTTGTCTTGGGGTTCAGAGGCTGTTTATTTTGCACCTTCTTACTACGGCACACTCGTTTAAGATGGTCTGTCTTACCTCAATTATGACAGGTCTGATCCTTAAACCGGCAGACTTTGTGGTCATGGTCTGTATTCCCACAATGGTAGCAAGCTGACTCCCGGCTTGGTGGGGGTCTGTATTTCCAGTTTGCGGCAGTTGGCTTGACTGCTGTTCTGAAAACTTCCTGTTTCACCCCTTCCCTTTTGTCCTGGGAGTTCAATTGCTCTGTATCTTTCACAGCCATCTCAATTGCCTTTGTAAGGGTAAGGTCTTTCTCTGTTAACTCTTTTGGCTAGACTCGCTGTTCAGTCCCGTGACAAACTTATCTCTCAGTGCAGTAGGTAAGTACTCCCCAAAAGAACAGGTAGGGGATGGTCTGCGAAGGGCGACCACATAAGCTTTAATTTCTTCACCTGGCTGCTGCTGCCACTGATAGAACCGAAATCTTTCTGCAATCTCTAGTGGTTTAGGCTGGAAGTGATCCTCAAGAGTGTCATATGTCTTAGCACCAACCACTGTCAGAAATACTGCTACTTGCCTGTCGCCTGGGATGGCATTTGCACCGAAATACTATTCCAGTCTCTCAACCCAGGAACTCCAGGATGTCTGTTCTCCATCAAATTCACTTAATGTCCCAATCAATGATATTTTCCTGCTGGGCTCTGTGAGTGCTCTCTCTCAGACTGATAGAGACTTTGTAAATCCCATCCTCGTCGCCACTGTTATATTCTCTGAGTTGTGAGAGACACAAGACTCTGGTCTGGAACAACTGATGTTTATTTCAGTACTCACTGTACACTGCAACATGCATCTCAGGACAGGTATCTTATTATGCTTCCTTACATGTGCTCTAAGATGGCTACGATACCCATTGACCCTTATCATCACTCCTGGGTAGAGCCAGCCTTAAAGTGACAGTACATGTCGAACCTTCAGGTATAACACCTCTCTCTGCAGATTGCGGGCCAAGCCACCTGAGGAGCAGATCTAGTTCTTCAGCAGCAGTAATTCCAAGGTCGTTGACTGCAGTTCTGAAGGCACCTTTCCAACTTCTGTAGCTCTCAGGTCGACCACTAAAGCTTGTAAGATCTGTCTTAGTAAGTTCATGGCTGAGTATGTACTTTACAAACTCTGCTGTATCTGTAGTCTCTGGCTTTGTGAAGGGAGCTGCTGGCTGGATGGTACTGTTCACGTTGTCACTCACATTGTTGTTAAAAGATGCAGGGAAATATGGTGCAGCAAAGGCATTCAGCTGTGGAGTTGATTTAGAGTTTTATGTCTTGATGACACATTTATCTGAAGCTGTGAAGTTGACAGGAGATTGGTGACTTGCTTGCAGTTTGGTCTGATGCTCTGTGATGCATGCAGAAGAGTTAGGATATTGAGCGGGAAGCGTGCAGTCTTGCATCAAAGAAGCGGCAGGAACGTCCTTGTCGTGGTACTATGAAGTCTCTGGGTTATCGGGAGCATAGGGGGCAATTTAGCGTACACTGCTTTGGCTTAGGACATAGTCTTTTGTGCACTTAAGAGGATCTTCCACCTCTGCGATTCTTCAGAGGATGCTGTATTTCTCACTTCCGCTCATAGCTTGTTCTAAGATCTTTAGCCTCGCCATAATTGTAGCATAGTTACACTGTTCCCTTAGGGCTTCTATTACTGCCCTTTTGCGTGCTGCTTCTGCTTGGGCTTGAGCTCCCCTTGCTGCTGCCTTTGCTTAGGCTTGAGCTTCCCTTGCTGCTGCCTCTGCTTGGGCTTGAGCTTCCCTTGCTGCTGCCTCTGCTTGGGCTTGAGCTTCCCTTGCTGCTGCCTCTGCTTGGGCTTGAGCTTCCCTTTGCTGCTGCCTCTGCTTGGGCTTCAGCTTCCCTTGCTGCTGCCTCTGCTTGGGCTTCAGCTTCCCTTGCTGCTGCCTCTGCTTGGGCTTCAGCTTCCCTTGCTGCTGCCTCTGCCTGCATCTCTGCTCTCTTTTGCACAAAGGCAGACTGCACTTTGGTAGCTTCAGCTTATGCACGGGCACTGATTAGTTGCTCACTAAGCGTAAAGTACCTTGAACGTTGAGATCTAGAAGATTTTTCAGAATATCTAGTAGATGCAGAGATGTGGGATGCACCATCCTGTAATTGTGCGAGTCTTGCTTCTGCCTTTGCTTTAGGTTGTAGAATAAAGCTGTCTCTTTCCAGGTTAAGCAGCTGGACATTTTTCAATTCCTCTAGTGAATCCTCAGTGTTAATATTCTGCAGGATGTTTTCATATTTATTGCTAGTAGTTTGATATGAGGCAGACAACTCCTTAAAGGGGTTGTAAAGGTAAAAGTTTTTTCACCTTAATGCATTAAGGTGAAAAAACTTTTGACAATACCGCCGCCCCCAGCCTCCCCCCCCCCCCGTTTTACTTACCTGACACCTCGAATCTCCGCTGCTCGCTCCTGTCTTCTCTTTTGCAGCTCAGCCTGGTCGCTGATTGGCTACAGTGGATGGATTGAAAGCAGCGCAGCCATTGGCTCGCGCTGCTGTCAATCACATCCAATGACGCGGCGCGATGGGGGGCGGGGCCGAGTGATACAGCAAACGGCTATAGCCGCCGGCTGTATCACGGGAGCGTGCCCGCAATAACTAACCACCATGCGAGGGAGCTCGCATTAAGGTGGTTAGTTATTGCGGGGAGGAGCTGAGACAGCTGCCGAGGGACCCCAGAAGAGCAGGTTCGGGGCCACTCTGTGCAGAACGAGCTGCACAGTGAAGGTAAGTATGACATGTTTGTTATTTAAAAAAAAAAAAATATCTTTACAACCCCTTTAATGGCACCCTCTAGTTGCAGTACCTCATTGTTTTAGACACAATGGAGAGAACTTTGTCCCAGAAATGTTTTACGCTAGCTGATAGTTCATGTCTGTCAGATTCATAGTTCTCTTTAACCTTCCAGGTGGGCTTTATAGTGCTCTTTGATAACAGCAGGCTCTGTGTCCTGTTGCTGGCTTGCACTATGTGTTACTGGGAGCAGTGGTTCCTCACAGAGAGACATTATGGAGCCTTCCTGACTCATTGTAGCATGAGAGAGACACAGGCTGCTGAATGCAGGGGATTTCCCTCTGTGTAAACAGCTTGTGACAGGCTGGGCTGACCTTGCAGACACACAAAACTGGCAGCAATTTCTACTAGCTAGGCAGTAAATCTGCCCTGAGATCTATTCGGTAACACACAGCAGATTCTGTTAGAGCTGAGTATTGCCTTTTACTATTCTGTCCAGCGCACAGGCTTGAAATGTGGTATCTATGACAGATGAGGTCATTTCACCCTGGCCCGTTCAGAAGAGTGTAAACAGAGAAGAAGATAAAGATAAACTCCTGCGCTCATGAGGGTGTAGTGGGTATGAGTACGTAGTACTGTTGTAATGGCCAAACTGGAGAAGATGATCTAGTGTGTCCCGCTGCCTGGACTGATCCGTGGTGGTCTGAAGAAGATTATGTGGGAAGAAAGGGTGGAAGGCGCGTGATCAAACACTAGAATCAAATTCTACAGTTTATTCATAAGTGATAAAATACATACATGTGAGAAATAAAAACATACTGCATTTTGTAGGAAAGGGTTACACAATATATATATATATATATGTATATATATATACACTTGTAGTGTTACAAGAGGAACATGCCCAAACGGGGGCAAATACTATAATATTAGTTGACGCGTTTCAAGGATAACCTCTTCATCAGAGCTTTGAAAGGTGAAAACCAGTCTGTGTAGACACATGGACCAACACATATACACATGGGAAGGAGTGGCTACTGGGGAGATTTAACACGTGTAGAAAGGTTAGTTTTCCTTAACTCCATGTAGGTCCACATCTGAGCGCTGCAAGAGAGTGTGTGCAAGGAGTCCTACTTGTAGGAATGGGAAAGTCCGGTGTACCTGTTGCTGAAGCTTCTGAGGGAACTGCAGACTGCGGGCGTCCTTTGGCGGCCAAGGAAGCAGAATAGCGGGAGAAGAGAGGTGTCTCTGAAGAGTGCCCAGTCATAGACCTGTAGGCGCTGTGTCTGTCTTCATACGTGAAGAGCCTGGATGCTGTTCAGAAGAGTATTTACTCAGCCATAACTTACATGTTAGAAGATCCAGAGATGTTTGTTTTCTCACAGAACTGTTTAATGCAGAGTTGAGGCAGGTAAAAGGCAATAATTCTGATAGCGTTCAAGATGTAGTGTGGTTACATAGGGGATATTACACAAAATGGCTCCTAGCAAGGGGAGAGTAGGAGGGGCTATAGAACAACAAGCAGGGAGGGAAAGGCTTAAAGAGGAAACAACATTAA
The DNA here is from genome assembly GCA_037952835.1 of Lithobates septentrionalis. Lineage (NCBI taxonomy): Eukaryota > Metazoa > Chordata > Amphibia > Anura > Ranidae > Lithobates > Lithobates septentrionalis. The sequence continues at coordinate 840,364 of JBBDGP010002320.1, forward strand.
AGCAGTAACTACAAATACATAAAGGTGGGTCCAGTTATGGGACATGACAATTACTTTAATGGGAAGTATAAATTCTCTTTGCCAACCAAATCAGTGCATAGAAATACAAATAATAATCGGTTAATGTGCAGTCTTAACTTTCAAAAACAATTATGTGTTTAAAATAATTACAGTTCATTCAAAATGATTAACTATCAATGTATTATTATTCAAAATTATTTTTTATCATTAGCGATCAAAATGATTGGCTACATACACCTTAAAATAACCGAATTTATCATTTCCAGTGAATCAACCCTTTAAATTAAACCTATGAGGACAGAGATCTAGAGACTGCCATTGCTGATCTATGCTCCTACAAATGAGGTTGCCTGCCTGTCATCCTGATCCATATTTTCTCATTTACTGTCCTAAAACAAGCATGCTGATTGGGAGTTCTGACCTAACTCTGACTTTAATCATACCTCCCAATTTTCAAACTTGAGAATGAGGGACACTTGAGGGAGGCAGAGACCTGTGGTGCCTCGTGGCAAAAAGTGGGTGTGACTGAACTTCAGAGTGGGAGGGGTTTAAATGATATGGCTACACAATACCCCGGTTTTGGAGATGTGCTAGGGGTGCTTTGGAAAGGGAGAGGACTTGTGCTAGAAAGTGGGGTGGAGGGGGGTTTAGATATGTGCTGGGGGGATCTGGGAAGGGGGAGGACTTCTGCTAGAAGGTGGGGGGGTCAGATATATAAGGGAGGGCACCTTGGGAGGGGAGTGGACTTGTGCTAGAAGGTGGGGGAGCAGATATGTGAGGGGGATGCTTTGGGAAGGGAGAGGATTTGTGCTCTGTGCCCCATCCCCTGTAAGTTTCCATCCACAATAATTTTATTGCGGCAGCTCAATCAGAGCGGTATCCCTCCTCCCCAGCTCCTTTTGCTCTATGTGTGCATGGGAATATAAGCCCTGAGGAGGAGATGGCTTCACACTCACAGATCCATACAGCCTCATACACACACGCATACTCACATACAGATCCATACAGCTCAGCGCCGGGACTCGTTCTGGCACTGGGATTTAGCATGGATTCACTGGGACGCCAAAATTTAAATTCATTCTCAGGATGGTCTAAGCAAATCCAGGATGTTTGGCAGTATGAGCCCCTGAAATTTAGACACTGACAAAAATAGCTTATTCATGCCCTATTGGTATCTTCGCCCTTGTGAACAAGGCCGTACACAGAAAGACACAAAGACACTCTCACACACACTCGCATACAAACCCATACAGCCTCATACACACACGCACACTCACATACAGTCCCATACAGCCTCATACATACACACTCACATACAGACCCATACAGCCTCACACACACAAACACTTTCACATACAGACCCATACAGCCTCACACACAAACGCACACTCGCATACAGATCCATACAGCCTCATACACACACACTCACATACAGACCCATACAGACTCTTACACATACAGACCCGCACAGCCTCATACACGCACGCACACTCACATACAGTCCCATACAGCCTCATACACACAAACACATACACATACAGACCCATAAACACACGCACACTCACATACAGATCCATACAGCTTCATACACACACGCACACTCACATACAGCCTTATATACACACTTACATACAGACCCATACACAAACGCACACACACTTAAATACAGACCCATACAGTCTCATACACACACACACTCACATACAGACCCATACAGACTCATACACACACAAACACATATACAAACAGACCCACACAGCCTCATACACGCACGCACGCACACTCACATACAGTGCCATACAGCCTCATACACACACACACACTCACATACAGACCCATACACACAAACATATACACATACAGACCCATACACACACGCACACTCACATACAGATTCATACACACACGCACACTCACATAAAGACCCATACAGCCTTATAAACACACTCACATACAGACCCATACACACACGCACACACACTCACATACAAACCCATACAGCCTCATACACACACACACAGACCTATACAGCCTCACACACACTCACATGCAGACACACACTCACATACTTCCTCTTCTTGAAGAGTGTCGAATGGGCCATCCTCACCCCCGATCTGCTCATCTTCCAGTCAGTGGAAAGTTGCTGAAACCCTGAGTTTAGTTCTGAGTTTCCTGTTCTCTGATCGCCAGCAGGTGGGAAGAGCCAGAGTTATTTTTGCTGCCTGGGTTAAATGGCCAGTCCCCGCCCCCAGTCCCCCCTTTTCCAATCAGCAGCAGGTGAGTGAGGCTCAGTGTTTCCACATCTGCTTTGATGTTTGCCCGCCCACATTCCCGATTTCTGCTTTCGGGGCGGGCTGTGGTACACCCAGGTTCCCTGCAAGAGGGGGAGATGTGCATGAGGTTCCCCGGTGATGGGCTCTGGGACTCCAGCCGGATTCACAGGATGCTGGAATTTGCAATCTCGGGGGCGGTCCCGACTAATCTGGGACGGTTGGGAGATATGCTTTAATAGTTAGCGTGTTTGATCCAGGTCATTAAATCAGAAAATCAAGTTTTGGATAAAGATGAGGCTGACAGTTAACAATTTCTGAAGGGCAACCATCGCTGTATGTTTTTTTTTTTTTTTCTTCAGTACAGGTTTCCTTTAAATGAAAAGTCCAGGAAACTAATGAACTAGTAGTGGTAAATAGTGAAATTTGCATTTGTGCTTGGAAGCTAGGAAATCCACTTGGCTTACATTTATTTGGGTTTTATGAAATTCAATCCAGCCAGATTTCTTTTAAACAGGCCTGCACCCCAACAACATATGATTCTGCGCTATGGGTATGTCTGCTGTGCAGGACAGAGCCTGAATCAGTGGATGCACTGGTATGCTGTTTTTCACAGATGTAAATTCAAACTTCAATTATTATTAGCAAATATACAGATTTTGATGCAGGGCAGCAGAGATAGCAGGAAATGGAATAGACCCAAAATGTAATGCAAAAGAATATTCTTAATAATTGCAACAGAAGATACATAGCAAAATACAGTGAGAAAGGTAAACAGAGGTCTAGAATTTTAACATGTACTGTCATTCCTTACACTGTAGACGACTTGGCTGTATTCCACGTCCATAGTTTTATATGTCGTGTTGTACACTGCTACCGACTGCAGCACCCATTCATCTTTAGTGGCAAACACACTTTGTGCATTTTGGTTGACAACTGAAGAGTTGCTTTTTGGCCACATAACAATATCTGAAACTACAAAGAGCGGCACTGCTGCTAGTAATTCATCATTCTATGGAACATTCTTATGCAACTATAGATAAACCAGGAAAAATGTAGGTGAAAGTAAAAGCACAATATGTTGGCAGTGGTTATTAGAAAGACGCTAATGTCCACACTGTAGATCACATTTATTTCCTTATACATTATACTTCCCAACTTTGTAATTTAAAGCACAATTAAACTGTATCTGAACAACCCAAACTAAATACACTATTTATTCATTTTTAAACAGGTAAGGACAAAAACATAACAGTGTCTTGAATTTAAAGCTCCATAGTATGCACCACCTGTACATATGGCTGCACAAATTATAGGCAACAAGTGAGCTCAGTTGCTCCACACTTTCTCAGCAGACGAAAACACGTAGGGCGGGAAAAGAGTGCTGACAGCAGCCATATTTGTATGTCCAGGACACTGTCATGTTTTAATCCCTATCTGTTTAATTTAACGTTCAATAAATACTACACTATGGGGGTTATTTACTAAAGACAAATCCACTTTGCACTACAAGTGCAAACTACAAGTGCAAAGTGCACTTGAAATTGCACTGAAAGTACACTTGGAAGTGTAGTCGCTGTAAATCCGAGGGGGACATGCAAGGAAGATAAAAAAAACAGCATTTTATCTTGCACAAGATTGGATGATAAAATCAGCAGAGCTTCCCCTCATTTCAGATCTACCCCTCAGATTTACAGCGACTGCACTTCCAAGTGCTCTTGTAGTGCAAAGTGGATTTGCCTTTTGTAAATAACCCCCACTATACTCTATCTGGCTCCAGTTTGATGAGCACTTGTTCCACACAGCCATCTACCTGTCACTTTCAATGGTGTAACAGTCTGTTTGGTGCCATTATCAGAGGGTCATTTTCTTAAAGGGACCGTTCCTAAAGGGTGAATTGCTGTGGCCTGGTTGATTGTACTGAGCTCACTTGCTAACTATAACTTGTGCAGCCATATGTTCTGGTGAGTGCATTGGATTGGTGGTGGCGCACACTGTGGAGTTTTAAATTCAACTGTTATGTTTTTTTCCTTACCTGTGTAATATGGTTTCATTAAATACTACACTATATATACTCCATTTGGCTCCGTCTTGGTGAGTACCTGTTCCACACAGCCCTGCCCATCCATTCATCGTTTCTAATTGTGTTGCATTCTGCTCCTAAACTCGGTGCAGGCACATGGCGTACATGTGTGTGATTGTGCCTGCAGTATATTATACTGTGGCGGGTCGGCAACTAGTTATGCAGATGTAATTTTTTTTAGTACGAAAACTGTTTAGTGCACACAGTATTGATGTTTGAGCATCAGCGTTTCTGGACATGTAATTTCAGGCATTTATGTTACACATATTCACGTGTAAACATCATGCGTGCGCAAAAGAAGGGGGCGGAGGAAGCAGTGTGGAGCAAAGTGTGGAGCAAAGCCTGAAGCAAAGCCTGAAGCAACAAAGTGTCTGTTACTGGAGCCCCATGGTCCCATTGGAGTGTCTGACGCCTGAGTCCTGACGGATGCCTATACATGCTGCACCTTGCTTGATTACATGAAAAAGGCGATTCTTGACCCTCTATAATTAAAGGGTCCATTCCTTCAGGTGAGAGGCCATCTTATCCCTTGGTGGTGGGCTGCCTGAATCACTTCTCTGCATACGGGTGTCCGCTCGCACTTGAGGATGATTTATTGATTACTCTCATGGACTTATTTGATACTGTGGTGGACTTTAGTGTTTTATTTGGATTTTAGCGCTGCACTATCTGATGTTTATTGTATTTAGGGATTTGTTCTTCGACCCTAGTGTTCAGCAGCTACATTACGCATATATACCACTTCGCGCTGATTTATTATTTTTTATTTTTACATATTCACGTGTATTTGCACAAGCAATACATTCCTTATGGCAAAATATATGAAAATTTTAAATATTTATGCTTATTTGCACATATTTGCATGTATTCGCATGTATTTGTGCATACCGGCGCAAACTACTGACCGGTAAACCATATTTTTCAATTTTTGTTTTTACTCAAGAATACGCAGTGCTGGTTTAGGCACTTGTGTGTACAGGCACATTATAAACAAAGGGCTTTATTTTAGATCAGTAAAAAACAAACAAAAAAAACGCTGTACTGAGCTTTTTCAAGCTGCAGTGTACAAGAGGCCTAAAAGGTATGAATACCATAACTAACCTAAAAGATTAAATACATGTACTTAGAGCAGAACTTATTACAGAAAAAAGATCTCTTCCAATAAAAAACACATGATCTGTGCAACAAGCATACCTGTGTAAACATAAGAGCCAAAGGTGAGCTTGCAAGTCTGGTTATCAAAAGGGAACTTGAAAATGTCCAAATTGCAGGTGCTGATAATGCGTAGTGGCATTGCATTTGTGATTTTCCCATTGCTACGCAGTATATAATATGGAATTTTTGGAGATTTATCATCATTTTCTGTCCTATGGGATAAGAAATGTGATTAGCTACAAAGCATAATACAAATATCCCATCATAATGATAATGCATTTTAACCCAGAATACACTTTATGCACACCTCCTAAATTTCTGAGATCAGAAAGGAGGGACACATTTTAGTGCTATACTTCTAGCTATATGCCCACCACACTTTACTCACTTCCCTCAAAAGGTAGTAAAATGCCATAGTAATTAAATTCATCTGACAATTGCACAACTCATTTATTGTCAGCAAACAAAGGTCATCAGTTAGTTGTGTTACAGCGTCAGACATAATCCATTACTAAATGTTGAATAATAAATTCAGCAGTAAGAAAATAGCAGTCAGTCCAGTCAACATATAGCAGTGATGAGAGTAAACAGAAATCTTAGTAAGCAGGCCTTTGCTATGTTTGAACCTGATAAGTACACATTTATGAACTCCATTCAAATTTCAACTAAACCACCTAAACCACCTTAGCCGTGCCTAATGCCCCGTACACACGACGGAAAATGTTCGATGAGAGCTTGTTGTCGGAAATTTCGACCGTGTGTAGGCTCCATCGGACATTTTCCATCGGAATTTCTGTCAAACAAAATTTGGGATCTGGAATTTAAATTTCCCGACAACAAAATCTGATGTCGGAAATTCCGATCGTGTGTACACAATTCCGACGCACAAAGTTCCACGCATGCTCAGAATCAAGCAGAAGAGCCGCTCTGGCTATTGAACTTAATTTTTCTCGACTCGTTGTGCATGTTGTACGTCACTGCGTTCTTAGCGATCGGAATTTCCGACAAGATTTGTGTGACCGTGTGTATGCAAGACAAGTTTGAGCCAACACCCGTCGGAAAAAAATCATGGATTTTGTTGTCGGAATGTCCGATCGTGTGTACAGGGCATTAGGCTGCAAGGTTTAAACCCTGACATTATCGATAGCTGTTTGTGCATTTACAGCAATCAGTTAGGCTGAATTCCAATGCTCTGCCACTTCCCATTAGCAGGGAGAGTGGGAGTGCTTATAGTGCCCAATGACTTGAAGCTGGCCACAGTAGATCATCAGACTTGAAGTCAAAACCTGGAAAATCATTATTGGCTCCTATTGCTCAATAGACTACAGTTCCCAGGAGGGCTTGGGAGCAGGGTGGAGAAAGAAGCTGTATTTTCCCAGGCTGCTTGTGGAATTGTGTGAATTTTTTCTGAGTAGATGCGTCTGAATGAGTGAACACATCCCAGGACCCGGACCTGGTTGTAGTGGAGCTGGGGCCACAAGCATGTCATTGCAAGACCACAGAGAGAGAGAGAGTACTAAAGTGCATAGGACTGCCCCATCACCACCAAGAGTTCTGCACTGCATTCTCGTTAAGTGGTACCGTTGGGTGAGCCCATCGGCATACATCATCTGCAAGCAGCTGCCCCAATTGGTGGTATACCAAAATCGCCCAGAAGGAAAAACAGATCCATTAAAGACTTGGCACTGTAATCAGCTCTTATTGCTAGCAGAAGCCGTTCTGGTGCTTTAGTAACCAAGTTCACAGCCCACCCAACCAGGCTCCATAGATCACACCCAGTGACCAGGTCTCAGATTTTGCCACCAGATGTAGAGGAAGGGAAAGCAGCGAGGAGGAAGATGTTTATATGACTGCATAGGTGTGCGCAGCCTAATGCATTAGGGTGTGCACCCTTAAGCTCAAACACACACGCGTGTGTATGTATCTACATATATATGACTCCGGCACATTGATCTCCCTGCTGGCATAGTGAAAGAGTAAAGGATAAACACTTCTCTTATGGCATAGCCGGTAAGAGGGAGATCTTTCCCATGTTCCTGTTGCTACACAGAACAATAACACTAATGCGCATGGGGGGGATTAGGGTGTGCCTGGGCACACCCGGCACACCCTGTGCGCACGCCTATGATGGACTGGTTGTGGCCAGCTACACTGTCAGAGACTTCCACTCCTCTTTCTCCCAGTGAGACAGATACTGGAACCCTAAGGCCTGAGGCTCCAGAATTTATACCCCAGAATCACTTCCTGGAAAGTCAAGAAGACCTCCCCAATTTACCTGACTGCAGAAGACAGAGACTACTCAACCACTCACAGAACCAGATGGTTATGGGCTCCTATTACTCAATGGACTACAGGTCCCAGGAGGGCTTGGGAGCGGGTAGGAGAAAGAAGCAACATCTTTCCAAGCTGCTTGTGGAATTGCACAGTCTTTTGCTGAAGAGACACGAGGGTGAACACATCTTGAGAGGTGGACCTTCTTGCAGTGGAGCTGGGGCTGCAAGAGTGTCATTGCAACACCACGGAGAGAGAGTACTAAAGAGTGTAGGACTGCACCATCACCACCGAGAGTTCCGCACAGCACTCCCATTAAGTGGCAGAACTGGGTAAGTCCAGAGCCTTGTCTGGTGAGAGGGCCTTGCAGCTATGAGCTACTGATGCTAGAGAGACTGAGCCTTTCGTAAGTTAACACATAGCTGTCCCATAGCCCATCACTGTCTGCAGACCTTTCTGTGACTGATCTCATGTGTACCAACGGTATAACTTTTCCCCAACGTTAGCAGGCTGAAGACTTGGGATCAAAGACAGACTACTTACAGTTGCTGCCTAGAGACTGTTGCTATTTGCTTAGTTTAGAGTTACCACGCAGAAGGTATTACATATGACTTAGTTATACCTTTGGGTGCACCCTAAGCAGCTGCAATATTACTATTTTTCACACAGTTGATTTATATGTTCTCTGATTATTACTTATCTTGCTGCACATGTTAACACCAGTCTAGTGGTACAGAACTCTATTTCAAGTAGCTCTGGCCTAGTGACCCTACTGTAAAGCACACTGTGTCTAATATTCACCTCCTGTATGTTCATTGATGCTCAAGCCTCTACACTCCAGGCCAGTGGCGGTGCGTCCATATGGGCGCCGCCCCCTCTCTCCAGCCACCCCTCTATGATCAATTAATAGAGTCATGCATTGCATGAATTGAGCTATAGCCGCCGCTGCCACCCCCTATTTAGGCGCCCGGCCCCTTTTCAGGCGCCGGGCACCTGAATTACAGTGGCGGGGGGTGTTTTTGAAGCACCTGATTAGAGCCATAGGCTCTAATAGGCGTCAGGAAAGGTGACCTGCGAGCGCCATGCTTGGCGCTCGCAGTTCACCCAGGTCTGTTATGAATATTCGCTTTCCTAACATTAAACCGTCTCTCCACCAATCAGGTGCTCTGGTCTGTTACCCATCACCTGATTGGCTGAAATGACAGGCACTGTGATTGTACGCCTGACGGGAGGAGAGGACAGGAGTAGACACTTGCAGGACACCGCTCGGAGGACATCGCTCGGAGGACACGGATTGCCGTCATCACCTGCTGCCCACTGAGAAAGGGTAAGTTTGGGCAGACAGCGAGCAGATGGGGGGGGTCACAGTGGTGGCATTTGATGGGCACAGTGGCAGTATTGAATGGGCAGAGTGGCAACATTCGATAGGCCCAGTGGCAGCATTCGATGGGCACAGTGGCAGCGTTTGATGGGCACAGTGGCAGCGTTTGATGGGCACAGTGGCAGCGCTTGATGGGCACAGTGGCAGCGCTTGATGGGCACAGTGGCAGCATTTGATGGGCACAGTGGCAGCAATTGATGGGCACAGTGGCTGCACTTGATGGGCACAGTGGCGGCATTTGATGGGCACAGTGGCTGCAATTGATGGGCACAGTGGCTGCGTTTGATGGCACAGTGACTGCAATTGATGGGTTTTTTTCCAGTATTTTTCATTTTGTTTGCGCCCCCACCAAAAAATTTTGAGCACCAGCCCCCACTGGAATCCAGGTTAACAAGTGGCTCCTTCAGGGGTGGGGCTGTATACCAATAAAGTTCAGGTACCTTGCAGACACTGACTGCCTGGTTCTTTTTCTTCTTCATGGAATTATACAGAGAACACTATTTTTTTCAGGCATTTTCTGATTGGACGAAGTGGAGGTCATGACTTCATCCACCCCTTCTCTCCCCCTTGTCCAATCAGAGAATGCTTATATTAATTGAAAACAATACAAAAGGGTTCTCTGAATGGCAGCGGGGCCAAGTGAGCGACCCCATTTGTTCAGTGTGTGGAGGGAAAGCCACTGGAGCAGCACCTGAAAGATCACAACTATCACTGTGTGAAGTCTGGACTACTACAATGATTTTCAACATCTACAGCGGCCCTTCTGGATATCATATATGGATACTTATATCAAGCCAATTATGGAGAAAAGATCATTGCTGGAGTTCCACAAAAAAATACAAAAGACATCATATATTAAAGTACCAATCTTCAGATCTTACATTTTTCAAGGCAAATGCTAATTTTGGACACACTGGGGATAATTTATTATAGCGAGAATGCATGGTCGCAAAATGGCTAAAACTGGGTACATTTACGTGAAAATGGAACTCACTATAGTGCTTGGGGAAAAAAGTAGTTACAAAACTGAATTCACTATAGGTCACAGACAAAAGAGACCGTCTAAATCAGTAGTCGTGATAGAAGCACAGGAATTGCACATGGAAATAATGTTTAGCGTATGATATGATAGCCTAAATGGTCCTTAACCACTTCCCGCCCGGCCTATAGCAGAATGACGGCCGGGCGGTGGTTCAGTTATCCTGACTGGGCATCATATGATGCCCTGCAGGATAACAGCCGCTGCACGCCCGTGGGGGCGCTCATCGCGGCAATCGGTGGTGCAGTGTGTCAGTCTGACACACCGCTACACTGATCTCGGTAAAGAGCCTCTGGCGCAGGTTCTTTACCACATGATCAGCCATGTCCAATCACAGCTGATCACGATGTAAACAGGAAGAGCCTTTGATCGGCTTTTCCACACTCGCGTCTCACAGACGCGAGTAGAGGAAAGCCGATCGCCGGCTCTCCTGACAGGGGGGTCTGTGCTTATTGTTTATCACCACAGCCCCCCTCAGATGCCCACTTCAGACCACCAGGGAAGCCGCCAGGACCACCAGGGAAGCACATAACATGTGGATGGCCAGGTACATTCCCCATGGCCATCCACATGTGCCAACTTTTGCCCAATCAATGCCAATCAGTGCCCACAAATGGGCACTGACTGGCAGCATTATGAAAACAAAAAAATCAGTGATGCCTGGCAATGCCACCCATCAGTGTCAGTGCCCCTTATAAGTGCCCATCAGTGCCCATCAGTGCCACCCATAAATACCCATCAGTGCCGCCTATGAGTGCCCATCAGTGCCGCCTATGAGTGCCCATCAGTACCGCCTATCAGTGCCGCCTATCAGTGCCCATCATCAGTACCACCTCATCAGTGCCACCTCATTGGTGCCACCTTATCAGTGCCTATCAGTGCAGTAATATCAGTGCCCATCATTGAAGAAGAAAACGTACTTATTTACATTTAAAAGAAAGCTCTATTTGTGGGAACAAAATGATAAAAAATTTGTATGGGTACAGTGTTGTATAACCGCGCAATTGTCATTCAAATTGCGACAGCGTTGAGAGGTGAAAATTGGCTTGGGCAGGAAGGTGTATAAGTGCCTGGTATTGTAGTGGTTAAATATGTGGTATATTGTTTGAAGATAATCTGCTTTTAAACTGGTTAAAAAATTTATGTAACAGAAATAGTGAAAAGTGAAAGTCTGAGTAGAGATAAATTCCAAGATAAAAAAGGAAAAGAAGGGCGCACCAGCCTTGTGCATTATCCTTTGGATATGTTTTTATTAAAAAGAAAACTACTCACAAACAACTATAGAATTCTTGCAATGTAATTAATTGCCGAATAGCAGCAGGGGGACTGCTGAAGGAGTGTACACTGCTAGGCTCTAAAGAAGAAGGTTTTCCCTTCGAAACGCGTCAGAAGGCAGTGGCCCCCGTGATTTCCTCCGTGACCTCTGGAGTGTATTGTTAGTCTTAGATCGATTGCTGCTATTCGGGGATTATTTACATTGCAAGAATTCTACAGTTGTTTGTGACTAGTTTTCTTTTTAATTATTTTTAATAAAAACATATCCAAAGGATAATGCACAAGGCTGGTGCGCCCTTCTTTTCCTTTTTTATCTTTGACTGTTAGGATACCCCTATCCTTGAGGGCAGCAAGGCCTGTGACATTTATATAGACTGTCTGGTAATCCACTCATGCGCAGGAGCGTTTGTTTTTCTGCTATCAAGAGATAAATTCCCCCTCTCTCTACCACTATGTACCAGCACAAGTGCGAATGCTCAGACATGCAAAATAGTCACAATTTAACTCAGATTCCTTTTTCACCAAGCGCTATAGTAAATTCATAAATGACAAAAATGTGTTCGCGAACGTGAAAATGTGCGTTATATATAGCCAAATGCAGGTTTCAACCATTGATTATAATTATACAATTGTTACTTCCACAAAAACATACATTTTAATTTTGAGATGAACGGTTTATTTCTCTAAAATAAATAGTCCTTGCTGGGTTTTTATGTTGCTTCTTCTTCATATTTTTTTTTAAAGAATGCTAGTAATGTGTAATGCTTTTATGTTTTGGGAAAAAATATTTTTTTCTCTCTCTCACTTGTTGCTTGCTCTCCATCTCACAGAAATCTAAGCTGAAATTCCCACAGGTGTTTTCACAAATCACAAAACAATACCATTGCTGATGCAAATTTTAAATGAGTCACAATTTTGTGTGTTTAGTATTTACAAATGATCATAATTTTACCCTTAAAAAGTGTTATGTGTACCAACATCATAATTCAAAATGTTATTCCCAAAATTCAGAGGGTAACATCACTATTCTACACTCACACACCAAGAACCACCAAATATCACAGAATAAATCAAGAAACATAAATCCTGACTAATGTCATTCCACCACCTATAGGTATATGTCCAAAGAAATGCAGTATTTATGTGTATTTATGTGTAGGGGGTTCCACCACCATTGCAAAGCTTGCCATATGTTTTCCATGGGCAAGGACAATAATCAGCCTTAAGAATTCCCATCCAGAACCAATTGCAGCCCCTTACCAAGCAAAAAGCAACAAAATTAGAGATGTTTCTATAGTAGCATGCTGACAGTAATCAGCCATACCCAGCCTTGGAACCAGATGGCATATCACATAAACAGGTTGTTCAATGGTTCTCTGGCCTTCCACAGTACATCTGCATTGATTACCTAATTTATAGCACCCCTGGGACTTAGGACTGTTTGACAGCACAGAGATGCAGCCACTAGGGATGAGCCGAACACCCCCTGGTTCGGTTTGCACCAGAACCTGCGAACGGACCGAAAATTCGCACGAACGTTAAAACCCCATTGAAGTCTATGGGACTCGAACGTTCGAAATCAAACATGCTAATTTTAAAGGCTAATTTGCATGGTATTGTCCTAAAAAGGGTTTGGGGACCCGGGTCCTGCCCCAGGGGACATGTATCAATGCAAAAAAAAGTTTTAAAAACTGACGTTTTTACGGGAGCAGTGATTTTAATTATGCTTAAAGTGAAAAGAAAAAGTGAAATATTCCTTTAAATATCGTACCTGTGGGGTGTCTATAGTATGCCTGTAAAGTGGTGCATGTTTCCTGTGCTTAGAACAGTCCCTGCACAAAATGACATTTTTAAAGGAATAAAAGTCATTTAAAACTGCTTGCGGCTTTAATGTAATATCGGGTCCCGACAATATGGATGAAAATCAGTGAGACAAACGGCATGGGTACCCCCCCCCAGTCCATTACCAGGCCCTTTTGGGTCTTGTATGGATATTAAGGGGAACCCCGCACCCAAATTAAAAAAAGGAAAGGCGTGGCACCTCCAGGCCCCATATACTCTGAACAGATGTATACAGGCGGTGCAAACAAGACAGGGACTGTAGGTTTGCTGTTAAGTAGAATCTCTTTGTAATTTTGAACTGGTACATTTTTAAAGTGTAGCTCCAGCCAAAAAAATCTATTTTTAACCACTTACCGACTGCCGCACGACGATGTACGTCCAAACTTTGAACGGGGATATCGTTGTTATGGCAGCAGCTAGCTGCCATAACCCCGGTATCCCCGTTTTCGTGCAGCGGCCGGCTTTCAGATAAAAGTGGTCCCTGCGGCGGATTCGCCGCGAGATCACTTTTATCGGTGGCGGGAGAGGGCCCCCTCCCTCCCGCCACGATCCGGTGCCCTCCGCCGCTTACTGGAGCCGTCGGTAGCGGCGGAGGCGATCGCATCCTTCACTGTGGTGTGCTTGGAGACGAGTGAGCCTAAGATGGCGCTGTCACTCCATGACACTGCTGGGCGGAAGCGACGTCAAAATGTCACTTCCGTCCACGCCTCTTAAAGGCACATTTTTTTCAATGTCATTTTTTTAAATTCCTTTTTTTTTTTTTTTTTTTTATTGCATTTTAGTGTAAATATGAGGTCTTTTTGACCCCAGATCTCATATTTAAGAGGACCTGTCATGCTTTTTTCTATTACAAGGGATGTTTACATTCCTTGTAATAGGAATAAAAGTGACACAATTTTTTTTTTAAAAAAACAGTGTAAAAATAAATAAAATAATGTAAAATAAATAATAAAAATAATTTTTTTTTTTTAAAAAAACCCTCGTCCCGATGAGCTCGTGCGCAGAAACAAACGCATACGCGAGTAGCGCCCTCATATGAAAACAGTGGTCAAACCACACATGTGAGGTATTACCACGACCGGTAGAGCGAGAGCAAATATTCTAGCCCTAGACCTCCTCTGTACAGCAAAATATGCAACCTGTAGAATTTTTTAAACATCGCCTATGGAGATTTTTGAGGGTAAAAGTTTGACGCCATTCCACGAACGGGCGCAATTTTGAAGCGTGACATGTTGGGTATCAATTTACTTGGCGTAACATTATATTTCACAATATAAAAAAAAATTGGGCTAACTTTACTGTTGTCTTATTTTTTTATTCAAAAAAGTGAATTTTTTCCAAAAAAAGTGCGCTTTTAAGACCGCTGCGCAAATACGGTGCAAAAAAAAGTATTGCAACAACCGCCATTTTGTTCTCTAGGGTGTTAGAAGAAAAACCATATATAATGTTTGGGGGTTCTAAGTAATTTTCTAGCAAAAAAAATCTGTTTTAAACATGTAAACACCTAAAATCCAAAACTAGGCTAGTCCTTAAGTGGTTAAGCTTTTTGGAAAACATAGGGAAGGGTTATCACCCCTGTGACATTTGTTTTGCTGTCTTTGCTCCTCTTCAGAAGATTTCACCTCACTTTCTGTCACAATGACAAACGTTTTTAGAAAATTTGGGGGTTTTAGTGAAACAAGGATTGGTGATAAAGCATCAGTGGAAAGGAGAAACGTTTTTCCCATATTATCTCTTACAGGAGAGAATTTTCCTTCCTAGGGGTAGATTTCATCTCACTTCCTGTTGTCTCCTTCCGTTTGCAAGTAGGAGTCGTTTGTAAGTTGGTTGTTTGAAAGTAGGGGCCTGCCCTATATACTCTGCAGAAATTGGGGCCTTAGGTGTTGATGTTTGCCACAACACTGTAATCCCTCACAGTTACTCTTGGTGGGTGCAGGAACGGGCCCTGCTGTGAAATATTAGATCAAGAATTGTAATTACATGCCCCTGTTGAACAGAGTCAGAAAAATTGGGCCTTTGGTGGTGGTGGTGCTGGTGCCACAACACTGTAACCCCTCACAGATACTCTAGTTGGAGCACAGGAACGAGCCATGCTGCAAAGAATTGCACCAAAAATTGTAATTACATGCCCCTGTTAAACAGGGGCTGAAAAATTGGGGCTTAGGCACTGGTGCTGGTGCCACAACACTGCAACCCCTCACAGATACTCTAGTTCAGTGGTTCTCAACCTTCTAGTGCCGTGACCCCTTGATAAAATTTCTCAAGTTGTAGGGACCCCAACAGTAAAATTATTTTCGTAGCGTGGGTTGTCAGCACCCAAGGCAAGACAAGTAATTTGCGCCCCTAACCTACGGACATTTAGCGCTCCCCGAGTCCCTTCCACTCGTACAGTATTAAAACACCTACTGGTCCATTTTAGGATGTACCACTCTTTGTTCTCACTTTCCCTTTTATCTCTCTTTATCCTAACTTCTTGTCCCCCCCCCCCATCCATCTCTCTAGCCAACTGTCTTGTGCGTCTTTGTTCCTCCCCTTCTTTTCCTCTCCCTTCCATGTATTCTCTAATTTTTATTCCTTCTCTTACTCCTTGGAGGGGCGGGGAGTTGGGATGAGTGGCAATGCTGGCGGGAGTTCTGATCAACCAACTTGGGTGCTCTAGATCAAGGTCATCTGCTGATCTGAGAACTGTAGTGGGGAGTTTTAATGGCAACTATAATCACAGGTAGTGTTACTCACTGTGTCTCCGACATCACTGTGTCTCCAGCTCTGTGGTGTCTCGCAGTAGTGACACCTATGCTGAAATCAGGAGATAGGGTCTCCTCCAGCCCCTCCCACTTCACATTACTCACCAATCAGCTGACCTCTAGCCTCTGCCCCCAGCCATGCCGTGAACTGAATGGTCGGCTGCAAAGAGGCTGAGTGGATGGACGCGGGCTCCAGGGACAGCCCTGCTGGGCGGCCACAAAGAGGCTGGGAGAGCGATGCAGGTTTCAGGAACAGCCCAGGATTCGGTGACCCCTGGCAAATCATCATTTGACTCTCGAGGGGGTCCCGACCCCCAGGTTGAGAGCCACTGCTCTAGTTGGAGCACAGGAATGAGCCCTGCTGCAAAGAATTGCATCAAAAATTCTAATTACATGCCCCTGTTAAACAGGGGCTGAAAAATTGGGCCTTAGCCACTGATGGCGGCTCCCAGAAACAAAAATATTCTTACAAGCTATCGGCATGATCATTGAGGAGGAAGAGGATAGTCACTTAGCAAAACAGGATAGTCACTCAGCATCAGCATAGGCAGTCTTGAAGGGATCTGACATTTGAAAAAATAACAACAAATGATGTTTAATGACACCAGGTAAAAACACACTTACAGGATAAAAACATATAAAAGGCTCATCTGTATAGGTATGTGGTCCTCGGTGTTCCCTCTGATCCTGTGGTGGTGACGCAGCAGGGATGCTGGGCTGCAGAAGGTGGATTACCAGCCGGGAGCTCCTTCTGTGGCCATCAGGAAGAGACTAGGGGCCGGCGTGGAGCGCACGTGGAGCATGCGTGACGTTACAGGTCAGTATCCAGGGGAGGGTTCGTCCAGGGAGGAGGGCTTGCAGGGAGGTTGAGAGAAGGCTACGCGCTCGGAGCCACTACTCCTTCAATAAAGCCCATTAAACATCATTTGTTAATACTAAACTCAGGTGGTGCTTCCTTCTCTACCCCTCTCTCATCCATCACAGAGCCAGCTCTCTGAGGACAGCAGCCGCCTAGCCTACCAGCCTACTTTAACCATTACACTACCGGTTACCACTTAACCCTTGAACTTCCAGCCTGTCCCCTATGGACTAAGTTGCTCAGCCCTTTATATCTCCTGTTATATATGGACTTGTGTGTTTGCGCTTACAGTTACCAATACTCTGTTTATCAGGTTCTTGGTATCTGGTGGTGATCCAAGACTGATTCATTTTTATGAAGGTCAGTCGATCGACCGAGTCGGTGGACAGGCGCACCCTGTGATCGGTTACAAAGCCTCCAGCAGCACTGAATGTGCGTTCCGAAAGAACGTTGGATGCAGGACAGGCCAGTAGCTCAATTGCATACTGTGCACGCTCTGGCCAGTGATCC
The DNA here is from genome assembly GCA_037952835.1 of Lithobates septentrionalis. Taxonomy (NCBI): domain Eukaryota; kingdom Metazoa; phylum Chordata; class Amphibia; order Anura; family Ranidae; genus Lithobates; species Lithobates septentrionalis. Next base: position 857,814 of record JBBDGP010002320.1, read on the forward strand.
ATCCTCAAGACCCAGTAACCCAGAGGATTTTCAGTGGGAAAGGTGTCCAAGTCAGATCTTGCCCCTAGGTATTCCTGCACCATGTAAAACAGACGCTGGCGATGGTTGCTGGAACCGATCATACCTTGGGGCTGCGGACTAAAAAATTGTCTGAACGCATCGGTCAGACGGCCACCTTCTCCACCGCTCCTTCTTTGACTGACCGAAGCCTCGACAACATGTTGTCCAGGAACAAGAGTTTGTAACCTCCCAGTCTCTGGGAACGCGTTGCACAGACCTTTCTGCAAGGCCTCCCGAAGATGTTTCATCCTCTGCTCCCTCTGCGACAGCAAGATAAGGTCTGCAACCTTACTCTTGTAACGTGGATCAAGGAAGGTTGCCAGCCAGTAACGATCCCTCTCCTTGATACCACAAATACGAGGATCCTTCCGCAGGCTTTGCAGGATCAGGGAGGCCATGCAGCGTAGGTTTGCTGAGGCATTCGGTCCGGAGTCCTCTGGGTCACTAAGGACAACATGATCCGCAGCCACCTCCTCCCAGCCACGTACAAGTCCATGGGTTTCTTGGGACTGTAAATGATCCCTTAAAGACTGCTGCTGATGCTGAGTGCCAGGCTCCACCTCCATACTGACACAATCCTCCTCCTCCTCCTCTTCCTGTGTGATCGGCGGGCACGCAGGAACACTGTCTGGATAAAGGGGGCCTTGAGAGCTAAGGGAGTCCTCCTCTTCCTGCCTCTGTTCTGCCTCAAGTGCCCTGTCCATTATTCCACGCAGCGTGTGCTCCAAAAGGTGGACAAGGGAGACAGTGTCACTGATGCATGCACTGTCACTGCTCACCATCCTCGTGGCCTCCTCAAATGGTGACAGGACAGTGCAAGCATCCCTGATCATGGCCCACTGGTGTGGGGAAAAAAAAACAAGCTTCCCTGACCCTGTCCTGGTGCCATAGTTGCACAGGTACTCATTGATGGCCCTCTGCTGCAGTTCTTGGGCAGGTTAAATTCCTTTTTGGAGGTCTGCCAGCTGAGCACTGGCATTATATGACCGGCGGAAATGCACACAGACTTTCCTGGCCTGCCTCAGGACATCCTGTAAGCCCGGGTACCTGCCCAAGAACCGCTGCACCACCAAGTTAAGGACGTGAGCCAAACAGGGCACAAGGGTCAGTTGTCCCTGTCTGAGGGTGGAGAGGAGGTTGGTGCCATTGTCGCAAAATACCATTACTGGCTTAACTTGGCGTGGCGTCAACCACCTCTAAACCTGCCCCTGCATAGCTGACAGAATCTCTGCCCCAGTGTGGCTCCTGTCCACCAAGCACACCAGCTCAAGCACCGCATGGCATCTTTTGGCCTGCGTACTTGCGTAGCCCCTTGAACGCCTACGGAGCGCCGCTGGTTCCGAAGACAAATCAGCACAGGAAGAGGCCATGGAGGAAGAAGAAGAGGAGGGGGTGGAGGAGAGAGGTGTGGCAGAATCACCAGTAGTGGCATTTTGGAGGTGTGGTGGCAGAACAACCTCCAACACTACTGCACCTTGTCCTGCATCCTTCCCAGCTGTCAGCAAAGTCACCCAATGCGCCGTGAAACTTTGGTAACGTCCCTGTCCATGCCTGCTGGACCATGAGTCAGCGGTAATATGCACCTTACCGCTGACCGCCCTGTCCAGCGAGGCCAAGACATTGCCTTCCACATGCCGGTAGAGAGCCGGAATCACCTTCCGTGAGAAAAAGTGGCGTTTGGGAACCTGCCACCGAGGAACCGCACATTCCACAAACTCACGGAAGGGGGCAGAGTCTACCAACTGAAAAGGTAGCAGTTGAAGTGCTAGCAATTTTGCCAAGCTAGCATTCAACCGCTGGGCATGTGGATGGCTGGGAGCGAACTTCTTTCTGCGGTGCAGCAGCTGGGGCAGGGAAATTTGCCTGGTACAATCTGACATCGGTGTACCAATAGCAGATTGCCGGCAAGTACTTGGCTGTGACACACCTAATTCTACACCTTCATTCCTCTCAGTGCAGGTCTCAGAGAGAACTGAAGGTATAGTGGGGTTGGAGATCCCAGCTGATGAGGAGCAAGGAGAGGTCCTCTTTGTTCTTTGGTGTGGGTCTTTTAGGTACGCTTGCCAACGAACTGCATGGCAGGTCAACATATGTCTGGTCAAGCATGTGGTGCCCAAGCCGGAGATGTTTTGGCCACGCGAGATACACTTGAGACATATGTTGCAAATAGCAGCGGTGCGATCTGATGCACTCGTCTCAAAAAAGGCCTACACCAAAGAACTTTTAGAATAATGCGCAGAGACAGCAGCGCCCTGCACATGCGGAGCTCTGCGGTGTGATGCAGTCAGTGGCTGCGCTTAGGCTAGCCCCTGGAGGGCATCCTGCCTCTTTGGTTATGTGCCTCCTCTTCCTCCTCTCTCCTATCAGGCACCCACATGGAGTCAGTGACCTCATCATCCCCTCCCTCCTCATCACTGGAGCAAACCTGGCAGTATGCTGCAGCAGGGGGAACATGACTGCCAGATTGCTGTCCTTCTTGGGCACCCCCTGTGTCTGGGCTCACGTTACTGCCTTCCTCTAGCTGAGTACCATCATCGGAGCCTTCAAAACGCTGGGCATCCTCCTGGAGCATGTACCCAACACATGGTGGGGCTAGGGAAGGAGTGACTGATGACATTGAGCCGAGGGAAGAGGCCGTGTTGGCAGCTGCTTTGCCAGACAACGTACCCTGAGCCTGGGTGAGAGTGGATGAGGAGGATGAGGACGGCTTGGTCATCCACTCGACCAAGTCTTCCGGATGTTGCGGCTCAACACGGCCAGCTGCCAAAAAAAGGCCAAGCGTGTCCCACGGCCACGTGCTGATGAGGATGCACCATGTCCACGACCAGCACTGTTGCCTCTAGACACAGAGCCTGCTTGCCCTCTTTTATTGGCATGTGACTGTCTGCCTCTCCTTGTTGGCCTTCCAGACATACTATTGGCCTGCATTGAGATGTAGCTGCACAAAACTGGGATGTTTATATATACCGATTTATACTGCAGATAGCAGAATCAACTGCCTGCCTGTAGTATTATTAGTATCGGAACACCTGCACTTGTCTTCAGGTAGCTATACTGTAGATGCAACTGTGCAGGATACACAGTACAGTAACTGGAAATACGTCAAGAGCCTACACAAGCACCTGGCTTCAGGTAGCTATACTGTAGGTGCAACTGTGCAGGATACACAGTACACTAACTGAAAATACATCAAGAGCCTACACAAGCACCTGGCTTCAGGTAGCTATACTGTAGGTGCAACAGTGCAGGGTACACAGTACACTAACTGGAAATATGTCAAGAGCCTACACAAGCACCTGGCTTCAGGTAGCTATACCGTAGGTGCAACTGTGCAGGGTACACAGTACAGTAACTGGAAATACGTCAAGAGCCTACACAAGCACCTGGCTTCAGGTAGCTATACCGTAGGTGCAACTGTGCAGGGTACACAGTACACTAACTGGAAATACGTCAAGAGCCTACACATGCACCTGGCTTCAGGTAGCTATACTGTAGGTGCAACTGTGCAGGCTGCACAGTACAGTAACTGGAAATACGTCAAGAGCCTACACAAGCACCTGGCTTCAGGTAGCTATACTGTAGGTGCAACTGTGCAGGGTACACAGTACACTAACTGGAAATATGTCAAGAGCCTACACAAGCACCTGGCTTCAGGTAGCTATACTATAGGTGCAACTGTGCAGGGTACACAGTACACTAACTGGAAATACGTCAAGAGCCTACACAAGCACCTGGCTTCAGGTAGCTATACCATAGGTGCACCTGTGCAGGGTACACAGTACAGTAACTGGAAATATGTCAAGAGCCTACATGAGCACCTGGCTTCAGGTAGCTATACCGTAGGTGCAACTGTGCAGGGTACACAGTACAGTAACTGGAAATACGTCAAGAGCCTACACAAGCACCTGGCTTCAGGTAGCTATACCGTAGGTGCAACTGTGCAGGGTACACAGTGCACTAACTGGAAATACGTCAAGAGCCTACACATGCACCTGGCTTCAGGTAGCTATACTGTAGGTGCAACTGTGCAGGCTACACAGTACAGTAACTGGAAATACGTCAAGAGCCTACACAAGCACCTAGCTTCAGGTAGCTATACTCTAGGTGCAACTGTGCAGGGTACACAGTACACTAACTGGAAATACATCAAGAGCCTACACAAGCACCTGGCTTCAGGTAGCTATACCGTAGGTGCAACTGTGCAGGGTACACAGTACAGTAGCTGGAAATACGTCAAGAGCCTACACAAGCACCTGGCTTCAGGTAGCTATACTGTAGGTGCAACTGTGCAGGGTACACAGTACAGTAACTGGAAATAATTCAAGAGCCTACACAAGCACCTGGCTTCAGGTAGCCATACTGTAGGTGCAACTGTGCAGAGTACACAGTACACTAACTGGAAATACTTCAAGAGCCTACACAAGCACCTGGCTTCAGGTAGCTATACTGTAGGTGCAACTGTGCAGGGTACACAGTACAGTAACTGGAAATACGTCAAGAGCCTACACAAGCACCTGGCTTCAGGTAGCTATACTGTAGGTGCAACTGTGCAGGGTACACAGTACAGTAACTGGAAATACGTCAAGAGCCTACACAAGCACCTGGCTTCAGGTAGCTATACTGTAGGTGCAACTGTGCAGGGTACACAGTACAGTAACTGGAAATACGTCAAGAGCCTACACAAGCACCTGGCTTCAGGTAGCTATACTGTAGGTGCAACTGTGCAGGGTACACAGTACAGTAACTGGAAATACGTCAAGAGCCTACACAAGCACCTGGCTTCAGGTAGCTATACTGTAGGTGCAACTGTGCAGGGTACACAGTACAGTAACTGGAAATATGTCAAGAGCCTGCACAAGCACCTGGCTTCAGGTAGCTATACTGTAGGTGCAACTGTGCAGGGTACACAGTACACTAACTGGAAATACTGTAAAAACACCTGCCTGCCTGTCAGTATATTAGGAAGAGAAGAACAGGATCTAGCTAAACTGAATACAGTATATATATATATATATATATATATATATATATATATATATATATATATATATATATATATATATATATATATATATATATATACACACACACACAACACCTGGGATGCATATATATATATATATATATATATACACAATACACTGTAAGTGCAGGTAACTGACTCGACCTGCCTACTCTATCTAACTTAAATCAAATGACACTGTCTCTCTGTCTATCTATCCCTCTCCAGTCTCCACCGCAACACACTACACAAGGCCGCCACGGAGGTGGCCTTATATCATGTGGGGCATGTACAAAACCCCCTGATCCATAATTGGCCAAAGCCTCCTTGGCTTTGGCCAATGACGGCTCTCTATACACACAGTGCTGTGATTGGCCAAGCATGCGGGTCATAGTGCATGCTTGGCCAATCATCAGCCAGCAATGCACTGCGATGCCGCAGTGAATTATGGGCCGTGACGCGCCACTCGAATTATGCGCGAACGGCCCATATCGTTGGTAATTTGTCCAACGACCGAACACACGATGTTCGAGTCGAACATGCGTTCGACTCGAACACGAAGCTCATCCCTAGCAGCCACCATCCATATGGCAGCAAAGTGGCTAACGGGTTAGCACTTCTGCTTAGCAGGGCTGGGGTTGTTGGTTCAAATCCAAACATGCCACTTCATGTAGAGAAGTTGTCTGTTCTCTCTATGTTGTTAAACACAACTCCTGACTCATTTTCTTACACAAATTATGTATAAATGTAGCATTTATGTGGAGGGTGGTTCCACCACCATTGAAAATCCTGCCATATGTTTTCCATTGGCAAGGACAATAATCAGCCTTAATAATTCCCCACCAGCACCAATTGCAGCCTCTTACAAAGCAACAAAATTAGAAATGGTTCTATAGCAGAATCCTAACAATAATCAGCCATACCCAGCCTTCAAAACAGATGACATATCACAGAAACAGGTTGTTCAATGGTTCTCCGGCCTTTTAGAGTACATCTGCATTGATTAACTTATTGCACACCTGGGACTTAGAACTGTTTGACACCACATAGATAGAGTCCCCACACATGTGGCAGCACAGTGGCTAACTGGTTAGCACTTCTGCCTAGCAGCACTGGGGTCGTTGTTTCGAATCCCAAACATGCCACTAGCTGGCTAGAGGTTTGTATGTTCTTCCTCTGTTGTGGTGTTATAGTTTATTTTTAACAAGTGATTACATTTTTGATGGTTTTCACATAATGGAACCCCAAGAAATGACATTATAAATCAAGCAAGTGTGGGTTTGCACCAAATCTATAACTGTGTGTTTTGGGGCAGAGATGGATGTATAACATTTATTTTTAGGTTTAGGCTTAGTTCACACCTAAACCGGCTGTGGATCACACAGAAACGCTGTCCGTCCCTGTGCTCCGTTTCAGGGACGAATCAGGGCAGAATCTTTGCCTGAATTTGGCCCTGAAACGGAGGCAAAGACGCACAGCATTTATGTGCAGTGCGCTCTGCAGCCGCCCCGGAGACATGTGAACAGGCTCCATTGAGAGCCAGTCATATTCTCCTGCTATGCGAATTGGATACAGGGAAGGCATAGGTGTGAACCCAGCCTTACCCCGCTCAAATACAAATGCTGATGAATTCTTTCATTTGGCAAGAGTGTGTGTGTGTTCCTGATCAACAGGTGTGAGCACTTGAGACATATACAAAGAGACAGAATCATTTACACTGGTGGGTGTGTCCTTTACTGGGTGGGTGTAGGTGTGCTAGCAATCCTACCTATGTTTTATGAAGAAGAAGAGGCCAGAATCTTTGCTCGCATTTGTTCTGAAGATTTCGTTTTTGAGGGAAGATAGTGTGCATAATGACTGACCCACACCCCACTAAGGCTGTGGTTTGATGATTGCTATGTCTGCTGGAATAGTTTTGCATTTTGGACCTCAAATGTGTATTTTTGTGGGCATGGTTTCCAAATTGTGTGTTTTTGTCCAGCCTGACCATGTGTTTATTGTTTTTGGGCCTCAGCAGACCCATATCTTGTTCTAGTTACTTATAAATCTCACATGTTAGACTTACAATTCCTAATGTTAATTTAGTTAATGTAATAGTTTAGATAAAAATGAAGCTTCCTGCTAACCCTAACCAGAAATGTATGTGTGTGGATTGAGGGGGGGGTGTAGTTATTGCACTGCCTTTTATTTTGTCAAATGTTATATCTGGTCTGTTTTGTTGGTTTAATCCTGCGCTTAAACTTTTGATGGGGGTTGGGTTGGTGAGAGTTGCTATACCCTAAAATGTTTGGCATGGTTAGTGCTAGCTTTATTTTGGTCCCTGCTGTACACTATGAAATTCAAGTTGTCAAATTCAAGTGTTTCTACCTTCTAGATTGTAAGCTCTTCTAACCATATTGTAAAGTGCTGTAAAATATGCTACCATAAATGGCAGTAATTTTTTGGGGCAAAGCAACTGAATGTACAAACTAGTGTTCTTACTGTCCAAATAAAATGTAGAATCTGTTTTGAATTGTGTTTTTTTTTTTTTTTTTGACAAAATATATTATAAGTGGAAAGTATTGTTAACACGCCTTCCAATCTCTATTAAATCTACTTCTGCACACATGCATGTCAATAGAGAAAAAAAAGTGTAAATCCAAAACTAAAAAAGCAAGCTGTTAACAGCTCCAATGCTGATTTTCAGGTTCCAATGATTTTTGCTATGGCCTAGGTAAACTATTGAACATGCCAAACTAATGCTGGCCATACACTATACGAAAAATCGGCCGAAAAATCGTTCGAATGGACACTTCGTTCGTTTTTCGGCAAGTTAGTGGGTACAAATCGATAATCGTTTGTGACGTTTTTGTGGAAAAAAAACGAACGGCATGTTTGGAAAATTTCTGCCGAACGTACGATAAATTGCAAGGTTAATGTGTTTCCCGTCCGAACTTTCTGCACTAGGTATATGTAAAAAAACGAACACAAAATTATTTATTCATGTCCACTGAACAGATTATCGGTCATTATATGATGGCAAGATCGTTTGCGGTCACGGTCGAACGTTCGTTTTTCGAAAAGGGGTTCGGCCGATTTTCTGTATAGTGTATGGCCAGCATAAGTATTAATTTTCTCCAGTCAACAATTGCCATCCCATAAACATCATTTTGGAATTAAAAATTCAGCAAAATAAGCACATTCTGTGTGCGTGTCACCGGCGCAAAAACAAATCTTAGTTCCTCAAACAATATTACATACTAAATGTTGGGGATGCTGCATTCAAAAAAGACCCTTCACTTAGATGGGTAAGAAATACTAGTTGGTGTATGTGAATGCGCTACTCCCTTAATATACCACCACCTGTAATGCTTATCAACTACCAATCACAAATGTTTCATGTGCATAAGTTTAAAATTTTAGATCAGTAAATCATATATCCATTCAATACATATACATATACATATAACAAAAAGTCCTTCAGATATGTTGCAAAGTCTTGTAACCATTTTATTTTTTATTTTTTATTTTTCCAATAAAATTTTTTTATGTACAAAACGTAACACAATAGAATAGGGGTTATACATATAATTGCATATTTTTTGGTAATTTTTTTGGAATTGTCCTGTATATTTTTGTAAAGAATGGATTTTTTTGCTGTCCCATATTTATATGGATGAACGGCTAGGGCGGAACGGGTAGAAAGTATAATAAAGTTTGAAAATGTGTAATATGTTTGAGACATTGTAAAAGCCTCTCCAGCAGATATAGATGGGTTAGTACTCCTAAAATTTAGATACAAATTAAGAAAATGTAAAGGGGAAATAGCTATATAAGTATGGATTATGCAAAAAGGGAAAAGCCCTTAGTCAAAATGGCGATAATAGAAAGGAAGTCATAGATGGGAACATTACCTTAGTTAAAATGGCGGAATACACACTTCCGGCCACACACAGTATAAATAGAGCGGGCACCAATCAAACGGCAGCTTCCTGATGACGCATTTGATGATGCGAAACGCGTAGAGGCTGCTGGGAGAATTTTATGCATCACGTGACCGGACGAAAACGGAAACGAGGCTTGGAGCGCAAGCCGAGCGTGGAGGCCGCACACTAACACCAGGCGAACCATGCTAATAGCCACTCGTCCGTAACTGCTGGATAAGCTTCGTGCCGGCTCGAGGGCACTTTTAAATGTGAGTGATTTTAACCTTTGGAATTTTTTAAAAATAAATGGTTCAAACATATTGCGCTATGATCGCCTTTTGTCCCTATGCTTTCCTATGAGGAGCATTAGAACATAAGTTTTTAACCGGTGAGAAGTGGTACCTGGGTGGAGTGGTTATCCCTGAATGAACCAAAGGCGTACCCCTAGTGAAGTATCTGGTGAGTGGCCAATCTGAATGGTGGAGGGTCCCACTCAGTCACATATGAATATTGAAGCAATATAAGAGCACGTCAGTCACTTTAATGGTTACAAGACTTTGCAACATATCTGAAGGACTTTTTGTTATATGTATATGTATTGAATGGATATATGATTTACTGATCTAAAATTTTAAACTTATGCACATGAAACATTTGTGATTGGTAGTTGATAAGCATTACAGGTGGTGGTATATTAAGGGAGTAGCGCATTCACATACACCAACTAGTAAAATAAGCACATTGAACACATACAAAAAGATATGCGCTTTCGCTAACATCTTTTCGCATACGTGCAATATATTTATTTTGCTAAATGATTGTAGCACCCTCTATCTTTAGGTAGGTGCTAAATTAGTGTTTTTCTAGTTGCAGGGCTAGTGGCAGGTACATTTAGCCAGGCCTGTGTTTCTATTCCAGGCCTGGTTGTTTTTATTTGGGAATGGGAGTGTTAGTATAGTGGGGGGGGGGGTGTGGCCACCTACACTCTGACTCAGAGATCCTCTCCTGCTTTCAGTGGAATTGTTTTGGAAGGGAGGCTGGACTTGAGACCTGAGTGGCAGGCAGCTTATGTGGAGGGCTTTGACCAATCATTAATTTGCATTGGCAGGGGGCAGGCCTCCCATATAAGCTGGGGTGCTTCCAAGGAGGAGTTGGAGAGCACAGGAAAGACAGCATGGTGTGCTGAAGTGCTATACCGGACATTCCCATGCGGGGATGTGCCGTGTGCGTGGAGGAGGGATGGAGGAGCCGCGGGGAAAGAGTTAAAGTTGAGGATCTTCATTTCTGCATGAGTGCATCAGGTTTCTGTGACCGGGGAACACAATGCTTGACTGTAAAGAGGATCAAGTGGAGGAAGTAGACCAGCTTATCCGATTTCTGTGACCGGGGAACACAGGACTTTGATACAAAGGAGAAGGTCAGTGTAACGTTGAAGAAGCAGAAGTACTGGAGAGAGTAGCGTAGCATACTGTGCGGCCGGGGAACACAGTATGGACAGAAGTGGATGGGCTGGAGCAATAGTCTGTCGTTTATCATGTGCCAAGTTCACGTTTGCAACAATTTCCAGAGACTGTGGGGCTGTTAGTTCATGTAGCCATGGAAGAAGGGCTGTATAGGCCTTTGGCTCTCTATTTGTAGCTGGAATACCACATCAGTCTAATACAGGGGAATTATTCAGAGTGATTCATCTTGTTTAACTGGAAGCCGTGAATAGTAAATCTTCAGTCAGATAGATAACAGAAGAAGCAATAGTCTGCAGTGAGGACTTTACAGGAGAAATCCATTAACAAGGCCAAGGCCATGGATGATAACCTATCCTTTTGAAATCTTCATGGGCATCTCATACATCCCTCATATCTCTCCAAGTTTATCCCGAAAATATAAAACAAGAAAACGAAGCAACTGACTGTTTATTGTCTTTTGGCTGATTGATGAGGGTTTGGCAGCAGGGTGATTGGCGAATTGCTATAACCACGTTCGCTGCCCCTACGGGGGTACCGCTACATGATTATTTTAAAAATGGTGTTTATGGGGTGGCAAGTGGTGATTAGAGAAAATTAAAACTGAGAAAAGATGTTAGTGAACGCACATATCTTTTCGCAATGGCACACAACTGGTTGCCCAGGCCGGCTCCTGACCTGGAAATGCATCATCACATATATACATACCTCCCTACTTTTGGGTGTAATCAAGCACCTAGCAGTGGGAGGGGCTTAAAGGATGTGGTTAAACAAAACCTGTGCTTCCTTGTACCTATAAAATATGCTTAGATTGCTTTGTCAAATAGTCAGGGACTGCATAGCAGAGGTATGGACATAATACAGAAGATGGTCAGAGACTGCAGACATGATACAGAAAATGGTCAGAGACTGCAGACATGATACAAGAGATGGTCAGGGACTGCAGACATAATACAAGAGACGGCCAGAGACTGCAGACATAATACAAGAGATGGTCAGAGACTGCAGCCATGATACAAGAGATGGTCAGAGACTACAGACATAATACAAGAGATGGTAAGAGACTGCAGACATTCCATCTACAGTTTTATCCATGGCTAGTTCCACATCCTGTACAGAAAAGGGGTTAATAAGAGATCCATACTCTGCATTACAGATGGCCGTTAGTACCCGGACACAGATCAACAGTTATGCTTCATGGCAAGGGGATTTAGAGTCTCTGGACAAGGATGAATGAACTCAGGCGTTGGAAGTACTGTCAAAGGTTTCTCTTTCTCCCTCCCACCATCTGACTCGGTAGTTTATCACGCATAGAGCTCACTAAACCCCACAGAAACTCTATACATGAGGAAAGTCCATATGGCCTTTGTGCCCCCGATGTAATTCAGCCAATGGGTCTCTCACTCACATGCTATGGCTGTGTCCCAAACTTCACTGTTATTGGGATAAGGTGTTTACGACTTTGAACAACTTATGTTCAACGAGAGTGGCAATTGATCCCAAAATTGCACTTCTGGGGGTGATCTCAGAAGATTTACTCCCAGAGGAACAACATTACTTTGTACTTATTTGTATCATTATCATTCCTTTTCTCGTTGTAGAAACCTTATACCCAATTTGGATTCAATAACATAAAACCTCTGAAGAAGGACCATGTGTCATGTAAAGGTGTTATCTATACTGTATTGATCCTCGCCAATCCTCAGCACCAGGATAGTGATTTTTCTATACAACTGTAACAATCAGGGTATCAGACATGTTTTTTTTGCATTGTATGTAATTTTTGTACATGTTGAATTTATGTAATAAAATTTATACTTTTTTACTACTGGCTTGATCTTTCTATTAACGACCCTAATGCCGCGTACACACGAGCGGACTTTATGGCAGACTTTGCCCGATGGACTTTTCGACAGACTTTACATCAGACTTTCTGAATGAATGGACTTGCCTACACACAATCAACCAAAGTCCGTCGAATTCGTACGTGATGACGTACGACCGGATTCAAATAAGGAAGTTTGTAGCGAGTAGCCAATAGCTGCCCTAGCGTGGCTTTTTGTCCGTCAAACTAGCATACAGACGAGCGGACTTTTCGACCGGACTCGAGTCCATCGGATAGATTTGAAACATGTTTCAAATCTAAGTCCGTCCAACTTTTGAGAAAACAAAGTCCGCTGGAGCCCACACACGATCGAATTGTCCGACGAAATCCCGTCCACCGGGCAAAGTCTGCCGTAAAGTCTGCCGTAAAGTCCGCATAAGGGTTTTTTTTCACCATACCTATGGTACCAGGTGGTTTTTCCATGTTTGTTATAATTGGGTCAGACAGACCAAGCTTTTTCATACACAGCCACATCCCTCCCCCCATTTTTTACTCCCAGCGGAAATGCACACTATGTGGACAAGGTCCTTATATTTAGCGCAAAAGCTTATACTACAAACGTGGATTTCACCTACAGCCCCTCACATAAACAGTGGTGTGATGTTCTTAATTTCACACTGAGAAGGGAAAATTGAACATATAAACATAGAGGATGTCCTCACAAATTCCAGGTAAAAGTGGTAGTAAAGGGTTTACAACCACTTTTAAGGCTATGTTTTGCTAAATTACAGCTCCCCTATGTACCAATTAACCATTAACCACTTAAGCTCCGGAAGGATTTGCCCCTTACTGACCAGGCCATTTTTTACGATACTGCACTGCGTCGCTTTAACTGACAATTGCGCGGTTGTGCGACATTGTACCAAAACAGAATTTATGTCCCTTTTTCCCTACAAATAGAGCTTTCTTTTGATGGTCTTTGATCACCTCTGTGGTTTTTATTTTTTGCACTATACACAAAAAAAGAGCGACGATTTTGAAAGAAGAACAACATTTTTTACTTTTTGCTATAATAAATATCCCAAAAAAAAATGTCTTCATCAGTTTAGGCCAATATGTATTCTTCTACATATTTTTGGTAAAAAAAAATCTCAATAAGCATATATTGATTGGTTTGCGCAAAAGATATAGCATCTACAAAATAGAAGATTTATGGCATTTTTATTATTTTATTTTTTTTACTAGTAATGGCGGCAATCTGCGATTTTTATCAGGACTGCGACATTGCAGCAAACAGATCGGAAACCTTTGACACTTTTTTGGGACCATTGACATTTACACAGCAATTAGAGCTAAAAATTGCCACTGATTACTGTATAAATGTCACTGGCAGGGAAGGGGTTAACACTAGAGGGCGATCAAGGGGTTAACTGTGTTCCCTAGGTGTGTTCTAACTGTGGGGGGATGGGACTGACTAGGTGAGGAGACCTATCGGTGTTCCTATATACTAGGAACACACAATCTGTCTCTACTGCCCTGACAGGACATGGATCTGTGTGTTTACACACACAGATCCACGTTCCTGCTCTGACACGAACATCGCGCTCGCCTGCTAGATCGTCTTAAAGGAGCAACGCATACCTAAGGTAATTTGCGCAGCCGTGCCAACCTGCCGTAGTATAACTGCAGCGGCTGGTTGGCTAGCGGTTAACATACCTCTGTTGCAAAAAAAACCACACAATTTCTTACCTGCGCTTTTGCTATATTTCCTATAACACTTCATCCCTTGCTGGTATGTAAATATTAGAAGCTAGTAAGACACAGGAAGGAATTCATCAGCTGACCTCATTAGCACACACACACCTGTGGCTGCCTTCCAGCAGGTCACATCCACCCCAGCTAGGTGCACAGTTTTGTAATACAATTAATCAGTGATCACTGGTCTCAATAAATACAGAAATTATTTTTTTCCTTAAAGTGTAAGTTCACCTTTACAGAAAATCTGTAAGGTAAATTTACACAGGACCCCCTCTTCAGCCCTCCCTAACCCGCTTACCTGGATTGCAGCGATCTCCCATTCTGAGCTCTGGTATATCCGTCTCAGGGGTCCAGGGCTTAGAAATCCCCTCAGCATTCACACGTCTTCTTCCCCACTGAGAGGGTGGGCTACCGGGTTCCGATTGGTCTGCGCCCCCCATGTGACGGCCACGACCAATTAGAATGCTCCGAAACATCCCTCCTGTGGGGGTACATATTGGTGACTGTGAGGATTTCTAAGCCCCGGACCCCTGAGGCGGCTATACTGGGGCTCAAAACGTAAGATCGCCACAATCCAGGTCAGCGGAACAGGGAGTCAGGTCATGGGTTCAAATCACAAACATGCTACCACCTCCCTAAAGTTTCAATGATGAATGGATATGTGCATTGGTGAAAGCATAATTGCCTTCAGCGTGATGCATTTAAACCCCACAGTGTAAATATTGTACAATGCATGGTGTATATATCTCTCTCTCACTAAAGGCACTTATGCGCTCGCCATCAATTTCTTAGGAAGGTGGTAGCATGGGTAGGATTTGAAGCCATGAGCTGGCTGTTGCTATATGTAAATACAAATTAAACATTCAAAAATATTTGACATGTATCAGAGATGTAACTGTAAATGTTCAATAAATTACAAAATAGCAGACATTATGCTAACACTCATTGTTAGAATTATTGAACATTTACAGTTACATCTCTATTACATGTCAAATATTTTTGAATGTTGAATTTGTATTTCATGAGAATATTTAGTTTGATTTCTACCATATGTTAATCATGGTACCAATGTATATCCCAGGTTTACTTGTAGTCAGCACAGTAGCTTACTGTTCTGCATGCCTTTCTAGGAACAGTTGGGTCATGGGTTCAAACGCCAGCGGTGCTACCTACCATTTCCCTAAAGTTTCAATGGTGAATGGCTATAAGTGAAAGCTAAATTGCCACCAGCATTTAAACCCTGCAGTATAAATATTGTACAATAGGATTTATTTATTTCAAATATATTTAACATATAATAGGAGATGTAACTGTATATGTTCAATAAATGTAACATTACAAAATAGCAGATGCTGAAAATAGGTGAAACCCTAATAGCCAATGCCACATCAGCTTGGTTGTTTCCATATTATTAATTTCTCAAATGCATGCAATGGTATGTAAGTATTCAAAAATATTATCGTGTGGAATTCAAAAAATCACAGACTAGTTAACGTGTAGAGTGTTATGCCGCGTACACACGGTCGGACTTTTCACCTGCAAAAGTCCGACGGACGCCGCCGGACTAAGTCCGGCGGAAAATCCGACCGTGTGTGGTCTCCATCGGACTTCCGACGGACCGTTTCGGGCGGAAATCCGACGTACTTTAGATTTGAAGCCTGCTTCAAATCTTTACGTCGTACCTCCGCCGGACTCAGTTCCTGACGGAAAGCCCGTTCGTCTGTATGCTGGTCCGAAGGACCAGATACGACGGAGGAGCAGGTTACTGCATCTCGCGCTCGCTGCAATAGGAAAAACAAATTTTCCCATTGCGGCGAGCGCGGGGGGCATCCCAGGCCCTTAGGTCTGGTATGGAACTTTAAGGAGAACCCCCCCTACGCCGAAAAACCGGCGTGGGGGTCCCCCCAAAATCCATACCAGACCCCGATCCGAGCACGCAGCCCGGCCGGTCAGGAAAGGGGGTGGGGACGAGCGAGCGCCCCCCCCCCCTCCTGAACCGTACCAGGCCGCATGCCCTCAACATGGGGGGGTGCTTTGGGGGAGGGGGCGCCTTACGATGCCCCCCCCACCACAAAGCACCTTGTCCCCATGTTGATGAGGACAAGGGCCTCTTCCCGACAACCCTGGCCGTTGGTTGTCGGGGTCTGCGGGCGGGGGGCTTATCGGAATCCGGGAGCCCCCTATAATAAGAGGGCCCCCAGATCCCGGCCCCCCCACCCTATGTGAATGAATATGGGGTACATGGTACCCCTACCCATTCACCTAGGTAAAAAGTGTTAATAATAAAACACAACACAGGTTTTTAAAATAATTTATTAAACTGCTCCGGGGGGGTCTTCTTCCGTCTTCGGGGGTCCCTCCGCTTCATCTTCTCCCGGCGTCCGGTTGGTTCTTCTCCGCTCTCTTCTCCCGGTGTTCCAGTTCTTCGGCCGGCTCCTCTGCTGTGTTCAGGTAGCTCTCTTGCCAGCAGAGGTCCGGACTTCTGAGCTGCTGGGCTTCTTGTCTTCTCTTCTCTTCTCTTCCCCCAGATGTTGACACGACGCTCTCTCCGGCTGGACTGGTCTCCGAGGGCTGCGTTGTGACTTATATAGGCGGAGACCCCGCCCCCTTAAAACGTCACAGTCCCAGCATGCCCAGGGCCTGTGACATCATATGGGGGCGGGGTCTCCGCCTATATAAGTCACAACGCAGCCCTCGGAGACCAGTCCAGCCGGAGAGAGCGTCGTGTCAACATCTGGGGGAAGAGAAGAGAAGAGAAGACAAGAAGCCCAGCAGCTCAGAAGTCCGGACCTCTGCTGGCAAGAGAGCTACCTGAACACAGCAGAGGAGCCGGCCGAAGAACTGGAACACCGGGAGAAGAGAGCGGAGAAGAACCAACCGGACGCCGGGAGAAGATGAAGCGGAGGGACCCCCGAAGACGGAAGAAGACCCCCCCCGGAGCAGTTTAATAAATTATTTTAAAAACCTGTGTTGTGTTTTATTATTAACACTTTTTACCTAGGTGAATGGGTAGGGGTACCATGTACCCCATATTCATTCACATAGGGTGGGGGGGCCGGGATCTGGGGGCCCTCTTATTATAGGGGGCTCCCGGATTCCGATAAGCCCCCCGCCCGCAGACCCCGACAACCAACGGCCAGGGTTGTCGGGAAGAGGCCCTTGTCCTCATCAACATGGGGACAAGGTGCTTTGTGGTGGGGGGGCACCGTAAGGCGCCCCCTCCCCCAAAGCACCCCCCCATGTTGAGGGCATGCGGCCTGGTACGGTTCAGGAGGGGGGGGGCGCTCGCTCGTCCCCACCCCCTTTCCTGACCGGCCGGGCTGCGTGCTCGGATCGGGGTCTGGTATGGATTTTGGGGGGGACCCCCACGCCGGTTTTTCAGCGTAGGGGGTCCCCCTTAAAGTTCCATACCAGACCTAAGGGCCTGCGACGGGGCTCGCAAGGTTTCAATCTCGCCAAAAAAAGCGGCGAGATTGAATTCCTTTTCTAGTCCCGTCGTACCCGAGTCACGTTCAAAATGAACGGACTTGTCCGTGTGTGGGAAAGTCCGTTCATTCTGAAAGTCCGGCGGAAGTCCGTCGGGAAGACCGGATTCCGGAAAGTCCGGCCGTGTGTAGGCAAGTCCGGCCGTTCAGAAAGTCCGGCGGTAGTCCGCCGGAAGTCTGGCGGCAAGTACGTCGGACCTAGCTTTCTAGAAAGTCCGACCGTGTGTACGCGGCATTAGTTTACTTTTTTTTTATTTGCTTGTGCGCTGGAAAAATCACCACAGCTACCTTAGGTGGGTGGTAGGGTGGTATTTGAACTCATGACCTGAATGCTTTTTAGACAATTGTGCAGACCACTAAACCATTGTGCTAAGTACACTGAGACCTGCATATTAGTGTAGTATGATTAAAGAATGAACATAAATAACTACTGCTTTAAAGTTTGAAGAAAAAAAAAAATAACATATAATAGCTATGTAACTGTAAATGTTCAATACATGTAACCTTACAGAATAGCAGAAATTACTCTGTAATACTTATTCATAACTTCATTCGTTAGCAAAAGAAGAAAACAAGAAAACGACTATGCCGATTTGATATTTACAAAGACATGTTTGCCGTTATTTGCGTGCTTTTCCACTCGCATGTTCACCTAGTTGAGGTCTTAACCACTTGCCAACCGCCTCACGCAGATATACTGCGGCAGAAGGGCTCGTACAGGCAGAATCACGTACCTGTACGCTCCCCTTTAAAAGACGGGCAGCGTGCGCGCGCGCGCCCGCGGCAAGCTCCGTGAGTCGGGTCGCGGGTCCCGCGGACTCGATCGCCGCGGGGATACCCGCGATCACCTCACGGGGAGGAACAACGGGGCGATGCTAATGTAAACAAGCATCTCCCCGTTCTGCCTAGTGACAGTGTCACTGATCTCTGCTCCCTGTCATCGGAGCAGAGATCAGTGACGTGTCACACAGAGCCATGTCCCTCACAGTTAGAAACACGCTCCTAGGACACACTTAACCCCTACACTGCCACCTAGTGGTTAACCCCTTCACTGCCAGTGTCATTTATACAGGAATCAGTGCATTTATATAGCACTAATTGCTGTATAAATGACAATGGTCCCAAAAATGTGTCAAAAATGTCCGATGTGTCCGCCATAATGTCGCAGTCACAATAAAAATCGCTGATCGCTGCCATTTAAAAAAAAAAAAATTATAAATAAAAATGCCATAAAACTATCCCCTATTTTGTAAACACTATAACTTTTGTGCAAACCGATCAATAATCGCTTATTGCGATTTTTTTTACCAAAAATATGTAGAAGAATACGTATCGGCCTAAACTGAGGAAAAAAATTGTTTTTTTTATATATTTTTGGGGGATATTTATTATAGCAAAAAGTAAAAAATAATGCGTTTTTTTCAAAATTGTCCCTCTTGTTTTGTTTATAGCGCAAAAAATAAAAAGTGCAGGGGTGATGAAATACCACCAAAAGAAAGCTCTATTTGTGGGAAAAAAAGGACGTCAATTTTGTTTGGGAGCCACGTCGCACGACCGCGCAATTGTCAGTTAAATTGACGCAGTGCCGAATCGCAAAAAGTGCTCTGGTCAGGAAGGAGGTAAATTCTTCCGGGGCGGAAGTGGTTAATTGGGAGTAACTAGATGTAGAGCAACCATTGCTTCCCATTTTTCTTAGTAAATGAACTCCACTAAATAAATGAGGTATTTTACAAACCTTTGTTATACTAGATGTGAAGACTGCTCTGTAATAATGTACACAGAAGGTCTTCTGTAAGGAAGTAATAATATAATGGGGTCTTGAAGGACCAACTCAACAAGGATGTATTTTTACATATATACATATATTGGAGACCTGGTAATGTTTAATACAGCCCCTTTTTCTACTGAAGTTTATGGTCTACCCGAACCAAGAAAATCGGACAAACCAGAATGTAAGGAAACATCTTGGTGTGTTATCAACTCTGAGAGCTATCACTTCATATACGAACCATCACACTGAGCTCACTTACATTTCGTAGATGTAAAGGTCTGGTTTCCAGAAATAATCACTGTTAACAAACACTTGTGTTATTCCACAAAATTCACTTGAGTTCCAGCTAATGTATTCATCGTTCCATGCCTGGAAGGTAAAAACAAAAGGAAATGACCCAGGATACCTGCATAATCTTATCCTTATATGGTAGAGTCTTTAGAGGTGAGAAAACAGCCCTATAGGCACTAGTGCGATACACCTTCCCCCATTACATACTTTTTCCTTTGTATCTGGAATCTCATAGAAGTTCTACCTTTGGGAACACCCATCTTTCACTAACCCCACCAATGGTATCATAGCACACTTGTAACAAAAATGGAAATTGAAGTGCAAAACCACTGCTAAGATACAACTTCATTCCAATAAATGAAACCATTGACAGCTGTTCAGCTCACATGGTTGCTGCCAAACCGGATGCTGACAAGACCTGTGCTTGGAATCACACTGAAAAAAATAACATTAAAGATCCAGCTCACATATAGTCCATTCACATCATGTTCAATCAAGCCCTGATGAATGGAGCATTTTTGGTCTCCCGGAATATGTTGGATACTCTTTGGATTGTCCCCCTGACTTTTATTGGAAAAAAAGTCATATCTGGACATCTTAGCAGTGGTGTGGTGCTTCAAATCTATTGTCAGATATGTGCCTAATGGTGATTCCAGTTCTGCCCATATCTCTTATGCCCTGTACACACGGTCGGATTTTCCGACGGAAAATGTGTGATAGGACCTTGTTGTCGGAAATTCCGACCGTGTGTGGGCTCCATCACACATTTTCCATCAGAAATTTCCAACACACAAAGTTTGAGAGCAGGCTATAAAATTTTCCGACAACAAAATCCGTTGGCGGAAATTCCGATCGTGTGTACACAAATCCGACGCACAAAGTGCCACGCATGCTCAGAATAAATTAAGAGACGAAAGCTATTGGCTACTGCCCCATTTATAGTCCCGACGTACGTATTTTACGTCACCGCGTTCAGAACGATCAGATTTTCCGACAACTTTGTGACGTGTGTATGCAAGACAAGTTTGAGCCAACATCCGTCGGAAAAAATTCATGGATTTTGTTATCGGAATGTCCGATCAATGTCCGACCTTGTGTACAGGGCATTAATCTGCTGATGATTTTTACCTTACATTTTTACAGAAGATAGACCTCTGATTATGAATTTTTTATAGCTTATTATAGGATCATTTTAAACTTCTCAGGTCTGTGACAGTTATATTGAAGACATTTTAATTTAGAACAATGAATTTCTGTTTGTTTGAAACAATCATGTGTTTTGTTTTTTTTGTATTCCACGCAATATGATGAGGTATTTACAAATATATGTAATGATGGGTATGTGCAAATATTGAAAAGAAATAACGTGTGGAAGATTTTTTTCAGTCCCCACTGATTATAACTCAAACCAATATTTTTGTTTTTCAAAAGATATACAGACTATACATACCTAGACCAGAGATGTAAAATTTCATGAAATTTTGAAGCCATGGGAAAAAAGACTCCCAGGAGATCTCCCAGATGTGCTGACCTGCTCCTGCTGTTCTCTCTCCTTGCTCCCGTGCCTCCAGGAAGGGCTTTCCCTGTGTGTTTTGGGGGATCCTACCAGCATTCGAGCCCCAGGCCGAGGTCACCCCCCCAGACTAGGGGGTGCCCTGCAAGGGCCTCCGACAACCTCCTCAACACTCTATCTCCATCTTCCACCCAACTGCCCTTGCTGGCATGACTCATGTCTATTTATGAGGTGGCCTGCCCCCTTCTAGTCCCTTTTTGCTGGGGATTGGTCGAGGACCTCATAAATATGCATGGCAGCCCCTCCTTACTCCCACCCTCCAGCTCTGGAAGTTTCTACCAACTTCCAGACCAGGGGGAGTGTTAGAGTGAGCTGCCAGATGAATCATCCAGCCCTTGAGTCACTAATGCCTGACCCAGATTCACAATCTAGGCCTGGCTCTCAGCCAAGCCAAAATTTTCCAACACTAACAACTACTTCTAGCACACCAGCTAGAGAGTGCTGCACTTGTTAGGAACATTTCACCTATACATGAGAAAAGATAACCACCCCACTTTCCCTCATAATAATTTATAAGCTTCCAGCCAATATGCATTTTCAGTTATAATCAATGCTGATCCACACGCATACATTGCACTTGCAGAAGCTTGTAAATTTTCTTCTGATTTTCAGGTGTCATTTTATCTATAAATTAAGGTATTGTGTATTCTTGGGAGGTGGTGGTTTGCAACACTTCCTGACTTGAATATGCTGCTGGTGAAGAAACACTTTGTGATGATCCAGAAGCAGCAGAAAGAGTGTTTCTGGAATGAGAACTCTGGAAGGAAAAGCTATTTGCACTTTCATTATGGTCCTCATCATTTCATTCCATAAAGTATTTTTAATGCCTATAGAGCACCTCTGGCATGCCAGGATGGGTTTTGTCTTCCTTGCAGCATTTGGAAAAGAATATTTGCTCTCACAATATTCGCAAATTGCAGCTTTGCTCTCAGCAGAAATTGCACTGTGGAAATATTTCCAAACTCAAGATGATGTTCTCACAATTTTACTGAGAGGAGTAAAAGAAAAAACTATTTACTGACCATACTATAGGTAAACATTATGCTGTGACAGTAGAGAACATTAATAGGAATCATTTAAAAGGTTAAAAAACTAATTTGTCAGACAACTGTACCCTCTTACCTGTGAATTAATGCTTAAGAGGACAGAAATGATCATCTACTGTATCCCAGTAATCACCCAGCTGTAGGAGGTACAAGATGGAGCCCACAAGCAAACTAAACTGGAGCCCCCCCACGCAGTATCCCTAGTGGCAGAAATGTATATTTCTCTTGTTCGCGACAAGTATTGATAAGTACAGTGTTACTTGAACTGTATCCCTACCCCAGCATTTGCTTGTCTTCAGCTGAAGGAACTTGCAATAATTTAAAACTTTACATAAAGTCTCGGAAATCTTTCATTAAGGTCTTCATGTTATATAGTTTGAATACCATGTCAGAGATATATTACTTATCCTTGTAATGCCGCGCACACACGAGCAGAATTTCCGTCAGAAAAAACTTGGATGGTTTTTCCTACGGAATTCCGCTCAAGCTTGCCTTGCATACACACGGTCACACAAAAGTTCTCTGAACTTTCGACCGTCAAGAACGCGGTGACGTACAACATTACGACGAGCTGAGAAAATGAAGTAATGAATGCTTCCGAGCATGCGTCGAATTGTTTCCGAGCATGCATCATTTTCGTTTTTTTGCGCGCCCGAATTGCATACAGACGAACACATTTTCGGATCGGAACTTTCTCCGACCGAAAAATAGAGAACATGCTCTCAATCTTTTGCTGGCTGGAATTCCTCCAGCAAAAGACCGATGGAGCATACATACGGTCGCATTTTCCGACAAAAAGCTCTCATCAGAGTTTTGCTGGCAGCATTTGCGATTGTGTGTACGCGGCATAAAAGAACATATTCCACACTTCTTCTTTTTTTCCCCGAAAAAAAAAAAAAACTGAATTTTTTTTTTTTCCCAGTTTTTCAGGTTTTTTTTCAGGCCTTACAATCTCTAAACTAGACACAAGCTAACATTTCCAGACTATTGACATACATATAAGTTCCAATAAAATATATCAAATCAGCACCCAACCTGTTGGTTATATATCCAAATACACAACAAGAAGTTGGAATTCTTCCAATAAAATTGTAAAGACAGTATATGAAAGCACCATCTTTAATTCAATTAAAATTGCGCTTACATAAAACAAACTTTTTACGCCATCAGGGCATCTCAGGGGCAGTCTGAGGAGCAGAAGTAATGTGAGAGGTTACCATATATACTCGAGTATAAGTCGAGATTTTTAGTCCTTTTTTTGAGCTGAAAATGCCCCCCTCGACTTATACTCGAGTCACCGCCGTCTGCCTACATGATCAGCCTGTCATGCAGGCAGACGGTGGCCAGCGCATGCTATTACTATTCAGCGGCCAATTACTGTTCAAAAGCCGCGCCTCCTCCTCGTCTGTGATAGGCAGTCAGTGTACAGCCTATCACGGACATTCTCTCATCCTCGTCCGTGGTATGAGGATGACAGAATGTCCGTGATAGGCTGACCACTGACTGCTGGGAAATGGAGTTTTCTGCCTATCATGGACGAGGAGGAGGCGCAGCTTTTGAACAGTGAATGGCCGCCGAATAGTAATAGCACACGCTGATCGGTGCAGAGTGGCACACAGAGGCATGCACAGGACACAGGTGGGATGCACACAGACACATGCACACATACACAGGACACAGGTACATATACACATGACACATGCACACAGACACAGGACACATACACAGGACACAGGTACATATACACATGACACATGCACATATACACAGGACACAGGTACAGGACACATGCACATATACACATGACTAATGCACATATACACAGGACACAGGTACAGGACACATGCACATATACACATGACACATGCACATATACACAGGACACAGGTACACGACACATGCACATATACACAGGACACATGCACATATACACAGGACACATGCACATATACACAGGACACATGCACATATGCACAGGACACAGGGAGGTATACAGCTGCAGATGGGCATTGTTGACCCTCTTTTTCCACTTACAGTAGCTGCTGCATTTCTCACCCTCGTCTTATACTCGGGTCAATACGTTTTTCCCATTTTTTTGTGGTAAATTAGGGCCTCAACTTATACTCGGATCGCCCTATACTTGAGTATTTACGGTACTTTATCTGTATTTCCTGAGATTATCTGTGGCATTTTAACCATTTTAGCTCCGGAAGGTTTTCAATCCTTCATGACCAACCATTTTTTGTGATACGACACTGCATTACTTTAACTGACAACTGCGCAATCATGCGACACTGTACCCAAAGAAAATGTATTTTTTTTTACCACAAATAGAGCTTTCTTTTGGTGGTATTTGATCACCTCTGCGCTTTTTACTTTTTGCGCTAGAAACAAAAAAAAGCCAACAATTTTGAAAAAAAAATATTTCTTACTTTCTGCTATATAACATATCCAATAAAAAAAATGTAAAGAAGATCGAATTTCTTCATCAATTTAGGCCAATATGTATTCTGCTACATATTTTTGGTAAAAAAATCCCAATAAGTGTATATTGATCGGTTTGTGCAAAAGTTATAGTGTCTACAAACTATGGGATAGATTTATGGAATTTACATTTTTAAAAATTTTTAACTAGCAGCGACTTATAGCGGGACTGCGACATTGTGGCTGACAAATTGGACACTAAGTGACAGTTTTTGGGGACCAGTGACACCAATACAGTGATCAGTGTTTAAATAAAAGTGCAGCGCTAGGGCAAAAGTGCAATTCATGCGAATCACACAACACATGTGATGTGCATACATCCAAAAATTGTATAATGAAGTGCAATTGTGCAATAATTGGTACAATTTGAAATGAAATAAATCATAACATATATGCAATGTAATATCACAAGTGCAAACAATGTGCAAACAAAAAGAAAAGTTCATATGCAGCTGATTTTCATCAGAAGGACTCCCATGCAGAGGAGGTGTATTGAAAATGTTGATCAAATGCTTGGCAGCGTGATACCCATCACAGTTACATCTGTGATGGCATCTGGAATTAAATAGAGACCTGGATACCAGCCCTGATTTACCATATCGTGCATATAGTTATATACTAAGGTGAGAGTTCTGTAAGCATGTGGAGTTTGGATTAATTGCACAGTTTTTACACCAGGAGGTGTGGGGCTCATATCACTGAAGCATCTATTTATCACCATTGTGGATTGTTTGGTCTATTTTATTACTTATTGCACATCTAGCACAGACAACGGATACTGACACGGACACTGTTATTATTGTATGTTTGTGTGTGTGATTTTTTTTATATGTCATAAAAAAATCACACACACAAACATACAATAATAACAGTAACATTGGTTACATTAATGTATTTGTTTTGGTAGTTATGAATAGCTGCGCAACTCTACTTTTAATATAAGTAAAAAACGGGAGTTATTCCTGCGCTACCAGTTGGGGAAGTCGGTCTCCTAATCAGTTAATTGAGACTGTGTGCAACTTCTCTTGTTGGAAAGCTGCATGCACCGGAACAGAGGGCTCAAACACCAGCCCAAAACAAAATTGGTAAAAGAGAGAGGGGGAGGTGGTGCTGCGCTAACCAGAGATGTCTCTACTAGTGGAAATAAATATTAAATCCTGATATTCAAAGATCACGGGAAGATTAAATAGTAAAAAACATCAGCAAATCGCATAGGATAAAATTATGTGAATCCAATTAATACTTATATATATAAAGATAGGTACTAGTGTAAGGTAAAAACAAATAACAACAGATTGAATAGTAAGACTCAGTAAATCGCATAAGTAGATATGGTGAAAAATAAATATATGAATCCAATCAGTGCTTAAAGATGAAAAATAAAAAATAAATACTGGTGTACGATTAAGACAAATATTAGCAACCAATTAACATATATTGAAATGTGTAGAAATCCAATGTGACTAATAGTGCTCGTGCTCTTGTGACTAGAAGCTCAAAAATTCATTTGTTAAGGTGCAACAATAGATGAAGGCAAACAGTCATAAATCAAGTGGTAAATGACAACTAAGTGAGATAAACAAAGCAAACAAAATGGTCGCTTTATCCTAATATTGCGACCTTCTGCAATAGTGCGACTATAATGTGAGTGATCATATATGTGGCTAAACCACTCTGATCATTGGGTGTCCAGAAAAAATAATTATAAAAATATTCAAAGTGTCCAAAGCAAAACAGTGTTCAGCAAGCCAGTGTTTTAAAACGCAATCCCTCCAATGACAGTGAGGTGTTATTTCTAAAACATTCTCTATCTTCTTCATGCAGCATGCACTAGGGTAGACAGTGGCCCCTTACCTAGCGGTGCTAGGTCAACCGCATATGAGTTGTTAACTCTCGTGGTCCAGGGTCTCTCCTGTATCTCTGTGTCCAGACTTGCTGACTCTCCAAGATCCTGTATGGGGCTGGTATGTGTCTAGCTGAGGTCCTGGGACAGTGCCGCTCCTAACTCCTCCTCCACATCGAATCTCCATTATATGCAAAATATAGGATAAAGTGCCCAGATAGTGAAGTATGTTTTTTATAGGTCACTTTATTCACATAAGTCATATACAAGGTACTCACATTTAGCAGTAGTCTTTACAGAGCATAATATCCAACGAGCAGCGAACTCGTAACGCATTCAGCAAGGTAAAACGAAAACGAAAAAAGCCTATTCCGTCCCTACGCGTGACGTCACTAAACCACGTGACTTCTTCAGGGGATCCCCTGAAGAAGTCACGTGGTTTAGTGACGTCACGCGTAGGGACGGAATAGGCTTTTTTCGTTTTCCCTTGCTGAATGCGTTACGAGTTCGCTGCTCGTTGGATATTATGCTCTGTAAAGACTACTGCTAAATGTGAGTACCTTGTATATGACTTATGTGAATAAAGTGACCTATAAAAAACATACTTCACTATCTGGGCACTTTATCCTATATTTTGCATATAATGGAGATTTGATGTGGAGGAGGAGTTAGGAGCGGCACTGTCCCAGGACCTCAGCTAGACACATACCAGCCCCATACAGGATCTTGGAGAGTCAGCAAGTCTGGACACAGAGATACAGGAGAGACCCTGGACCACGAGAGTTAACAACTCATATGCGGTTGACCTAGCACCGCTAGGTAAGGGGCCACTGTCTACCCTAGTGCATGCTGCATGAAGAAGATAGAGAATGTTTTAGAAATAACACCTCACTGTCATTGGAGGGATTGCGTTTTAAAACACTGGCTTGCTGAACACTGTTTTGCTTTGGACACTTTGAATATTTTTATAATTATTTTTTCTGGACACCCAATGATCAGAGTGGTTTAGCCACATATATGATCACTCACATTATAGTCGCACTATTGCAGAAGGTCGCAATATTAGGATAAAGCGACCATTTTGTTTGCTTTGTTTATCTCACTTAGTTGTCATTTACCACTTGATTTATGACTGTTTGCCTTCATCTATTGTTGCACCTTAACAAATGAATTTTTGAGCTTCTAGTCACAAGAGCACGAGCACTATTAGTCACATTGGATTTCTACACATTTCAATATATGTTAATTGGTTGCTAATATTTGTCTTAATCGTACACCAGTATTTATTTTTTATTTTTCATCTTTAAGCACTGATTGGATTCATATATTTATTTTTCACCATATCTACTTATGCGATTTACTGAGTCTTACTATTCAATCTGTTGTTATTTGTTTTTACCTTACACTAGTACCTATCTTTATATATATAAGTATTAATTGGATTCACATAATTTTATCCTATGCGATTTGCTGATGTTTTTTACTATTTAATCTTCCCGTGATCTTTGAATATCAGGATTTAATATTTATTTCCACTAGTAGAGACATCTCTGGTTAGCGCAGCACCACCTCCCCCTCTCTCTACTTTTAATATAGCATCTCTTCATTGTGGGAACACATTAGCTTTTGCAGCAACCATACACTTGACTTTACAATTACTTTGCATTATACTGATTTTTATTGCAATTTCGATTAGAATTTATTTATCAGATAGCACAGGGGTCCACTTATTCATTATTTATATCACAGTGATCAGTCACTCCTCTTGTAGGCAAGGAAAATATAAACAAACCAAAGTGTTTGAAAAAAAAAATCAAATAAAAATTAAAAATAAAGAAAAAAAAAAACATGATTAAGGTTTGCCAGGGTTAGTGTTAGTCAGGGTCAAAGGTCAAGGACGGGTCAAAAGTCATGGTCCGCCTATTTTGGGTAGATATTAAAAAAAATGTTTAAATTAGTACCAGTGTCAGTGTGTTTTAGGCAGGATAAAAAAATGCAAAATGTACACCATTTTTTTTCCTGGGCTGTACTACGGGTACAAGCAACAGCGAACATACACATATGTGGTACTGCTGCAATCCCCAGGAGAAGGAGAATTTATTTTGGGTGGTAAATTATAATAATAGCAAGAAATATACAGCTAAATTTAAACAAATATTTTTTCTACTATTTTGGATCAGTTTTAATTTGATAATAACAAAAAAATCAGGAGATATCTGTTACCATTTACCACCAAAAGAAAGCCCAAGGGAAAAAAACAAGATATAATCCACCTGGATACATAGAGTAGTTGTGATGATATGTACAGTTTTACAGTTTGAACACATGTCAAAGTTGCAAAATTGTGCTTACGCATTTACATTCCTTTTACCCTTAGACGTGAAGGGGTTAAACAAATCTGCTAGGACAAACAGTTGAAAGAACATCTTACTAGGAGTGCAAAATAATCTTCCTTAAAATAGCCAGCAGGTACAAATTCTATTCTGACATCCTTTGATAAAACGCTGTGCCTAGCATGAAACATGTCAGAATTGAATTTGTTCCTGCTGGCTTGTAGGTGGGTCCCAAAATGTGACCGAGTCACTGCCATGTCTTCCATCAGGGACTGCCTAAAGTAACAGGGCTCCCTAAGGGAATCTTGTTAAGATACAATGTGGAATGTAGTGAATGCAGTGAGATGTTGACTCTTAATATGGGTCAAGAATTTTATGAGCTGAGATCTTTTTGTGTAATAGGGCTCTCTCGGGCATAACATTGGCCATACCCACTGTGCCTTTTAAGTACTCTTTTCCACCTTCGGGCTGCGTTCACACCATTGCGAATCCAATTCGGAATAGCAGGAGATTTTGACTGTCTCTCTATGGATCCGGTTCACATATCTCTGCAGCGGGTCCAGTGCGATTTGCACAAAAACACTGTGCGTCTTTTGGTTCATTTCAGGTCCGAATTCAGCCCAAAATTCTTGCTGAATTCGGACCTGAAATGGTGATCCAGGATGCACCAGGCCCCTGCTGTGAGCCGCATGAGGATCATATATGAACCCAGCCTCACACCTCCATCTAAGACAAGGTGTGGCCTGTGCATACACTCACCATACTCCTGGTCATCTCTATCACATTGTTCCTCTGACTGGGGACACTCACTGCATCAGGCCTGATGACTTGCACATGGTTTCAGGACAGGCTCTCCTTTCCCCACCCACCATCATCCCCTAGCCTGATCAAGTTTGCACACAGTTGGTTACACCAGGATCCTACTTCTTCATGCTGGTACCTTATGAAATGCACACATTAGCGTAGCTTAACTGGGCACTTAAGAGTAGCAAATGTACTGAGGATCCAGTTCAGACACATGAAGCAGCCACAAGCTTGGCTCAACTCAGTTATTTTGTAACAGTTCTCATCATAAGTCCAAAGACTCAACTCAATCACTCTTTCACTTGTCAAGCAGCAGTTCAAATTGGTGTTGCAGTGTAACTTTCTGTGCCCAGTAGCAGGGGTGCCCATCCAGAGGGTAACAAACCATAGAGGTCTTCAATCCTAGGTCATGGCATTCCTCCCTGGTCCTGCTCTTTCCATCAGCCAGATTCTGCCCTCTGCTAAATTCCACCCCAAACTTATATAGGATCCTGCCAGGAGGAAATGCACTCATTCTCCTTCATGGATAGATTTTAAAGGGGCAACAGTGACCTCTGACTACAGGCTATTTTATTAAAGCAGAACTCCACCCAAAAGGGGAAGCTCCACTTGCCTGCCTACTACCCCATCTGCTGCCACATTCGGCCCCTCTCCTCCTTTCCCAGCAGCTGGCCCATTCACTGAGCGCAGCGTGCTTCATGCATGCGCAGTAGGGAACTGGCTATGAAGCTGCAAGGCTTGACTGCCAGTTTCCATTAGTGGAGATAGCGGCCATAGCACCCGATAGCCAATTGAAAATCCAGCTCGGGTGAGGACACCGCTGGATTCCTAGACAGGTAGATGTCCTAATATTAAAAGTAAGCAGTTACAGTATTTGTAGCTGCTGACTTTTAATTTTTTCTGAAGGAGCCTACAGGTCCTCTTTAAAAGAAGATTATTTTCCTTTGCGGTGTTCAGCATTCTTTTGCGATCGCTTTGGTGGAGACGAGCTGAGCTCCACCAAATGAGATGAGATGTGATTGTGGAGTGTGAAGCCTGATCTCGCCTGGAAAAGCATGTGAAATATTTGATATTGGATGGGTTCCCCTAACACCTTAGTTGCAGGTAAATAAAGAAAAGGAATAGGAGTTGTAGGTTGGCCCATATTATAATTTGTAATGATGGATAAATTCAATATGGAAATAATTATTCGCCCTGCCGACAAAGGCGGTGGCATTGTTTTATTAAATAAATCAGATTATATTAATGAAATGCATCGTATTTTGGGAGATCAAGAGACATACATTGAATTATCTAGTAATCCTACACAGAAATATAAGAAGGATTTACACAGACTGGTTTCTAAAGGTTTTAATTCTTGTATTTTAAATAAGAAGGAGAGATCATTTCTAGTTCCCCTCGCTCCACGCATACCTGTTATGTACTACCTGCCTAAAGTCCATAAGGACCCCTTACACCCTCCAGGTTGGCCAATAATTAGTGGTATCGACTCGGTCACTTCAAAAATTGGGAAACACATAGATTTTTTCCTCCAGCCATCCGTATTAAAGATGCCGTCTTATTTAAAAGACACTAGAGATGTCATCAGATTACTTTCAAATGTTTCCTATTCTGGTGATCTCATTATGGCAACTGCGGATGTTGCATCCCGCTACACCTGCATCCCGCACCGTCAGGGTATGGATGCGGTCAAATGTTTTCTCAATAGGGATGCCTCCCTTGCTTCACCCCAGGTAGACTATATTATCGAACTAATTGAGTTTGCAACGCAGCACAATTACTTCTGGTTCGATGGTAGATTCTATCGTCAACACAAGGGGGTCGCGATGGGAGCAAAGTTCGCTCTCAGTCTGTCGTCTATGCCATGAGTAACCCACACCTTTTGTTGTGGGCTCGGTACATAGACGACATCCTCCTCCAATGGACTGGTAGTTCAGATGATTTAGTCGATTTTATTGCGACCCTCAATAATAACAACAGGAATATTGTTCTGTCATTTGAATCAAGTACTACCTCAGTCCATTTTTTGGACTTGGTTATTGAAAGAAAGGAAAGCCAATTTGTATTCAGCACCTACTTTAAATCTACCGATTGGAACGGGTACATACCCACCGATAGTTGCCATCACGCGCCTTGGATCAGGCCAATTCCCAAAAGCCAGTTCCTGCGATTACGTAGGAACTGCACTGACCTTAACACCTTTA
Source organism: Lithobates septentrionalis (assembly GCA_037952835.1). Classification (NCBI taxonomy): domain Eukaryota; kingdom Metazoa; phylum Chordata; class Amphibia; order Anura; family Ranidae; genus Lithobates; species Lithobates septentrionalis. Next base: position 889,658 of record JBBDGP010002320.1, read on the forward strand.
AGATCCAAGCTGTGTCTCTTAAGGATAGGTTCCTGGAGAAGGGGTATAACCCCTCTGATTTAGATAAGGAGATTAATAATGCCTGTCTGATTGATCGTCAATCATTACTAGAGGATAAACCTCGACAAATAAATGAGGACTTTAAATGGTCCTTTTTGACGTCCTTCTCCATCCAACATAAGCATGTCAAAAGAATTTTCGAACACCATTGGGATGTCCCTAAAACTGATAAGGTTTTGGGCCCTCTGTTGCCCAGAACCCCCAAGGTGGTTTTCTTTTTTTTTTTTTTTTTTTTTCAAATAACAATTTTTATTGTAGATTATAGTAATACAATATAAAGGAACATGGACATTCACAAACACTGTACAGTATATCCATTTGTGGTATTACACATGTGTTTTTTTTTTATGGCTTATCTGATATTAGTTCCTATGGTAAAGCAGGTAAGCTAATATAAACGCTCATTCAGTTACTGAATAGGATAGGAGGAAAGAAAGGAAAGAAGGGAAAGAAGAGAATAAGCCTTCTAATTGGTGTTGTTACCTGGTCATGGTGGGTCCTCCCGGAGGTGCCATAGCTCCCAGACCCTGTTATGTGCCTCCAGCTTGTCCTGAATTCTAGCTGTCATTTTCTCCATCAACTCTATATCTTTAATTCTAGAGTAAAGATCTTCAGCTGAGGGTGGAGTGGTACGTTTCCAGTTTAGGGCTATAAGACAGCATGCTGCTGTGAGTATATGTCTTACTAATTTCTTGTATGGTCTGCAAATTTTTAATGGTGATAGACCTAGTAGAAAGAATTTTGGAGTCGCTTGGACTTCGACTTCTAGGAGGCGGGAGAGGAGATGGCGAACCATCTCCCAGTATTGAGCTAATATTGGACAAGTCCAATATATGTGTATGAGAGTGCCTTTAGCGTCCTGACATCGCCAGCATTTATCTGAGCTATCTAGGAAAATTGTATGAAGTACATCTGGGGTCATGTACCAGAAGTAGAGAACCTTGTATGAGTTTTCTTTATATAGTGTACACATTGAACTCTTCGCTGTCTGATTCCATATTGCCTGCCACTGCGCTAATGGAAGTTCTTCCCCAAGGATCTTCTCCCATCTGAGCATGTAATGGTGTTTACCCTGCTCTTCCAGAGCGATGGTATTCAAAATCTTATATATTTCTGATATTAGCCCTTTCTGTGAGCTACCTGCCAAGATGGTAGTTTCAAACGGGGATGGAGGTGAAAATTGTAGATTCGGGGCTATAGTTAGTGCGTAATGTCGTATTTGTAAGTACCCGTAAAAAGCTTGTTTTGGCAGTTTGTGTTTGGCCTGCAGGTCCAAAAAAGATAGGAGCCTACGGGTTCTGGGATCTATTATGTTTCCAAAGTGGAACAGGCTCCTAGAGGACCAAGGGTGTGACATCTGATGCGTGAGGCTATCTGGCACCTTGGGGTTACAGACAAAAGATGTCAGGGTCGATCTTTCTGAGATTAATTTGTGAGGTTGGGCTAACGTACGCCAAATCCTCTTTAACATGGACATGGGACCCAGAAGGCGTTCTGGAGCTACCTCCGCATTTGCATTCCATAATAAGTTGTTCGGGTGTATCGGGGCTAGCCATAATTTCTCGATCTCTGTCCACTTATTATATGATTTTTGAGTAAACCATGATGCCACCGCTCTCAGCTGTGTAGCTTGGTAGTATTTAACGATATTGGGGAAGGCTAGACCCCCCTCACTGCGTGATGCCATCAATACTGTTTTGGAGATCCTGTGCTTTTTGTAGTTCCATACGAAGTGAAGTAAGTCTGATTGGAGCTTTTTCAGTTGCTTAAGTGGTATAGGTATAGGGAGTGTTTGGAAAAGGTACAGTAGCTTCGGGAGAATGGTCATTTTAATAGATGCAATTCGTCCTAGTAGGGATATATGGTGTTTTTTCCATTGATTTAATAGGGTTCTAATTGTGCCAAAAAGAGGGGGAAAGTTTTCCTGGTACAGGGTATTAAATTTAGGGGTGATATAAATCCCTAAGTATTTCAGGGCAGTTGTTTTCCACTTGTAGTTATAGTTAGATTTTAAAAGTGCGATGTCAGCGTCAGGGATGTTAATGGGTAGAGCTTCTGATTTTGAGGCATTAATTTTATATCCCGAGATGGCTCGGAATTGGTCCAACTCAGCGTGTAAATTTGGGAGGGAAATATGGGGTTGGGTCAGGGTGAGAATTATGTCATCCGCAAAGAGGGAAATCTTAAATTCTCTATCTCTGACCATGACTCCTCGTATGTTTAAATTATTCCTGATAGATGCCGCTAGGGGTTCTACACATAGTGCGAACAACAGGGGCGACAGCGGGCACCCCTGTCTTGTACCGTTTGAGACTGAAAATGATGTTGAGAGTGCAAAAGGAGTTCTGACCTGTGAGGAAGGATTTGAATATAAGTGTTTTATTGCCCGCAAAAAGGGGCCCCGGAAGCCCATGTGGCTCAATGTGGCGAACAGGAACGGCCACCCCAGCCGATCAAAAGCTTTTTCAGCGTCTAAGCTGAGCAACATAGAGGGGGCGCCGTCCCTGTTCGCCACCTCCACCAAATCTATCACTTTTCTAGTGTTATCGCTTGCTTGTCGCAATGGGACAAACCCTACCTGATCTTTATGGATCAATGATGGCAGGATCGTGTTCAGGCGATTAGACAGAAGTTTGGTGAAGATTTTTAAGTCAGAATTTAACAGTGCAATAGGCCTATAATTTGCACAAATGGAAGGGTCTTTATCTGGTTTGGGAATCAGGGTGATGAAAGATTTCTGCATTTCTAAGGGAATTTGAGTGTCCTGGAGGAAAGCATTAAACAGTTTACGAAGATGGGGTAGTATAAGAGGGAGAAATGCTTTATAATATTCGTATGGGAACTCGTCTGGACCCGGGGCTTTATGGGACGGTAGGGATTTAATAGTAAGTTCTATTTCCTCGTCAGTGATCTGTGCATTAAGTGTTAACAGATCTGATGATTGAATATGGGGGATTCCACTTTGCTCTAGGTATTGTTTCATCGAGTGGGACAGGTCAGTAGAGGGAGGGTTGCTAGGTATGCCCGGGTTGTTGTAGAGTTCTTTATAAAAGTCCGCAAATGTGCATGCAATTTCTTCAGGATGCGATAATAACTGACCTAATTTGTTTTTAATCTGATTCGGGGTTTGCATATGGGATCTCTCCCTTAATTTGTTAGCCAACAGAGAGTGTGCCTTATTCCCCTTGTCATAAAACATTTGTTTCAACCTGGTTAGGGCTTTCTCCACTTGTCCCATAGCTAGATCACGGAGAGTTGCACGAAGTTTAATTATTTTCCTTAGATTTTCTATCGTGGGATTGGCCTGGAGCCTATGTTCAAGTGTTTTAAGTTGGCTCTCCGCCTCTATTTTGGCAGCTAATGTGTCTTTTTTAAGTTTTGAGGAGATCGCTATACATTTACCCCTAAGGACTGCCTTGTGGGCTTCCCAAAGAGTAGGGAGTGAAACTTCCTGATTGGAATTTTCTAGGAAATAGAGTTTAAGTGTAGAGTTTAGTTCCTCTAGGGCCGGTTGGTGTTGGAGGAGGAATGTATTCAGTCTCCAGTTATAGGGTCTGCGGACGGGGGTGCCTAGGTCTAGCGTTAATAAAATAGGGGCGTGGTCTGACCATGAGATAGGTCGTATTTGCGCTTTACGTGTCAGTTTTAGAGTGAAATTATTAAGGAAAAAGTAATCAATGCATGTATGTGTGCAGTGGGGAGCTGAGTAAAATGTGTATTGTCGGCCTCCAGGACATAGAGCCCTCCACGCATCAAAGAGCGCATATCGTCTAGTGATCTGTCTGAATAGTCTCGGGTCTCTATGGACCCTAGGAGTTGGAGCGTCGGGGGCTATCGTCTGGCGGTCCGCCGTGGGTGACTGTACAAGATTAAAATCACCTCCCAAAACAAGAACCCTAGGGGTAGATCTAAATATTCGGGATATTACCTTGGATAGAAAGCTATGTTGCTTAGTATTGGGGGTATATAGAGCACATAGCGTTATTTCTTGTGTTTGCCACATTCCTCTCAAGATAATGAAGTGGCCGTTAGGATCACAGTATTGGGACACGCATGTGAAGGGAGCTCCCCTCTTGAAAAGTATGGCCACTCCAGCCTTTTTACGACTACCCGAAGCTATATAAATTTGGGAGTAATATTTGGATGCAAATGCGAATGAGCCTTCCCTGTCAAAATGGGTTTCCTGGACCATAACAATATCAGCTCCTGATTGCCTAAACTCCCTCAGTGCCAGATGTCTTTTCCTATTAGAGTTCAATCCGTGTACATTTAGTGATAATACCTTAGTCATAGTGGTGGTTCTGTGTGTACAGGTGTACGCTTACCTAATGGCGGCTTGTCATAGTTCGAAATCCCAGGGTCAGGATATGCATTCTCCGGGAGGAGACCAGGAAATTTCATGGACTTAGTCATGTACCAAAGGAGGTGGTTAGGAAGAAAGAGAGAGAAAGAAGACTGGGGAGAGAAGAGATGAACAGTTAATGCACCAAAATAAGACAACATCAACCTCGTCAAACATCTTTGATAGGCCAACAGGCCTAGACTAGAGCGGGATTCCGCGTGAGCCTCCCCCCCACCCCATTTGGGGCGGCTAGAGAGGCCCACCCAGGAGCCCGCATTCCGTCAACAGTATTTTCCAGACCGCACACAGCCTAATACTGTGTACCAGTAACTAGCTAAGGTAAAATTGAAATAAAAGGGAACAACCAAAAAAAAGTGTAGGGGGGGGAGGGGGGTGATAAACGATGGCTTCTATGCCAGTCAACTCGGAGCTCATCTGAGCTTAGCCCTCACTAGTGAACTAAAGTTAGGCGTAGGGGGTGTGTTCAAGTGGGATGATCCTGGGTCTTTTTAGACCGAGTGTTAATAGGACAGTTCTTTTTGCCGTGCCTAAATGCTCAAGTCCCTGTGTTGTTTGTTGTTGTAGTAGTAGTGGATCTACGATCCTTGTGCTTTGTGGATTTGCGTTGGGTATCTGGATGTCTAGGTCGATTGGTTGCAGGGATCTTTTGCCAAGTAGCAGGTGGCGGTGGGGGTGTAGCAACTATGTCCCATTCTGGTAATGTGGGGTTGGTATTTCAAGAATGTCACAGAATGTACGAAGGTCTTCTGGGTATCGTAGGACAGCGGATTTACCCTGATGCTTTGCTGTGAGGCTAAAAGGAAAGCCCCATCTGTAAATAATAGCTTCTTTCTGTAATTGCTGTAGTAGGGGTTGAAGAAGCCTTCGTTTTTGCAGTGTTATCCAGGATAGATCCGGGTAGATTTGTATCTGAGCTTCCATGTAAGTTATTTTGCGTGCCAGTCTTGCTTGTCTCATGATTTCCTCTTTGAGAGAATAAGAGCTAATTCTGCAGATGACGTCTCTGGGTTTGGGGGTGGCTCCCTTGGGTCTAAGTGCCCGGTGGGCTCTGTCCATTTCTATGTGCTTAGAGGAGGGTTCTCCGATGAGATTGTTGAAGATGGATTGCAAAATGGTTTGCAGGTCCTCGGCGTTTTCTGGTTCCGGGATGCCTCTCACCCGTATGTTGTTACGGCGCCCCCTGTTGTCCAGGTCTTCTATATGTCTCTGCATATCTCTCAGCATTGCTCTGTGGTCTGCTCCCTGTAGTTGCATTCTATGGACCGCTAGTTTAGTTTCTTGTATTTCTTCTTCGGCCATTTCCATTCTGTCTGTCAAATGTTTAAGGCCCGTTTGGAGTACTTGAATTTCCGTGCGACATGTAGATTTCACGTCCTCAATTAGCTGTCGAAAATCCTCTTTTGTGGGCATGGCTTGCAAATACGCATGCCATGGTTGAGGCATATGTGGGGTTACATATGAGTCTCTTGCAGGACTGCAGTAGTGGCGCGGGGGGGATGATACACGTGGTGGGGAGTGTGGGATTAAAGCACCTGCTGCATGGTTGATCTGCATTCCAGTTGCTGGGGGGTCCCATGAGTCTATGTATGCCCCTCTCTGTTGCTGCTGCAGTGGGGGTCTGACAATAGAGTCCTCTGCTGGGTGGGAGAGTGGGGCACTTGCTTTCTGTGCATAGGATGGTATTGAGGGGGGTGGCCGCCTGGATGTACTGGGGTCTCTGGAGCGAGACAATCTTTGCGCTTTGGGAGGTGGGGAAGTGGCATCCACTGCCCATGATCTCTCGCTGGGGTCATCAGGGGATCTGTGGGAACCAGCTTGCAGACCTGCAGGAGTTGGTAGAGGGGGGAAGTCCTGAGATATGTCTGAGGAGTCTGTGAAGTCTGGTTCCAGGTTCTGTGAGAGCGGCTCCGGAGCCGTTCTCAGGAGTCTCGGGAACGCCGCCGAGCACTGAGTGTAGTGCGGAGGGGAGGCGGGCGGCATGGCGGACCGGGTCTGATCAGAGGGGGAATGTATTGGGCGGTGGGGACTCACCGTTCCCAGGTCTGCAGTGGATGCTCGGGAGTTCCCCATGTCCTGCTGGAGTCCCTCCGGGAGTCGCTGCTCATGATGATCCGATCGTGGAGACTGGGCGGGACTCCTTGATGTGCGGGCTGGAGTGTCCGGCGCCATATTGGCCTCCTCGCCCTGGGACATTCCGGGCTGTGTAAAATATGAACGGAGGTCCGTGGAAGCCCCTGGAGGTGGTAGGGATGATCCTCTAGGCTTGGAGGATCTGGTGGTCCTGGATTTGCCCATGTATGTGCGGTCAAAATCACCCCAAATTCGCCGTTTACGCTGTGGGCTTAGAGAGCTGAGGAGTTAGGCTGCCATCAGGGTCGGCTTCCGGTCACGCCCCCCCAAGGTGGTTTTCAAAGGCGTTCCATCTCTCCGAAACAAGTTGGCACCCAACGTCATCAACCCCCTGAATAAACCTTCCTTTTTTCATAACTGGATTGGTTTCTACCCCTGTAAAAAATGTTTGGTTTGTCAGTTTAACATCAGTGGCAGGAGGGCCAGCCATAGTTTTTCTTCTACTGTGACTGGCCGTTCCTACAAGATCAAGCAATTTTGCACTTGCGCTACTACAGGGGTAGTCTATCTCCTGACTTGCCCATGTGGTAAGCAGTACGTGGGGCGGACTATTAGATCTTTTACAACACGAGTATCTGAACACATTAACCTTATTAAAGCAGGTAGTACCAAACACACCGTGCCTCGACACTATAGGGAATTCCATGACCGAAATCCTGAGGGCACGCAGTTTCTTATTATTGATAAATATGTTGCCCCCTGGTGGGGTGGCTCGACCCTTAGGGGCGTCTCCCGTCTGGAGACTTACTGGATTTATGAATTGGGGTCCCATTTTCCGCAAGGTATTAACGTGGAGTGGGACATCAATTCTTTTATCAACCAAGCGTAGTCATTTAGCTCATGGTCTCCTTTTTTCAATTTTATACTTCTAATTACTGTTATCGGCACTAATATCAATTTTGGACCCACATATAGATATTAATTTTAGAGAAAAAAAAAACTCTGCATATTATTATTAAATAATGTATTATTATCATTCTAGAACATGCATAATTTGTGCAGTGATTATTATAAGAAGGATGTCTTCTCATGTCGAGGTCCTGTCATGTTTGCTTTATTGTTTATTATGTTATGTGATGCCCCTCACTGGCAGTGTCATTCTAACTTCTATTCAATACCTCTAATTATTATTTGGTCATGACTGATGCCCTTTTATTACTTTAATTAGTCTCGCCATCTATTTCATGATGTTTTGACATCATCTAAATACCATTTCCATTTAGATCCATCTTTGCTGACACTTTTATCTTGGTGTCAGATCATCATGACCTTTTCCGGCCCTCTCCAGCCTATCAGCGCCTTGCTTTCTACATCGGAAGTGTTGTGGCTGCTGATATGGGAAAGAGGCTTGGTCTTATGAGTGGAGCGCACTGGCACAGCAGTTGTACAGCAGATGATGTCATTGCGCACACTCGGATCACGAGGCCGGATCTATTGGGCGGAGCGGGACGGCGCTTCAGCCAATGTGATCCAGCTGTACTGAAAGAGAGGCTTGGTGCGCGTTTGGTTTATTTCCGAATCAGCCGACCAAGCTGCCAGTCTAACATTTACTATACGATCTAGATTTTTCATCTGCTAGTGATAGCGGTATGATACCGCTTATTGCCCCTTTCACTCTGTGTACATATATAGCAAAATATTATTATTCTGAATAACCAGGAAGTGACATCAATTGCGTTACTTCCGGTATTGTGACACTCAAAGTGGGGGTCATTTCTTGTTTAAATAGCGGTGAGGTGGGGGGGCTCCACACCCCAGATGAAGGTTTTGTAGCCGAAACATGTCGGGTGGACCCCTCACGATTACCGCGATTGATTCTATATGAGCTGTTTTTGATCTCCGACCATGTGAGTGTTCTTTTTATTATTTTAATAAATTGATGTTTTTTAAACGTTATCATGCCATGTGAGCTTTTTTTCTCGCATGATATTTGAAACCCATTGGGCCTGTTGGACTGTCTTGGGGACGTTTGAAGCTGTGGTGAGACCCCTCCCCCTTTTGGAACCCGAGGATAATCTGACGATTCATCTCGCCAGACCTGGTGGTCATTAAGCTTTCTTAGACTTGTAAGACATAGGTCTTTTGAAGTCACCTGATTCTGGTAAGCCTCTTTTGATGCTCCGGGGATGGTCCCGCCACCTATTTAGACCCTCCATCCATCTGTGGTTTCTTATCTATTTATTCATCTGCCAGAAGTGAACATTTTCGTTTATGAGGAAACCCGGGAGTTTTTCATTTTCATTTTTTCAAATACTCAACTCTAATGCCGCGTACACACGGTCGGACTTTTCAGCTACAAAAGTCCGACAGCCTGTCCGACAGACTTTCGACGGACTTTTGGCGGACTTTCGACGGACTTGCGGCGGACTTTCTAACGAACAGACTTGCCTACACACGATCACACAAAAGTCCGTCGAATTCTTACGTGATGACGTACACCGGACTAAAATAAGGAAGTTCATAGCCAGTAGCCAATAGCTGCCCTAGCGTGGGTTTTTGTCCGTCGGACTAGCATACAGACGAGCGGATTTTTCGACCGGACTCGAGTCCATCGGAAAGATTTGAAGCATGTTTCAAATCGAAAGTACGTCGGATTTGAGGCTAAAAAAGTCAGTTGAAAGTCCGGAGAAGCCCACACACGATCGGATTACCAGCCAGCTTTAGTCCGTCAGCGTCCGTTGGACTTTTGTAGACGAAAAGTCCGACCGTGTGTACGCGGTATTATAGACTTTTGGTGGTGGTTTTCTATTACACTAGTCACTACCAATATAATTGTCAATTTTTCATGGACTATATTATTTGATTTGCCACATATGTACGTTTTTTTATAGACCCACTATTTATTTTTATATTACTAATTTATAATATTTACTGTATCTTTAATGTTAATTTGTATCACCTAGTGTTGTTTTAATACTGTTTTTGTCCCGCAAAGGACGAACAGATTCACTGCTTATACATGTTATATTTATAATCTATATATACACATAGCGCTACACTATTTTTTTACTAATTTGTAATGATGGAATTTTTAAAAAATGTAATAAAGTTTATGGCTGAATCCCAAGCAAACGGCTATAAACACAGATGGTAAACATATAATTGGTTTTACCTGGCAAAAGATTTCTAGTTCTGTCGATTCAGTTCTGAGAATTACACAGCCCTGCCAAACAGCACAGTCTTTTCTGGCAAGGCATGAGACCTGAATTTTCACTGCTGCAGTTAAGTAACACTTACAGGTCTTGCCCCTCCCCCAGCCTGTGATTGGTCAGTAAAAGGAGAAGCAGCAGAATGATGAACTCATCTCACTGTCACTTTCTTTCTTGTTAGGAAATGAATGCTGCATCCCAGCTGACTGTCTTATTTTGCTGCTTCTTCTTCTCCCACTCTTAACTCTTCTGCACAGGATGATACCAAGTCAAATTCAGGTACTTACACTGCTTGGATTTAATAAATACGTTTAACAATGCAATAATGGGGGCATGGCCTGAAGCTGCATGGCGTGAGGAGTGCAGAGTGAGAGCTCCAGCTGCACATTATCCTCTAACCCGATCCTGTGGGACAAAACTATCCTCCAACTCGGCACACAACACCCATACCAAACAGCGAACCTATTTGCCAGCCCCGGGAGTGCAGGCAAAGCTTGACAAATACCGCCATGAGGAGTGGGACTCAGCGGGAGAAGATGGTGCCGCACCCTCGGCCGCGGAGGAGGCCCCGCTCTCTGGAGATACAGCATGCATCCTCGAAGCTGTCTCACTCTGCCAGATGACTCTTACCTCAAAAATTGAGGAGGTCAAAGTTGACATCTCCTTAATCCGCCAAGATATACATAAATTGGGGGAGAGAGTGTCCGAAATGGAGTGCAGGATAGGACTGGTGGAGGACAATGTCCCACCGCTGCAGGTCACCACCGAACGGCTCCAGTACCAACTGAATGTCATCCTAAGTAAGCAGGACAACATGGAGAACAGACTCCGCCGTTGCAACCTTTGCTTTGTGGGACTGCCAGAGAGGTCAGAGGGATCGGACCCCCCACATTTCTAGAGAATCTCCTCATCACTAACTATGGCAGAGAGGCATTCTCATCTACGTTCGCGGTGGAGAGGGTGCATCGGCTGCCTGCGAGGCCCCCACCGCCTGGAGCCCCCCCGCGAACCTTCATCGCAAAGTTCCTGAATTACCGGGACCGAGATGCAATTCTACGCCTCACCTGTGAAAAGGGCAACATACAGTTTGGCAACACACACACATCGCGGTGTACCTAGACTTCTCCGCCGAGGTCCAGAAAAAGTGGGCACAGTTCTCTGATGCTAAGCGACAACTGCGCAATCACCACCTACCCTATGCCTTGTTGTTCCCAGCACGCCTTCGAGTGATCCGGGATGGTAAGGCTCACTTCTTCGAGGATCCCTCCGCGGTCATCTCATGGCTGGAGAGGCAAGATGCAGCTGCACCGTCATAACTTCCCAGCTTTACAGAAGAATATTGCAGGACTGGGATCCCTTCGTCTCTGATGCAACCCTCGTAAACCGTGAGTTGGCCACGGCCTATTCCATGATTTCCCTCCTCCCATCTTTCACTGTGCTTACGGTACCCCCGGCGGTGCCCGCGTGGGGTTCATGTCCCTCTCCCCTGGCTTGCTATACATCAGACATGCCGTCACTTAGATCCCCCAACTACTTTATAATGCCCCTACAAGCTATCCGTATCCAGCCACCTAGGAGCGCCATATTTGCACCTCCCCAAATGCTCAGATACTAGACTCCCTAGCACTGCAGTGCACTTCTGATAACTTTTGTTCGCCCCCCAGGGACAGTCGGGCTTGCATCAGAACTTCCAACTCAGTTGCACCTCCATGTTTATCTTCCTCTTTCCTGCCGACAATGGTGCACCTCGCTGTTCCCCCAAGAACTGTTTCCCTGGCCAGTAGCAGTCCCCACGGCTGTGGAGGACTGCCACAAGTTTGATATGCCATGCTGGTCCAGAGTTGGCAAAGTTTATGTGTTTTGTTTTTTTCTTTTTTTTCCCTTTTCCTTTTACAATACCTGACATGCTTTCCATCGTAATGTATATAATGCTGTCTTCAATGGCTTGTGCTTGTTTAATCTTCCTGCAGGTCTGCCACAGACGCTTCATTGCTTTCTTTGTCTCACCTGCAGGGCTCCAATACATAATGGGACGCAGGACTTCTGTCCTAATGTATGTTTATGTGTGCGTGGACTTGGATGTGTGTAGATGTGGAAGCAGATTACCCCCTCCGATCTGGCAGCACGCCCAACTAACACCACTGATAATATGGCACATCTTAAACTAGTCACATGGAATGTGAGAGGACTGAGGGCCAAACCCAAACGGCTTGCCGTTCTCTCCCACCTTAAACAACTACGAGCGGACATATCTGTTCTGGTAGAGACTCACATAACGGGCCAAATGCAACTGGCACTCAAAAAGCCCTGGGTGGGCTGGGTCTACCAGGCCCCATACACCAGCAACTCAAGAGCTGTTGCTATCCTCATCGCCATATCGGCCCGATTTCAACTCCACAATCTGCGGTCGGATCGGCAGGGCAGGTTTCTGTTCCTACATGCCACCATAGGGGGACTTGAGGTACTCATCCTAGCCTTCTATATCCCCCCACCATTCCAATTTGCTGCTCTCGAAGAAGGCTTGGCTTTCATGACCCAACATCCTGCAGTACCCGCCATATGGATAGTGGACTTCAACATGGTCATAGACCCCCCTTCTTGACAGACTCCACCCACCCAACACAGCATCCGCCCGGCCCGCACTGACTAGATTTGGGAGATTCCTTCTGGAGTTTTTCATGACAGACACCTGGAGACTCAAACACCCTACCACAACCGCGTTCTCCTGCTTCACCCCTTCACAGGCCGCTATGTCCCATATAGATATGATACTGCTCTCCCCTACCCTGGTCCCGCACCTCCTTGAAGCGGGGTTCGGGGCTAGGGTTTTATCAGACCACTCACCCTATTGGATCACCCTTCGCCTGCCCTCCACCCCCCGACCCGCATGTGGAGACTAAATCCATTCTGGCTCACAGTCCTCACGGACTTGGAGGCCATTCAGCGTGAGTGGACCCATTACTTTCTCTCCAATGGGAGGCATTTAAATTGCATGCCCATTCAATCCTCTCTATAAGGGTGAACAGATATAAGGCCTCCTCTAAACTGGTCCTGCAGCAGGCTGAGGAAAGACTTGACTCCCTTGAGCGGGTTTTTCTTGCAGACCCCTCGCCTGCTAACTGCGCCCAACTCCGCCTACACTCCAGGCTCACAGACCACCTACACTTCGAAAAACTTGAAAGAGGCATATTCTTTAGCAAACAAAAAACCTTCGAGCACGGCGAGCGGGCTGGGAAACTCCTGGCGTACATGGCTCACTTAGATCACAGCCTCCCTGTGGTGGTTCAGCTCCGCTCGGAGTCTGGATCCACGCTCACAGACCCTGCACAGGTAGCTCAAGAGTTCAGACGATTCTATTCTGACCTGTACACCTCAAAGACCAACTATTCCACAAATGAACTATACTCATTCCTGCAAAACATAGACTTTCCTTCCCTCACGGACCCCCAAATAGAGCTCCTCGAAGCACCCATAACTGAGGAATGTATAATGGAAGTGATAGCGAGCCTACCGGCATAAAAAACTCCCGGCTCAGACGGTCTCCCCCTGGAGTTTTATTCCCAAATCCAAGAGGTTCTCCTCCCCAAACTGCAGGCGCTATATTACCATATTTTTGATTCTGGCATTCTCCCACGTTCCATGGGTGAAGCCCTTATTGTCCTCATCCCGAAGCAAGGGAAAGACCCCCCATACCCTGAATCATATCGCCCCATTTCCCTCTTACAATTAGATGTTAAAATACTGGCCAAAATTCTTGCTCTAAGACTCAACAAAGTGATACTCAGCCTCATCCATGCCGATAAAAACACAGCATTTAATCTCAGGAGATTGTTTATGAACCTTCAAGCCACACGCAACAATGTTGGGTCCACGGTGGTGGTTAGCTTGGATGCCACAAAGACATTTGATTCTGTGGAGTGGGGCTACCTGTGGGAATGTCTCCATAGATTCTGGGCTCATCCTGACATCAAGGGCCTCCGTTTGGGACAGGTGACCGAAGTGCTCAGCCTCTATGCAGATGATATGCTCCTCTATCCAGAGGACGCGGTCCCTTCCTTGACAGCGGCCCTACACCTGATCCAGAGGTTTGGCATCTTTTCGGGACTGCAAATTAACTGGACGAAATCTCAAATCCTCCCTATAGACCTCTCTGCCCCCACAGCTGAACAGGAGGCTCTCCCTCTGGTGAGGACTAACACATTCAAATATCTGCATACAGTGCTCACGCTCCCTCACTGAATATGCACACCTTAACATAGAACCAATGTATAACCTCCTCAAACACAAAAAAAAGTATGGTCCAGACTCCCCATCGGAGTTATGGGCCGCATCAACTTAATTAAAATTATTCTTCTTCCCAAACTACTCTATCTATTCTGGCACTCCCCCCTATACATTCCCGTCCACGTATTCAGATCCATGGAATCCATTCTCAACACATTTGTGTGGGGCTCCTCTCGGCACAAGCTGTCATGGCGGACTCTAAAGCGCCCCGTACATTTGGGGGGCACAGCCCTCCCCAATCTAGCATTGTACTACATATCTTCCCAACTATCCCATCTCTTCTACCTCAACCGACATGACAAGCTCCGCTATTCTACACTGGTGTGCACGTCGGCTTCCGACGTTGTGGCCCACCCCTTCCAGATACTTTTCTGAAACCATCAGGGTTCCCCCCGCTCAGGTAATAGACACCTTATGTTGACTCACCACCACAAAATTTGGCAGCTAGCACAAATTATTACCGGGGCTGCCCCCTTGCATGCCTACACGCCGATCTGGGATAACCCTCAACTACCTGAGTTGATAACCATCCCCGATCATAAGATTTGGGTAGCTAAGAGAGTTATATACTTGTCCCAACTCATTGCTGGGGGTGCAGTAAAGACATTCCAAGCCCTCAAGGAAAAGTTCGACCTCCCTAACCACATGTTCTTCCGCTTCCTCCAGGTCTGGCATGCTCTCCAGTCCCAATTCAGCCCCCAATCCCTAATCTAGAATCAGGGACTCTGGCGGAAGTGATCCTTGGTGAGGACCTTAAAAAACTAATCTCTATACTATACAACTTCTTCTGCCATCAGCCGCCGCACATGCATACCAACTAAAATCTGGATGGGGGGCGGACCTGGGGGAATGGAAGATGAGGAATGGAGGGAAATATTAGATTCCTGCAAAAAGGTATCCCCTAAACTCTCAGATCGCCTTACTCACCTCTATATCCTTCATAGATCATTCAGAAAAGAGAAAGCTGCGCTCAAACAAAACAGTCTATGCAATGACATCAGAGAGATTTTGAAATCCTTCCAGAATAAACAGCACCGCCACCGTGTACTTTGAAGCAGTAGTGACAATCCACCCTAGTAGTTAAAACCTGCTTACCAGATGGCAAGCATAAAAGGGCAGGTGGCTATAGCCCAGCCAAGGCCTTTTAGCTTGCTGGCACTCCCGGTGTTCGTGTGGGGGGTAAAACTCCAGATTCACTTGCGTTGCCACATGTCACCATTCACCACGAAAACCACGGATGACCCGGAAGGAAGAAGAACTCACCATAGTGTAAAATCTTTCTGATATTTATTTTAAAAAAAGTAGTAACTTACAGTTAAGTTAATAAAATTGCGTGTACAATGAGCCGGCCGGCATACAAACAAACGGAGCCCGTCCTCTACTCCGAAAGCGTGGTGACGTCAGTGCGTACCTTCCCAGACGCGTTTCATCATCATCTGACGTTGTCAATGGGGAATGGGCCACGCAGCGACTCACCACCATATAAAGGAAGCCAAGCCTCGTTCTGAACCCCGAGCATCAAGGCGCCATATTAAGTATGGGAAAAGATTCCCTTAACCTGCGAACGTCATGGAAGGGAGTGTGTCACTACACACATCCCTCCCAGAGCGGGCAGCAACCTAACACAGTTGAGCACAACATTGATACCTGCCGCAACAGTGTAAGTGTAAAATTAGATACAAAAAAAGGTGATATAAATACTACGAAATAACAAAAAACAAAAACCGCTGCCATCCCATATTAAATAACAATTAAATAAATAGATGTGTAATAATCATCATACATTAACAGGAACAATCCTGTACTGTGATAATAGTTGGAGGAAACCGATCTTAAAATACGTGTCCTCTCACAAGATTATAATTGTATGTCAATACCCAAAATGTGTGATTTAATTGGTGAAAAACTTATGAGGTTTGATATAGACTAAATTATAATCCAAAAAAATTATTAGAAAATTCTAATTAAAAAATTCCCTTCCAAAAATTTACTCCAACAAACTCTATCTAGAAAATCGTGTCGTAAAAATCGATTCTCTGATCACAACATGTATCACGCACTGTATTAGTGGGTAATAGAGATGTGAATCAGAAAAAGGAAGGAAGAAATTCCTGACAACCATCAGGAATCTCCCTCAAAAAGAAGAAGGGACTCCTATCATCAGAAATCTCCCCCAATTTTAGTGAATGTATGAAGTGATGCATACTCTCTGGTTGTGCATTATGTACCCGATCAGATATTGCAATAATACGAGTATCAAAGGCACCGCCATAAATTGTATGGCATAATGTAAACCCCGTCAGATGAAGAGGGGGGGGAAGGGGGGGGAAAGGGGGGAGGGGAAAAGAGGAAAACACCCACATACTCGTGATTCAGATCGAGTTCACAGACCCCAAAAAATTATTGTTTAAAAATATATAATTACAAATACAGAGAGAATCCACCATTATAGGCCAAATCCTTAAAATCAATTTAACCAGAAAAATCATGAATTGTCGATAAAAGCATTAACATCGGTATCAATGTTTAGCCCATAAGGTGCATAAGTTCTCAATCTATGGATCCAAGCCATTTCTAACTTTGATATTTCTCTGACCAAGGAGCTCCCTCTCCAATGGGGCCTGTACCTATCTATACCCAAAAAGAGAGTATTGGAGGGGTCTCTGTCATGTACTTGTAGGTAGTGCTTGGACACAGAGTGGTTCTTAAAACCGCTCTTAATATTAGTGATATGTTCGTTGAGGCGGACCTGAAGGGGTCTCTTGGTCCTGCCCACATATTGCAGGCCACAGGGGCACTGCAACATATATACTACCCCCTCCGTAGTACAGGTAATAAATGGTTTGATAGTATATGATCGTTTGGTACTGCTGGAAGAAAAAGTGGTAGTCCGTCTATGTGCACAAGCACTATATGCACAGACCCTACACTTTCTGCACTGATAAAATCCCTTTAGATGACCAAAAAAGCTGGGTCTGGAAACTGGTGGATTTAAAATGTTAGGGGCCAACTGATTCCGTATCGAGGGCACACCCCTAAAAATGACTCGTGGTTTCTCTGGCAACACCTTACTCAAAATCCTGTCACTACGTGCCACGTGCCAGTGTTTGTATATGAGGTTCCTAATGGAATTGTGCTGTAGAGAATACGTGGTCAGAAAGGGGACACCAGAAGAAATATTGTCATTGGTGCGGGACCCCCTTCACCTTATTGAGGGTTGTCACCAGGAATTCCTCAGAATAACCCTTTTCTAAAAACCTGTCTGTGAGAACATTTGCCTGCTCGGTAAACTGGATCTGACTAGAGCAATTCCTCCTTAGACGGAGATATTGGCTTTTCGGAACCGACTCCAACCAGGGATGATGATGGCAACTGTCCACAGGTATGAATGAATTCCTGTCGGTCTCCTTAAAGAAGGTTGATGTAACAATACTGTTCCCACTGACAGAAACTCTTAAATCGAGAAAGTTAATGCCAATCTGACTCATCTCATAGTTTAAGGTGATACCCCTCTGATTGGCATTAAGGAAAACCATAAATTCCTGCAGAGCTGCCTGTTCACCATCCCATAGGAGGAGGATGTCATCTATGTACCTCGCCCACAGAATAATCTGGGGTACATCGCGAGCGTAGATGACATCCTCCTCCCATTTCCCCATGAAGAGGTTCGCCAGGCTAGGGGCGTACTTAGCCCCCATGGCCACTCCTGTGTTTTGCCTGTAAAAGTTGTTATCGAACCAAAAATAATTATGGGAGGCAGCATATTCCAGCAGCTCCATTACAAAATCCACCTGATTGGATGGAAGACCAGAATCCCTGTCAAGGAAGTATTTAACCGCCTCCAAACCCAACAAATGTGGGATGATGGTATAAAGGCTAGATACATCAGCCGTAACCATCCACATCCCGGCTCTAACTTCAATGTCAGAGAGCAATCTAATAACATGCCTGGAATCTTTGATGTAAGATGGCAATCTCTGTACAAGGGGTTGTAAATAAAAGTCTATGTATCTGCCCACCCGGGAAGTGAGCGAATCAATGCCGCTCACAATTGGACGTCCCGGGGGGCAGATCAGACTTTTATGAACTTTAGGTAAGTAATAAATTGTGGGTGTGCGTGCAGCCTTAGGAACCAAATATAGGCTCTCCTTTTGATTAAGGATGCCCAAACGACACCCCCTATCAACAATTTTCTGTAATGTCTTTGCGTATTTTATTTTGGGGTCAGAGGGAAGCATTGTGTAGGTACCTTGGTCATCCAAAATCCTATACATCTCGGTCATGTAATCTTGTCGATCAAGAACCACAATGCCTCCCCCTTTGTCCGCAGGTCTTATGACAAGATCCTTGTTTTTACAAAGAGAATCAAGACCATCTTGTAGGGTTTTGTTGAGTTTGGCATTCTTGACTTCTAAAAGGTCCAAGTCTTTCAACAAAATATCCCTAAATACTTTGAGTGCTGGTGCTAATGTGCCAGGAGGGTTGAATAGTGAAGCGTTGGAGAGCCCCGAGTGAACAATACCTGTCCCCAACGTCACACTATCTCTAATAGGATTAGAGGCCACATAACGCTTTATATTCAGCTTCCTAACAAATCTATGGATGTCCATATAGGTGTGGAACTTATCCGGCTTGGTAGGCGGGACAAATTTCAGACCCTTATCGAGGATAGCTTTTTCAGGATCCGTCAATGTTCTGGAGCTTAAGTTGAAAATCCCCTTCCCTGTCACCTTCTGGATCTTTTTTGCTGTTCGCAACCGCCTCCCCCCTCTGACTCCTCTCCTCTTTCTCCCTGTCTTTTTATACCTTGATTGGTTTTGTGAAAACCCCAACTTGTCTGATCAAGGGGGACCGCAGCCTCATTACGAGGTGCTGGTCCATTGAGGTTTTTTAGTAAGGGCATACCCCTTCCACCGAAATTGTAAGGCTGGGAAGGATCCTGAGGGAATCTACCATCAGGTCCATCCCTATCCATAAGTGGGAAAAAGCTATTCGATGTCGGGATATTACTTTCCCAATCGGGCTCGAAACCTGGATGGCCATAACCTGGTGATTGGTATCCCAAATTTCCACTGTGCCCACCTCTCCAGGTTTCATAGATCATTCCTCACTCCCTCTCGCTTATGCAAGTATAAGCAAAACTCCAACCCAACATGCCCCAGATGCGGAGATGCAGACAGCACTTTTTACCACCTAATTTGGGCCTGCCCACCTATCTAACAATACTGGTCGCAAGTTGTCAAATTTCTCCATGACTGTGTGGGCTCTCCTCTGACACTATGCCCGCGCCAATGTCTACTTGGCCTCCTCCCCATTTCCGAGGAGGAGAAATACTTGTCGACATTCCTACAGGAAACCCTATTCACAGCTAGAATGCACATAGTCCAATTGTGGCTTAGAGCTACCTCCCCTACCATACAACAATGGAAAAGGGCTGTCAACCTTACCCTCCCCTACAAAAGGGTCCTCTACCTGCATCGAGGATGCCCAGGTAAATTTCATAAGATTTGGGATAGGTGGGTGGATGATTCTTCCACTTGTACGGACTAAGGTTGAATGTTTTTTAAGCTAGCTCGCTACGCCTGCTCACTACGTGGTTCCACTACCTGTACCCATCATGAATATATACAATCTAGCCTTACTTGCGCATGGCAGCATCTAGTAATATCACTGTCACTACAGTATGTCAGCCATTTTTTTCCTTTTTGTTTAGTTTTGTTTTCCGTTTCGTGCTGATTGCACCATGTTTTCTGAATGTAATCTCCTGTATTGCTGTTTATACTCAATAAACTTTATTTTTGATTAAAAAAAAACAATGCAATAATGAAGGCAGAGCTGCATTATTGTTTGTCTTTTATACAGCCTGAATTTCGGATTTGAGGACATGATACTGTTGGTGAATAGAATTGTGGTGCTCCTCAATACAGTCACATATCCTGGATATTACTAGGAGGGCAGTGCCCTCTGTTCTTCTGTTTAACCACTTGCTGACCACAATACTGTACGTATATTTACTTTGCAGTTTGCAAGTGGGTTACCGGGATTATGGCTGAAGATATCGGCCATAACCCCAGTGTCTTTTTATTTTTTGCAGCCGGCGGCTGGCTTTCTCATGAAACCGTTCTGAGCGGAAGCAGTGGGAGGGGACATCCAATCCCCCCCCTCCCGCCGGTGTTTCTTGGGCTTACCGTTTCTGCCGGTTCGCCCTAGAAATGATCCAACGGTGCGGCCAGCTGCTCCAAAAGGCGATCAAAGAGTACATATTTTTTGATTGCCTCTATGGCCTTGAAGGACCAGAGCGACGTCATGACGTCACTTCCAGTACAGGCTGGATGTAAATAATTTTTTTCTTTTTTAAAGCAAAAGATCAAAAAGTTTAAAAAAAAGTTTTTGATATTTTACTTTTAACAGTAAAGAAGAGATCTGGGGTCTTTTTGACCCTAGATCTCTCCATAAAGAGGTCCTATCATCCTTATTTCTATTACAAGGGATGTAAAAGGAATAAAAGTGATAAGAAAAAAAAATAAAAATTAAAGAGACAGTGTAAAAATAAAAAATAAAAAGTCAAATATATAAGAAAATAAAATGTAAAGTGCCCCCATCCCTCTGTGCTCGCATGCAGAAGCGAATGCATATGTAAGTTGTGCATGCCTATGTAAATGGTATTTGCACGCCTATGTAAACAGTATTCGCACCACACGTGTGAGGTTTCGCCACAAATGTTAGAGCAAGAGCAATAATTGTAGCACTAGACCTCCTCTGTAACTCTAAACAGGTAGCCTGTAAAGGTATTTAAAGCTTGGCCTATGGAGACTTTCAAATACCGTGGTTTGTCGCCATTCCCCGAGCCAGCGCAGTTTTAGAGTGTGACATGTTAGGCATCTATTTACTTGGTGTAACATCATCTTTCACATTATACCAAAAAATTGGGGTAAATATTGTGTTTTGTGCTTTTCTAAATTCATTGACGTGTATTTTTTCCCAAAAAATTGCGTCTGCAAAACCGCTGCACAAATACCATGTGATATAAAAAATTGCAACAATCACAATTTTATTCCCTAGGGTCTCTGCTAAAAACAATGTGTAATGTTTGGGGGTTATAAATAATTTTCTTCAAAAAAATACTGATTTAAACTTGTAAACAAAAAGTGCCAGAAAAAGCCTGGTTGGCAAATGGTGCTCTAGGAATACCACTGCACGTAAATATTCAGATTACATTTTATTCAGCAATGTTATCAACAGCACTTACTGTAGGTCAAAGCTGTTAACGGAATGTCTAACTGTTTGTCCAGCTTATCAGGTTTTACTGCTATCTGAGACTCATATAGTAAGATTTCTCCTCACTTTCCTTCCAGTGGAGAATGGTTTCACAGGAAAGGAAGTGAGAGTAAATCTCCAACATCAACATAGAAAAACATTGGGTCATCTCTCACCTAGTACTCAGTGGTCAGCTTTGGCTGATCATGAGGAGAGTTGTCCACCAAGCTTTTTGGCTAGGTTGACCTGAGTGTGCCTTATCCCTGTCAGGAGCCTTGTGCCCCGGGGAGTCAGGGAGGGGACCAAAGACACATTTTAACCCCCTCACTAAAGGCTATAGTTTGGATATGCTGCCCTTTCAATGGGAAATATTTGCATGGCGGTGGACCTCCTGGTTCCTCTTTCCCATGGCACCCTCTTGCCTGGGTTGTGTGGGTGCCATAGGGTGGGACTGGTTCATTCCAGGGTTATGGGGTTATTACTTACATTAGTTCTGCGTACTGACCTCCTGTTAACAATGATTCATGTGTTTAACAGTTTTTCGTGTTATACAATGTCCAGGTGTATGCCCCTAGGTTTCAGCCTCATTAAGTGGTGTAGGTCATTCATTTGTGTCACATACATTCTTTCTTACTTTTGTTACAGAAGATCTGTTTTTTCACATTGTACCTACTTTTCATTGTATGCGCTGTACTTTTTGCTATGTTGAACTATTTTCTTTGTTCAAAAAAACGTTTCTGAAGCTAAGACATACCTTAAGTACACTTTTTTTGTTTACATTTAATGTTTAGTTTTTGCACATTGCACCATGGAAACAAAAAAAACACAAGAGAATAACAGTAATAATGGTAAAATATGCAATCACAAACGATAAAGGCGCCTTTCAGGAAAATGTCTGTATCCATCAGCTGATAGCAAGAAGTGTCAGACTGAGCTCTATGAAGACATAACCAACCGGTATATAAACAAGAATAGTGCACAAAATATACAATTTATTCATGTAGCACCCTCTAATGCTAGAAGTGTAGATAGGTTATTTTTTTTGTGGTGTTTAGTGTAGGTAAATTTGTGCAGGCTTGGCTGGCAGACAAAAATGTCTGTGTTTTTCCTGGGTTGGGCAGAGATCCAGGGACATCTGGGTGACTCACAGGCAGCATCACTGAGACCTCCCCCTACTTCTAGAATGTACTTAATCGTTCTAGAAGAATGGGAGGAGAAGTAAGGTGGAGCTGCCTGGAGTATTCTGAGGGCCCTAACCAATTCCAAACTTGGGTTGCAAGGGGGCAGGCCCCCTCAAATACTCTGGGTCAGCCCACCCGGAGAGGAGAGTTTGGGTAGAGATGGAGTGTTAGGCTGTCATGGCCTTTGAGGAAACTCCCCAGTCTGGGGAGGGGCAACCTTGGGCCTGGGCTTGGGTGCGGACAGGACTCTCAAGACCCACAGAGGTGTCCTGGGCAGGAGGCAAGGGAGCAAGGAGAGGACCGTGGGAGAACACTGCCAGGAAAGTCTCCAGGAGGAACAGGAACAGCCAAGAGGGCTAGTGAGTGACACACAGTCAGGAGGACTGGGGGGCAGGCCTGAGAGGAGTGGGATGGAGCAGTCTGGGATGGGTGCAGAGCCAGTCAGGAGGACTGTGGTGGCACGAGCAGTGGAAATGGGCAGCTGCAGCCAGGAGGCTTGGCAGTGCCTGAAGAGGTAGTCCTGGGAACAGTAAGCACAGATAGAACAGATAGCAACAAAGACTTCAATTTTTGCTACACCATAAGGGCCCACGGTCCCTGACTGCAAAGGGCATTCATCCAGACCCAGCTGAGATTGTGCTGAGTCTGAAACCTGTGCTAGCTGGTCCTGGGAGTGATAGTCTGCAAGCGTGTGCTGGAGAATGTATATACTGTATAACTCCCTACAGAGTTTCATTGATCAAATGGGCATCCCAAATGCACCCTTCCCCATTCAAGTTCAATTCCCCTAATAAAAAAACAAAAACAAAGCTACAAGGACTGCTTCTTTTCCCTGAGTGACTGAAAACTTGTGTGCCTGGCTGTGCAGGGTGGGTGACGACTACATTCACCAGCGGCCCTTGCAGGGGGTAGTGCTACAGTTATTTTAAAACGCTGTGCAGGGCAGGCTAGAATTGCCCTACAGAGACCATTTGATGAGCGCATATTACATCCTCTACATGTGTGTAGAACTGTGTATTTTTATAATAAGAAATGGTGTCTTTTAAAGTGTAATCCCTGGGGGGTGTATGCGCGAAGCTCGACATGGCAGACGCTTCTCTGTAGTGCTCCGCACTCCCCGCTGCATTATCGGGACCCGTACAGACAACTGAACCGTCCCCCCGCTTCACTCTTTCAAGGATCGCCTCTCCGATCACCTTAGCACCCTCCGGAATGGTGCTAACGGGTCAACGCAGCAAGAATAAGCCGAAGCCCATCAAAGAAGCACTAGCCCGTGCTTCCTCTAAAATGGCGGCAAAGGCCCGGGCCCTGGCTGAACAACAAGCAGCATCTCCAAATAGATCTGACTTTGCAGACAGCGGTGATGAAAATGACATGGATTCCAGCCCCGGTGGCTCCCCTCTCCTGCCACAGTCAGGTATGTCTCAATCTGACTTTCTTAAACTCATGGAGACAATGCTCCATAAAGCCCTGAAGACGACCTCTGATCAGATCACTAACAGGCTGTCGCGTGAAATCCGTGAATTGGGTCAGCGCACGGCAGATCTAGAGACAAGGGTTGATGATATGGAACTCACTTTGCAGGAACAAGCTCAAGAGCAATCAGCCCTCCGCAAGGAGAACTCCATGCTGCTTTCCCGTTTAGAGGACGCAGAAAATCGCTCCCGCATACCGGAGACGATTGATGATCTGCAGTCCTTCACCACTGCGTTGTTCCAGGAACTATCGCCCTCCATACCTATCGAGCGCTTTGAGTTTGATAGGATCCACAGGGCACTCACCCGTCGTCAAACAGACGGACCATCATTGTTAAATTGCATTTTTTCTGCACAAAGGAGCAGCTACTCACAGCAGCCCGCAATAAGAGCTCCCTTCAGTTCCAGAGCCACACATATCAGTTGTTCTCTGATCTGGCACCCCTCACCATCGCAAAGCACCACGCCATGAAACCACAACTACAAATCTTATTGCAACATCAACTTAAATATACATGGTGGTTTCCCTTTGCCCTGCAGTTCTCCTATCAAGGTCATCAACATTCCTGCACAACGCCAGAATCTTTGCACCTGACCCCTCCGGTCCTCCAGTCTGAGACATCGCTTCCTCGCACACCGGCCCGCTCAGCTTCCTATCCGTACACCGCGCCCCCGAAACGTGACCACCCGGGTCCTTCTTCAATCCGGAAAGGAACTCCTGCCCGAATACCTGGAAACAGCTATCTTAGCCCGAAACCTCAAGCTCCTCGCTGAATTTGCTAGTGCTGTTTTTTCTTTTTCTCTTTTGTTGCACACAGGTTCTCTGCTGTACAAATATAAACTGACTTCTAACCGTACCTGGAGGACTTTCCCTCGACCGAGACCTGCTAGACGGCTACCGCTGGGTATGTACTTTCCACGCCCTGGATGTTAATCTTTCGGGCTCCCAGACCCCCTTGGGTCTTCACAGGTTCAGTTGTTTTATTGTTTTGTAATCTTAAACATAGTTTTTTATGTTGTGTACCTATACTAAGTTTTATGCAGGACTTAATTTTGCAAGTCTGACTTGCTCCACCTCCCCGTCATTTCCACCCTCAGTCTTCAGCAGTACTGTTTTATTTCTATAGGTCTGTTGGCTGATTGTTTCCTTTATACTTGATATTCATGAAGACCTTGCATAAACCATTCTTTCCTCTCCCACTTTCCCTCCCCTCCTATCCCCCTTCCCATCCCTTCTCCTTCCGCCACCCCTCCTCCCTCCCTTCTACTTCAAATTACCCATCCTTTCCCTTTCCCCCTCTGCCCTTTCCCCTCTCTTCTTATTTTTGTGTTGTTAACTGATGTTCTTTTGTTAATGACTGAATTAAACATAATAATCTAATTTTATTTTCCCCATTTGCAGTGGGGAGCTGTCACTGCTTCCCCCCTCTACACCCACTCTTTGACTAGCTTGCTGGTCGCGGAGTTGGTGCGCTACTTGGTCAGGCATTGCTGACCTATTTTTCCCCTTCTACAAAAATGTTTCAGTACTTTGCCCTACACCACTTGTATTTCTCTTCCCCCTTCTTCTCGCTTTTCCTCCTCTTACTCTCTACTATTTCTCCTTTTCCTCTGTCTGGTCGGTTGGCTCACACGGGCCTCGGGTTCCCTATTAACATTTCACCTTACACCCTCAAATGGCCCCACTAAATATATTGTCTTTAAATCTTAAAGGGCTTAACTGTCCAAACAAACGGGTGAAAGCCTTCCAAACTTTTGTAACTTTAAAGGCTAGTATAGTAGCCCTCCAGGAAACCCATTTCTCCACACGTAGCACCCCTACCTTTTTTTAGTCTAGATACCCTCAGGTATTCACCACATCTGCAGGAACAAAGCATAGAGGGGTTTTGCTGGCCTTCCATCATACCCTGCCGTTCACCCCATTGTCCGAAATAAAAGACCCAGAAGGCCGGTATCTTATTTTGGTGGGGCTATTACAGGATGTTGCAACCACATTCGTCTCCTATTACGCCCCCAATACTAATTCAAACCCCTTTTTTTCACATTTACTGCAGGTAATAAAAACGCACTGTAAGGGAACCTTATTCCTATGTGGCGACTCCAACTTGGTACTTCACCCTCACATGGATAAGTCTCCCTATTCTCCAGAACATTTTTCCCCTTCTACACAATTTCGTAAACAATTACAAAAGGCCTCCCTCCTTGATACGTGGAGAGAGTGCAACCCCTCAAAGAAAAATTACACATTTTACTCGTATTCCCACAATTTCTTCTCCAGGATCGATCATATCTTTGTCCCTATAGCATCCTCGCCAATCCTACTCCACTCCAGTATCCATCCTATTACTTGGACAGATCATTGTGCAGTGGTTACCACAGTCTCATCACTGATACCTCAGGCCAAAGGCAGGTCATGGTGCATGAATGATGCACTTCTAACCAATCAGTCATACTGTCTCGACATCCAACTCGCCCTTAAAGACTATCTTACACATAACGCCATACCGGACATCTCCCGACTCTGCTCTGGGAGGCACACAAGCCAGTGATAAGGGGTAAATGTATCTCAGTCGCCTCACACCTTAAGAGAGATAGGATCCTTAAGCTGTGGCAATTGGAATCAGACTTCCATAACCACTTTCTCCAATTTCAGTCTTTTCCGACCGAAGCGCATAGAATAATTTTGGAAAAAAATAAAATTGAATTGGATTTACTCCTGGCTGAATCGGCTGACAAAGCTATTCGTAGATCCAATCACACGATATACACTAAAGCTAACAAACCGGACACCTTTCTAGCTTTACACCTTCTTCGGCCGGATCGTATTCATAATCCCATTAGACTCAGATTGGCTAAAGACACGCTCACGAGCAATCCGATCAAGGTACTCTCTGAGTTCCGTAAACGATTTGCAAAACTTTATGAAGCAAAAGCTACATTTCCTTTGAATCAGGCAGAGAAGCTATTTCAGACTGTTTAGTAGGAAGTGGATGGAAGGCGCGTGATCAGACGCTTACATCAAGAAATGTATGGTTTATTTATGTAAAAGAATACAGACATATAGTCATATAGATATAAAATCATACAAATACTAAATAATATTATAAAAAAAGGAAAAACAGGTACCAAAATAAGTACTAGGAAGTTAAAATTGGGGTGTGCCCATATTGAGGCAGGTATTTGAGAAAGGCTGACGCGTTTCAAGGAAAACCTCTTCATCAGAGCCAGGAGAACTGGAGCACAGTCTGTATGGGCCGGTAGGCCGACATGTGTACATGGGGAGAGGTGGTGTGGCTAGTAGGAGTATGTGTCCTGTGATGGACAATTGATAATTCCAAGTTCCATACCAGTCCACGTCCAGGTGTTCTATGGATGAAATTAGAATGTAAATAGATTGTATTTTCTTTTTGCGGTGCTGTTAGGCTGTCAGATGTGCCTGTCTCAGGAGAAGTGTGTAGACACAGCTGCAAACTGTAGAGATCCTTTGGAGTGGAGAGCCATGTGATCCTGGCAGCAGAAGGGGGGGAGGAGGAGGCAGGCATCAGCTGCCTCAAGGACACCTCCTCCCTCCTCCTCCCCCCCTTCTGATCCCCAAATAACAACAGACAGATAGGTACAATAAACAGGATCATAAACAATAGCCAGGCCAGGGTCATACACAGCAGATCAGCAGATGGACAAGGGATGTTCCAGAGAAATAAACTTAAGCCAGGCCAAGGTCATACACAGGGAGGTCAGCAGATGGGGTAAGGAACACAGGACAGGGAGAGGATGGATTGATCAGACTGCAGGCAGGGATGCAAGGTAACAGGTGGGACAGGATAGGGATTGGGACAGGGAGACAGGATCAGAAACACGGGTCACAGGTTCAGGGCACAGGAACAGGTTCAGAATCAGGATCAGATCATGAACTAGCAGGTCAGGGCGCAATGAAGAAACCAAGGCAAACATGTGAGTGCTTCCCGGGTATTTATAGGCCTGTGATTGGCCTCAAGTGACACCTGATTGTAGGAGGTACTGTCTGCTCCACACTGCCAGGATCCATCCGCTGGTGGACGCCAGTACTGCGGCCCAAAGATGACATAACATCAGCAGGGAAAAGCTCTCCTGACAGTTCCAAACTGCTAGGAGACACCTGCTGGTGGACCTCAGTACTGCATGCCAAATGACAGATATTACCAGCGGATGGAACATTTCCTGACAGCGACTACATTCCAAATGCCCTCTACACTCCATCTAGTTAATCAAGATCCAGACCCAGCTATAGCCCTATTAAATTATATTCCACAGGATTATACCAGAGCACAACTACGTCTTCTCCTTCATCTTTTCACTGCAGCGAAGCAAACAATTGCCAAGGCCTAGAAGACACCCACCCTTAGCATAGCTGAACTGAAAAACAGGGTCACCCAGGCAATGATAGACAGCAAAATCGAAGCGACAATCCTAGATAAGGTCCCCCAGCACCTCAAAGTCTGGCATCCTTGGATAGACAATTTTTTGTCCCCTGACATAGACAAACATCTCTTAGAACCTTGAGATTACTTCAAATTTCAGCCACAGTGTTGCTTTTGTTCCTGCACCCGTGTGGACCGGCCGACCTATCCCCCTTCTAACTGTCCCTTTTTTCTTTCTCTTTGCCCTTTTCCATCCTGCTTTCTCTCCTCTCTTACTACCCCCCCCCCCCTTCATTTCTGATAACCATTGGTATTGTACCCCGATGGTAGGGATGGTTCGGTTGCTTCCGCGACCAACTCCATACGAATTGATTCCAGTATCCTCCCACTTCTAATCTAAGGGCATCTCCCTCCCTTAATGACAACATCTAAGGCTTATACTGGACTTTGTAATTTCCGACAGAGTACCCATATATTGAAACCCCACCCTTATCAAGCTACAATTATAATGTTTTATCGAGATGTACACTGTTTTATGTGCTCACCCTACCTCACATTGAATTGTTTGTAACGGATACTTGCTAATTACCAATAAAATTTTTGAAAGTAAAGTGTAAACCCTTACATATGCCCAGTGAAGTGACTGGCCTCAGGTGATACACAGAGATTAAACAAATCCTCCTACATATGTTGTACCTGTTTATCTGCATTCTTCTCTGCATCCATTCAAAGTCCAGAATTTATAAAGCTTGTCTGAGCTGTCAGAAAACAAGGGGTGGAGGGCTGAAGTTACAAACTGCAAAGCTCAGTGGGGAGAGCTCTGAGAGCTAAACTGATGAAAGGGACACACCCTCTTTCACAGGTGCAAGCATTTTTGTCTACATAGGCGAAGGTGCATTTTTGCAACCTCCTCCAGGTACTTCACCCTTGTACTGGTAGCCCACCCCCCCTTCATCTAGCCACCCTATTCCCCCACACTGATACTGCTGTACCCCCTCTGTTCTAAAGCCATCCTACACTGGTACTGCTAGACCACCACCCCCCCCCCCCCATCGTTCTCCTGCCACCCCACGCTGGTACAGCTCTACCCCCCCACCACCCCTCCCCTCCCATTCTGCAGCCACCCCATAATGGTACTGCTATCCCATCCCCCACCACCACCGTTCTCCATGGTCATGTTGAAATCTGCCCTCTGAGCACTCATCCATGGCTGCCTGGGTTTCCTCTAGCAGCAGTATAGACATGGCAATCATGGCAGTGGGCTCTTCGGGGGAGATCTTTGTGTGATGGGAGGGCTGGGAGACGAGCCTGTGGTGTCTTCCGGGAAGCCGGCTCTTAGGCCTGCACCAGTGTGTGGGAAGTTTGATGTCCAGGGGAAGTGTACACTGCGAGGGATGGAGGTGACCCTAGGGTGGGGGGGATTCTGGCTGAGGGTTTGCGTTTTGCTGCCCCCCTATCGTGGCACAATAAGGCAGCTATGTATGCAGCCTACTTGCTGGCGCTGGCCCTGCCCTTTTAAACAGTACACAGGAACTGAGCTGAAGTTGTCAATCACAGGCTGTATGCTGGAGTTCCCTTCCCCATCACCTTTTATCTTTTGGTGTCTGAAAACTTTGTCAAAAGTGATTTATGCTTATAGCAGAGAAATGAAGCAGCAGACAGAAATTAAACTTGGTGTTCCTCATTGAGATAAGCAGGGTGTATTTGATTTAAATCAAGTTCATTTAAATCACAATTTAAATCATGATTTAAATCACTAGTATAAAGGCTTGATTTAAATCAACTCGATTTACATAAAAAAATTTAAATAGCAACTGTCATCTCTGTCCTGCAGTGGCTCCTCCTCTGACCTGCTGTTGACTCACCGATAGTCCCATTCACTTAATGAGACGGATGGTGATGCGGCAGTGACACAACAAGGTGAGGGACGTGGCGGCAGCACGTGAGTGGATGCCCGCTAACAGGCGCTGCCATGCAGCAGTAGACCCTGAGCCCAGTTCTACTGCTGCACAAGATACCAGCGCACATGGCTTCTTGCTTCCCCAGTTCTTCCTGACTGGCAAACTTCCATTGAGATTCCCCAAGGCAAGGATACAGACTTAAGCACACCGCTGTCTTCAAAGAGCACTGCTACAGTTAACAGTCCCCCCCTCCTGTGTTGTCCCTGCACTTTGCTGATATTACTTACTGTCTCTGCTTGCTCTCTCCCACTGCCTCGTTCGGCATGAATCCCTCCAGTTGCCTCCTGTGGTTGGATCCTGCCAGACCAGCTATCCCGAGCTCCACACTCCAAATCCCTCCCCAGCAGAGGTCCCTCCAGGGCCACCAACAGCCTCTTCTCAGCACTGCTTCAACAACTTCCACCGGTCTCCCCTACTGGAATGGCCCATCTCTATTTATGGGATTTTCCCAGTCCCCTGCCAGCCCACTACTGGGGATTGGTTGAGATCCCATAAATATTTAAAACAGCTCCTCCTCATCCGCGCCCACTAGTTCCAGAACATTCATCAATATTCTGGAAACAGGGTGAGGCACCAGAGAGCTGCCAGGAAAAGTCATCTAGCCCTGAACTCTAATAAACCTGACCCAATTAGGACTCACAGATTTACAGCATGACTCAGTTATATTTTCCTACACTATACTACTATTACCACACACTAGAGTGTGCTACACACATTATGTTAAACATTATTCTCCCAACCCCAACACTGTACTCACTATATTGTACATTTAACTTCTGACCACCTACACTGCATTCTCCATGTTGTACTTTATAGTCCTGGGCCCTGCACTGAATTCACTAAGTTGTACATTAGACTCCTGACCCCTGCACTGTATATGTTTTATACAGTATTGAATGTTTTACTCCTGACCCCTGGATTGTTGTAAATGATACTCCTGACCCCTGCACTGTACAGGCTACTGTTGTACAGTATTTCGGGTCTCTGCACCACATCACTATGTTGAGCATTATACCCCTGACACCTGCACTGTATACTCTTTTCTGTGTGTTATACTCCCAACCCCTGCACTGCATCCACTATGTTGTATATTATGCTCCTGATCCCTGCACTGTACACTCTATGTTGTGAATTCTATTAAGCTGGGTCCTAAGTGGTTTTATTACACATGATTTTTGCTCCTCTGTATTGAAAACTGGAAAAATAAAGTTTGGTATGGACTTACATTAAAGGATCCAAAGCACATGGGGCACTTTAAAAACTGTAAACTTTAAAAAGCATATATTATAAATACAGTACTTATGTATACAGTAGATATCCGATTGTGAAGGTTTAACCACTTCAATACCAGACACTTTCACCTCCTTCCTTCACACTTTGACAATTGCGTGGTCATGCAGCACTGTACCCATGACATTTTTATCTTTTTTTCACACAAATAGTGCTTTCTTTTGGTGGTATTTAATCAGCACTGTGTTTGTTTTTGTTTTTTTTGCTAAATAAATTACAAAAGACTGAAAAATGTTCTTATTCGTTTCTATTATATTTTGCAAATAATCTTTCTTCATACATTTAGGCCAAAATGTATACTGCTCTTTCATATGATGTCCTCCCAGGATCCTATTGTGCGCCCCACGGGCCTCACTCGGATGCGATCTGTCGCCCACTGTGTCCAGCGGATGACAGATCAGTATACAGGGCTGCTGTTGATACCATGTGATCGCTGTGACCAATCACAGCACATCACATGACAATTGTACACAATGGATGGCTTCCATTCATGCTATTCATTGTGCATTATTGTGTTGATCTCTGTGATTGGTCACAGTGATCACATGGTACAGACAGGGCCAATTACAGACCATCTGTACCATGTGATTAGCTGTGGCCAATCACAGCTAATCACAATAGTACACAGTGAATTAATAGATTTAATTCAGAAAAAATTGATTTTGATAAGTGATTATCACTGTTATAAACATTCATAGTGTGTAAAAAAAAATCCTAATCACTATGGTAACACTGTAAAGAAAATCATTAAAAAAATAAAAATAATGTAGTACAAAAAAACTTTTTTATGTACTGTCACTATCCTGGCATTCTTGGGCCTTAAGAAATGAGATAGGCCATCAGTACATCAGGATTGATTGATTTTCAGATATACAGTATATACTATAGTTTGTGGACTCTATAACTTTCCTACAGACTAAATAATATAAACTGATTTGGGTTATTTTCACCAAAAGAAATGTAGCAGTATACATTTTGAACTAAGCTTATGAAGAAAGATTATTAGTTTAGAACCAAAACACACCTCCAAGATGACCACTGCCTTGCTAAAGAAGCTGAGGGTAAAGGTGATGGACTGGCCAAGGATGTCTCCAGACCTAAACCCTATTGAGCATCTGTGGGTTATGCTCAAATGGAAGGTGGAGGGAGTGCAAGGTCTAACATCCACCAGCTCCGTGATGTGGTCATGGAGGAGTGGAAGAGGACTCCTGTGGAAACCCATGAAGCTTTGGTGAACTCCATGCCCAAGAGGGTTAAGGCAGTGCTGGAAAAAAATGGTGGCCACACAAAATATTGACACTTTGGGTCCAATTTGGACATTTTCAATTAGGGGTGTACTCACTTTTGTTGCCAGCGGTTTAGACATTGATGGCTGTGTGTTGAGATATTTTGAGGGGACAGCAAATTTACACTGTTATGCAAGCTGTACACTCACTACTTTACATTGTAGCAAAGTGTCATTTCTTCAGTGTTGTCACATGAAAAGATATAATGTTGAACTTCCAGTGACCAGTATGAGAGAGTGAGAGCGATAACACCAAATTTAACAAACCTGCTCCTCATTCACACCTGAGACCTTGTAACACTAACGAGTAACATAACACCAGGGAGGGAAAATGGCTAATTGGGCCCAATTTGGACATTTTCACTTAGGGGTGTACTCACTTTTGTTGCCAGTGGTTTAGACATTAATGGCTGTGTGTTGAGTTATTTTGAGGGGACAGCAAATTTACACTGTTATACAAGCTGTACACTCACTACTTTACATTGTAGCAAAGTGTCATTTCTTCAGTGTTGTCACATGAAAAGATATAATAAAATATTTACAAAAATGTGAGGGGTGTACTCACTTTTGTGAGATACTGTATATATAAGAAGGCCAGTATGGTGGTCTGAATTTATGGGAGGAGTCCAGGGGGTGGTATTTAAGCAGACCACTCACCTTTGGTCTTTTTCGGTTCCAGTGCGCGATACCCTACCTCCCATCCCCCTTTTTCAGGGCACTCCTCAGGGCATTTCTCTCCACAATCATCCATTACTTATCTTGGGTATGCCCCCTTTCTTGGCATACCAACCAGCAGATCATGGCACACCTCAGGTCTATGTTATGTTGTAAGTCTTGTCGCATGTTTATGTGTTTCATATCTGTCTCAGTCGAAGGGCTTAGACTAAATATATATATACCATATATACTCGAGTATAAGTCGACCCGAATATAAGCCAAGGCACCTAATTTTACCACAGAAAACTGGCTCGAGTATAAGTCTAGGGTGAGAAATGCGCAGCTACTGTAAGTGGAAAACAGGGTCAACAGTGCCCATTTGCAGCCTCACTGTGCCCATTTGCATGCCTCACTGTGCCCATTTGCAGCCATAGGTCCCCCGAACTTCAAACTCAGTAGTTAAGGGTTCCTAGATGCCCCCTAGCTGCAGCCAAAATTTGGGGTCTCTGGACCCAAAGGGTCTCGAAATGCAGAGGTGGGGGACTCGAGTCACATGACTTGACTCAAGTCAGACTCGAGTCACCTGTTTGAGGACTTGCGACTTGCTTGACAAAATTAAATAAATGACTCGACTTGACTTTTACTTGTCACTAATGACTTGCGACTTGACTTTGACTTGGACTATTTGACTTGCAATGACTTGGCACCACCAGTGCTGTGTCTTGGCCTAGGCCAACAAGGCCTAGACCTAGGGCAGCATTTTGCGGGGGGGCGGCAAAAGCCGCCCCCCCCACAAAAGAAAGCTCCCCCCGAGTCCCGGCTTCTGCCCGCACAAATACAGCCCCGGGCAGCTTGCTAACATTGTGGGCGGGGATCGGATAGGTGTCCGCGAGCGGTGCTTGCAGTGTTCGCGGCCGCTGAAGACTTTTTTTTTTATTTGATGATAACTGCAGTCTCTCCTCCTAGGCTGTACAGGTCTCTGTATTCTGCGTCGCCCCCCTCCTGACTCCTGCTGCGGAGTGATCTCTGAGGGAGGGGCTGGGCTTCTGTGCAGAGCCAGCAGCGTGATTCGCGGGCCTCATGGTGGGGGAGGAAGGAACTGGAAGGCAGCTCAAGTTGCCTAAGGAGCCGACTGACTGAATCTGAGTGGAGTCCAGCAGCCAGAGAGTAAGGCATGGCAGTATGGACTCTTGTATTATTATTCTTCTGACTGAGGGGGCACTGGAGCAGGGACAGTCACTTGACTCAGGGAGGAACTGGTCTGGGAATGGGGGACAGTGCAGTGGTTGTCGCAGCGCAGAAGAAAAAGCACAGAGCCAAGGAGGAGGAAACAGATT
Source organism: Lithobates septentrionalis (assembly GCA_037952835.1). Lineage (NCBI taxonomy): Eukaryota > Metazoa > Chordata > Amphibia > Anura > Ranidae > Lithobates > Lithobates septentrionalis. Next base: position 924,484 of record JBBDGP010002320.1, read on the forward strand.
TGCAGAAGCTGAAGGTTTGTTTGATGCAGTGCCAAGCAAATGCTTCCCTGAAAACTTCCCTGCAAACTTTGCAGGTAAGCATTAGCTTTGCTTGGCACTGCATCAAACAGACTTGCAGCTTCTGCAAATCTGCACTAGTGATGTAGCAGCTAGCAGGGCCCTGGCCTGTACTGATGATTGCAGGATGCAGATATGATTGCAGATGCAATCATCAATATCATTGCACATGCTAAAACACCTAGGTAGGTACCCAAACCAGCAGCACCTTGTTTCCTTGTTTTCTCCTCCCCCTCGGCTCTGTGCTTTTTCTCATGCGCTGCGACGGCCACTGCACTGACCCCCAGTCCCAGACCAGTTCCTCCCTGAGTCCTTCACTAATTTTTGAAAATGCCTGGTCCATGCCTATACCTGAGTATGTTTGGGCATTCAAAGTGTTTCTTTAATATGCCAAGAAAAAAGCACTAAGCAGTTTTGTTAATGTTGAAAATAAAACAAAACCTTTCCTTAAAACTGATTTTTAACTCATATAAAGGTGGAAATGGGGTAGATTAGTATTTTGACTTAATTTGTGACTTAGACCAAAATAAATGACTTGACTTGCTTGACTTCCAACAGGGACTCGACTTGACTTGCTTGCTTTTCGCCACAGTAACTTGGGACTTGCTTGTGACTTGAAGGTTAAGACTTGAGACTTGCTTGTAATTTGCACATGTGTGACTTACTCCCATCACTGCCGAAATGACATTGCTGCAGATGGACACAGTTGACTGACTTTGGGGCCCTGTATCTTGGGGCCACTTAGTGCTAGGAACCCCAAATTTGGTGTAAAAAGCCAGTGGAACTAGCAACACAATATATCCAAAGCTGGGGCTTCTAGCACCAAGTGGCCCCGAGATACAGGGCCCCATAAATCGGTTCAGAAAATGTCAAGCACTTTTCTGCAGCAGAATGACATTTTCCGAACCGAGTTTGGGGCCCCGAATCTCGGGGCCACTTGGTGCTAGGAACCCCAAATTTGGATATGTTGTGGTACCACTGGGTTTGTATACCAAATTTGGGGTTCCTAGCACTAATTGCCCCCGAGATATGGGGCACCAAATTCGGTTTGGAAAATGACATTTTTTGCTGCAGAAAAGTGCTTGAGTATAAGCTGAGGGGGGGGGCACTTTCACCACAAAAGAATGTGCTGAAAAACTCGGCTTATACTCGAGTATATATGGTATATGTTTTTGGGGTTTTTTAGCAAAAGATGGAATTCTGCCATTAGAATTTGCAATTCACATCAATCAGTATGGCTTTATTATATCATTCTTTTGAGTACAAAGTACTGTACCTGTTTACTGCCATAAATAAGAAAACAGTGGCTCCCAAGCTTCTTTGATTGATATAAAACAAAACGGATCTCTTTCACATGTCTATTTAAAATAATAATATTACAATTACTTGGCTTAATCCATAAGATCTTACCATGTAGAACCAGACAAAGGTTGTAGCAGATTGCATGCTCATATCCTGAAACAAATAAGATTTAATAATTGTTATAGGAATGACAACAGTGAGATAAGAACAAAGACTGTGAACTCAATCCACTATAAGCTATAAATTGTTATTTTCTGTACCAGCTATTACTTTCCGCACAGACAATTAGGGATGAAAGCAAACATACCTGGGTTCAGTGTGGTCATCGACAAAAAAAATAAAATGGCTTCTTTCATCCATACAGTTGAGGGGATAGAGGAATCCTCCCTGCTGAGACAAAGGGGTTAATTAACCAAAGGCAAATAAACTGTGCACTTTGCAAAGTTGCTCCAGAGCTTAGTAAATAAGGTAAAGCTTCACTTTGCAAAGAATACCCAATCAAATGCAAGGAAAATAAAAAAAACAGCATGTTTGCTTGCACATGATTGGATGATGAAAGTCAGCACAGCTTCTGCTTATTTACTAAGCTCTGGAGCAACTGTTCTTGCAGAGTGCAATTGCACTTTGCAAAGTGCACAGACAATTTGCCTTTAGTAAATCAACTCCATTGCATTCTGACTCTGGTACTCTCTATTGTCAAAATCTACTGATCAGCGTCTGTAGCTGCTGAACAACAAAGATTTTCCAACATTTCAGTTCGAAAGAAGTCAATTATTAGATCAGCTTCTGTCAAACGGGAATGGCCATACATGGATCGAAATTCGGCTGTTCCCTGCTGAACCACCTGAATTTTAATACATCTGTGGCCAGCTTCAGTTCGAGGCAGGTTCAGAAAACATGACTAATGTGCGGGTGTCGAATCTGAACCCCACTGACATCAAGGGGAGTCAAATGTTTAAAAAAAAAAAAAGTAACGGACATTTCTGGGCTAATAGGCATAGGGATTGTCAAACAATTTGTACAGGGGATGGGCAATGACCTGAGGGACCTGTACTAAAGCAAAACATTGTAGACAATCTACCATAGCATAAATTATTTTTACATAGAATAATAAATGCAGATTAAAAAAAAAGGTCATGTATGTATAAAAACAGTATGTAAGAAACAGCTAATGTATCTTTCAGTCCTTAGTAACTACACCAAACCTTAGCTTGTAAAGAGGACTCCCTCCCATTAACACCTGCCCAGTGGATGCATCATTTAGATCATTTTGCATCCATGAAGAAATGCAGGTCCAGACTTAAATCCCTTTATCAGTATCAGAGACATTTTGGTACTGACAGGCTCCAGAAATGCATTTTAGACCCCAAAGGGTGCTTGCACATACGTTTATATACATTGTTCTGCAGCCCAGGTGTCCTAAATCCCAGACTGCTGCAACTTGCTGCATGCTCCTGTCTGGGCCATAACTATGTGTAGTATGGGTAGTCTTACTAAGACAGGCATATGAAAAGTTCTGGTAGTTTCCAAACACAGCAGCTAAAGCAATTAAAGATTCAGGGCCCTCTGGCTGCAAAAGATTGCATGCAAAGGTGTGCTGCAAGTGTTCTATAAAGGTAAACTTTTATATAAAAAGAGGTTATAGAAGTGCATAATGCAAATTCCCAATCCCCAGGGTGTAAGCAGGTGCAGGTTTTCCTCCATCCGGTAGGTGGCACTGTGTCACCAAACAGATGGATTGGAGTCTTTAGAGGGAATAGCTCCCTCAGGGAATCCATTGGTGTCCCAGAGGTAGCAGCTATCTGATTGGATGCTGCAACTTCTTGTGACCTCTGTCAACCATCCTGGTGTGAGACCTTATAAATTAGGGTTCTCACATCATTTGGGCATGTCTGGAGCGAGTGGTACATGAGGGATAGAGACCCAGTTGTTAGGAAGTGTATATAGTGCAGGGAGAAGTTCCTGTGAAATAGGGTCAGTGCAGGGACGATGCCTGTGCAAAAGTGTAGCACCCTTACCGTTGCTATTGTAGGTAAAGTTTAGTTTGGCTCCTCTGTAGGCAGAGAAGCAAGAGTTATTTGTGTTTTAGAAGACTGTGCAGCACCTCAAAGGCTGTGACTCTGTAATCTCCCAGTCTTCTGGAACTCTCTGAATATTTCCAGAACACAGTGGGTGGAGGGACAAAGGCTGCAGCCTGCATATATATGGAGTTTCCACCTATCCCTAGGGAGGCGGCCAAGAAGGTGGGGAGACAACCCATAAATACCCAGAAGCCTGTCAGTCTGGCAGCAGAGTCCAGGGTCCAGCCATCTGGAGATGATCCCTCTGCTGGGGGCTCAGCCCCCCGGGGCAGAAGAAATGGAGCAAGAGGAGAGAGAGAGAGAAAAAGAGAGAGAGAGAAGGAAAGCTCCAGGACATTACTAGGCCTAGCTGCAGACTTCAAGCCAAGCCAGAAACAGCCTGTTCAGCAAAGAGGCCAGTACAGCAGCTTTCTGGATTCTAGGAGCTACTTAAAGGGACTGAGTACACACCAGTCATCACACCCAAAGCGACATAAAAACAAACAAAGGCGCCTCTAAGTGCCGAAGATAAACAATTTTAATACCCCAACTGGGTTAAAAACACTTACAAAATAGAAGTAGAAAACAGGCACATCGTGGGTAAGGCTGCATTGGAAGGGGTCACGATCAGAGGAAGCCTTCAGGAGGATGGATGTAGTCACTGTCAGCAGCAGTGTAAAACACATTGAACAGCTGTGAAGCCGGCGTCGTCAGCGTGTGAGGGCTGCGAACCCGGAAGGCTTCCTCTGATCGTGACCCCTTCCAATGCAGCCTTACCCACGATGTGCCTGTTTTCTACTTCTATTTTGTAAGTGTTTTTAACCCAGTTGGGGTATTAAAATTGTTTATCTTCTGCACTTAGAGGCGCCTTTGTTTGTTTTTATGTCATTTTAGACCCTGCTTCAAGTCTTTAAAGTTGCAGCCCTTTTTGCTGAAGATTACCATCCTTTCATCCCTTCCTACCAACATTTCTCCCGTTCATTTTTGGACTGCCGACCTTTAATAGAGACATCATTTGGACTACGCTAGTCCTGTGCGCCCTATACCACTTTTTAAACATACCCAAAGCAACAGAGAGGACAGTGTAGTGCAATACCACACATGTCTTGGACCTAGAGGCAGTGCAAGACAGCCAGGAGCACTCCACTATCTCTACTTTGGGTCTAGATCAGCCAGGTGCTGTGCAATACAGCCAGGAGGTGACTCTTCAACATTGATTTTAGCTGCACCACTACTCTCACTGGTGTGCAGCATAGTTAAGTTGTACTTTAGCAACCAGAAACTTTAGCAGTTCCCCATTAGTTTGTTTGGAGTTTACAAGTTTCTTTGGTTTTGGGACATCCTGTGTACCCTCAATCCCTATCCAATCCCTATCTAAGTTCTTCGTTCCCAAAATAAACACAAAAAAATCCCTTGGACTGTTTCTTGAGTCAATTTGGGTGTGTGGAAAATTCCTTTTTGCCTGGCTGGGGTTGCTGTGTGGGGGAAATAGGCCCAAAGTCTGGCGGCTCCTTAAGGGGTAGCGCTACAGAAGGAACATTCCAGTGTCTGGATTAGTGATTTGGGGTACTTCCTAGCAGCAACAGGGTGCTGCCTCCGTATGCTGAATACTGCCACTGCTCCAGTAGAAGCCATGCGCCGTTAACACAGGCCCAATCCAACTGCTATATTATAATCACTGTGAACCAATAAAACCCAGATTGCCTCTCAAAGCTTCATCAAAATCACCCAGGGATTCCAACCTCCGTCAGGTGCTGGCTTTCCAAGTAGGTAGAAGTGCACGGAGAGCTGCCCATTTCTATGTGTATCAGAAAGGCTTCAGCTTTGCCTCCTACCAAATTCATGTCCCCAATTCTTCTATGACTAAGCCCATGAGTAGGTGAAACACGTTGGAAGAGCGTGGCTTGGAAGGAGACAAAATTGAAGCCTTTCTGATACACATTGAATTAGGTGGCTCTCCGGTGTGCGCTTCTATCTATTTGTTTTCAAAGTTGCTATATTGTAATACTATGCAAATATCCACTGCTGTTTTGTCTGAATGCCAAAGCCTATAGAAACTGTCTTATTTTATTATTGTTAACCAAAATACAACATACAAGACAATTTATAACATCAAGAAGTGTATGATCTGTCCCAGACTGGGTACCCCAACCCACCTTGAAGGCCCCACCTTCAAGGGATTTAAGATAATAGTTTTTTTTTGTTTGCAAAAATAAAGTAAATGTATGAATTTGATTTAAAACACACGGAAGCTTATGAAGATCTTACCAAATCTACGATGGTGTATAAGGTCATGTCAATGTTCACTATGGATGTAGTTTTCCAATTCCTCACTGGACGCACCTTTGAGGCATTTGCTAGGTTTAATGATTGCAACAGATTTTGGAAACTACAGTCAGACTGACACCAGACTTTATCTGTGAAGAAAAAAAAGCCACATAATTTAGATCAGTAGATATAAAATTATGGAGTATAGGGTCTCAACTGTGGCCCCTCTAATCACCAAAGGGCCACACATAATACTCATCATATGTAATGCTACAGAGATTGTCAGAAACAGACTTACAAGTGGGGAGGGTCAGAGACTGCAGACATGCTACAGGTATTGTTAAGAAATGGAAATCTGCTGCAGAAGACAGTCAGAGACTGGAGACTTGTTGTGTAAGATTGATAGAGATCGTTGTCATTACAGCCCTCTGCAATTCAATGCCCTCAATTCCCAGTACTGGAGTCTGCATGTAAAAAAGGGCGACAGGCTGCCCAGCAGGAATTAAGAGCATTTTAAGGAACGTTCTGTGCAGACCCTAGCATATGAAGAGTACCTGTTCGCACAAACATATGGGAGCTGCCATTGCTGGCTTATTTTTAGAGTTTCAGGCACCAAGACTGTTATCTGGATCTTTATTACCTAGTGATATGTTAAATTAAAACTAGTATGCAAGATGGACGTTTAACATTTTTTAGACTTCACTGGCTGCCTGATTAATCCGGGTCAGTGCCCCTCTAGATAGTAAAGCCATGATCAGAAGACAGCCACTGAACCTGTACCTTAAAGTGTATGTTTACCCAAAACTTGTTTTTTAGTTTTAGTCAGAGTATTTGCTATCTGTGTACTATTGGGGAAATTTCCCTTCATTTGCTGACTTTAGAAAATTAGAAGATATCTCCTAAAATGAGGAGAGCTCCTATAATAGACAATGAGGTCAATTCACTAAGAGTTAAATAACAGCAAATAAAATGTGGTAAAATAACGCATGCGGTAAATCAGTTGTGAAATGCTGTACTTTTTTTCTATTGTTCGGTAACTACTGCATCTCCTCATGCGGTAATTTATCGAAATGCTGTATTTTTTTTATTGTTCGGTAACTACTGCATTTCCTCATGCGGTAATTTATCACATGTGTCGGTGATTAAGAGTTGTTTAATCACTTCAATACAGGGCATTTTCACCCCCTTCCTGCCCAGGCCAATTTTCAGTTTTCAGTGCTGTCGCATTTTGAATGACAATTGCGTGGTCATGTAACACTGCACCCAAATTAAATTTTTATTTCTTTTTCCCCACAAATAGAGCTTTCTTTTGGTGGTATTTGATCACCTCTGCGGTTTTTATTTTTTGCGCTATAAACAAAAGAAGAGCCACAAGTTTGAAAAAAAACACAATTTTTTTACTTTTTGCTATAATAAATATCCCAATTAAAAAAAAAAAAAAATTTCCTCAGTTTAGGTCGATATGTATTCTTCTACATATTTTTGGTAAAAAAAAATCGCAATAAGCGTATACTAATTGGTTTGCGCAGAAGTTATAGCGTCTACAGAAAAGGGGATAGTTTTATGGCATTTTTATTATTTATTTTTTTTTACTAGTAATGGCAGCGATCTGTGATTTTTATCGTGACTGAGACATTATGGCGGACACATCGGACACTTTTGACACTATTCTGGGACCATTCACATTTATACAGCGATCAGTGCTATAAAAATGCACTGATTACTGTGTAATTGTCACTGGCAGGGAAGGGGTTAACACTAGGGGGTGATCAAGGGATTAAATGTGTTACCTAGGAACAGATTCTAACTTTGGAAGGAGGGGACTCACAAGGGGAGGAGACCGATCAGTGTTACTCTGTACTGGGAACACACGATCGGTCTCCTCTCCCCTGACAGGACATGGATCTGTGTGTTTACACACACAGATCCACGGTCCTGCTCTGTTATCGGGCAATCGTGGCAGCCTGGCACACGCACCTGCTTCCAAGTGACGCGTTGGAGGGCACGGGCCCCCTAGACGGCCGGGAAACCCAAGACGTCATATGACGCCTGCTTAGGATGGGAGATCCCTCCTGCCGATGTCATATTACTATGGGCGGGGTATGAAGTGGTTAAGGTAATTTCCTTATAACATGTTTGTTGTTTTTCTTTTGCAAAAAACTATTTTTTAATCTAACATTTTTTACAGTAATCTGTACTTGGAGGCATTGAAATTTTACCTTCTCAAATGTATGTCTCCTGATGCTTGGTAATCCAAGCTGTGTCTTTTTCATGTGCATCTGTTGCCTGAAAATAGCTGTTAAGCTGTGTTGCGCTCCTTTACTAAATCCATCATGCCATGCATTCATAAAAAAAAAACAACTGTGTAAATGCATGGCCTACTAGAGCTGTTGAAAGTGCTCTTTACTAGATTGTTCTGTGTTTTTGGACCAATTCTGTCCTGCTGCCTATGTTTATATTATGGAAACTAAAGAAAACTTGACTATATTTTTTAATACATTTTATTAAACATTTTATTTTATTTTTCATGTTCCTATCCAAGTTTAACCTGCTGTAATGCTGTATATAACCAAATGTATTACAGTGGTCACTTCTAGCTGGAATAATTGTCATGGTTGACATACTTTATTGTTGCACTTTTGTTGCTCTTTTTTCAACCTAACTATAAAACTATATAACTGCTTATTTTTTTAAAATATTATTATTTTTTTAAAGCTCTTGATGTTAAATTTCAGCCAATGTTTGCATTTAATTTGCACTCCACATCATGCCTTTTTGATTTAATAATAAAAAATAAAAAAATACTTGTGTACTCGAGATGTATAATGCCACATTTTTGTGTGTCCACTGCTGGTGGAATAGTGTCAACTTTCTGTGGGTGGAACTAGGCTCTCGGTGGGTGGAATGCCCCTTTCTGAGGGTTTGAATAGGCCCCTCTTTCTGGTACCGCACCGTTTACCGCCACCAAAAGGGTGGTGTTAAATAGCGCACCTTTTTTTAGTTTCTGTTTCGTTTGTGAATTTGACTTGACAGATTACTGCACGATTTTTTGTGATATTTACCAACAATTTATTTTTTTCCTTGTTTATCGCAAAATGGTTATTTTTTTTTTTTTTACTGAATTGGACTTTATTTACCGCATGCGATAATTTATGCAAATGAGTAACATGATACCCTTACCCCATGCGGTGAAGCTTAGTGAATTGACCCCAATGTCCCCATTTGAAGATTTACTCACACCTCTTGCTCTGCAGACGACTCTAAAATGTAGGATTTTTTTATTTTGAATAGCATAATGAAGGTTTTAAACAACAATCAGGATTATCCTTTTCTTTGGAACCAATCCTCGTTGGATGTTTACCAACTGTTTAATCACAATCACAAAAAGAAAGAAAAGGGACAGATGGACCCAATTGGACTGATCGTGTGAAAGGGGCCTAAGCCTAGGTTCACACTGACAGCGGGATTAAAATCGTGCGAGTTCAGCTGAATTCACACAATTTCATACCTGCATGTCAGTCCGACTTCGGGGGCGATTTCAGAGACATCTGTGCGGGTTGCTGCACAGATGTTTATATAAATCGCACCCCGAAGTCGCCAAAAGTAGTACAGAAACTACTTCTGGGAATTGCGACAAAGTCGGCGTCGCACTGATTCGGACGGTGCCCTTGCTGGCAATAGCCGCCGATTTGGCATGCAGTTTGACATGTCAAATCGCATGCCAAATCCCTGCAATGTGAACATAAGGGTCCTTCCACACGAGCTGTCCGCCCGGCGGACTCCGCTTTGCCAAGCGGGGGATCGATCCGCTGATCCCCTCTGAGCAGGCGGATGAAAGGTCAATCTCTGCTTACTGTGTGGAGACAGACCTATCTGAGTCCCGCTCTCCTCTATGGGGAGATTGGATAAAAATGGACTGCCTGTCCGATTTCATCCAATCCCATCCAATCTGATCCTCCAGATGTATAGAAAATAGGGTCACCATCCGTCTGGATTTCACAGACAGGATCGGATAGCGACGGTTGTCAGTGAGCATGTCTCCGCTGACATCCGCCGCTCCATAGGAGTGAATGGAGCACCCGATCAGGTCCGCCTGAAAAACTGTCTGGTCCGGCCGCACCTAGAGTATGCTGTCCAGTTCTGGGCACCAGTCCTCAGGAAGGATGTACTGGAAATGGAGCGAGTACAAAGAAGGGCAACAAAGCTAATAAAGGGTCTGGAGGTTATTAGTTATGAGGAAAGGTCGCGAGCACTTAACTTATTCTCTCTGGAGAAGAGACACTTGAGAGGGGACATGATTTCAATATACAAATACCATACTGGTGACCCCACAATAGGAATAAAACTTTTTAGCAGAAGAGAGTTTAACAAGACTCGTGGCCACTCATTAAAATTAGAAGAAAAGAGGTTTAACCTTAAAATACGTAGATAGTTCTTTACTGTAAGAGCGGCAAGGATGTGGAATTCCCTTCCACAGGCGGTGGTCTCAGTTGGGAGCATCGATAGCTTCAAGAAACTATTAGATGAGCACCTGAATGAACGCAACATACAGGTATATACAATGTAATACTAACACATAATCACACATAGGTTGGACTTGATGGACTTGTGTCTTTTTTCAACCTCACCTACTATGTAACTATGTAACTATGGAAAGCCCGTGTGAAAGGGCCCTAAGGCTGATTTTACATTGTTCCGCTGCTGTTTACCTGTTTCATGGGTGCAGCGCATTGCACCTGTGGCTTTCCTTCGGGTTATCTGTGCTTTGCCATAGACTTCTGTTCTATCTTGCAGGTGTGGTTCACTATTTGAAAGCGCACCAAAACTCCTGCATTTCAGAAACTGCGCTAAACCTGCAAGATAGATTAGAAGTCTATGGCTCAGTGCAGCTAACCCACAGGAAAGCCGCAGATGATCTACGCTGCATCTGCAGATCAGTGTAAAAACAGCCTAATAACACTTTTTTTAAAAGTGCTCATACGGTATATGCCCATTGTAAAACTTTTATGTTTAATACATAAAATGCCCATTGCTAAGCTGTGATGTTTAACCACTTATCTACAGAGTAATTTCACCCCCTTCCTGCCCAGGCCATTTTTCAGCTTTCAGTGCTGTCACAATTTGAATGACAATTGCGGTCATGCTACACTGTAACCATGTGAAATTTTTATTGTTTTCTTCACACAAATAGAGCTTTCTTTTGGTGGCATTTAATCACTGCTGGGATTTTTATTTATTTCCTAAAAAAAAAAAAAAGACCGAAAATGTTGAAAACATTTTTTTCTTAGTTTCTGTCAGTAAATTTTGTAAATAAGTAATTTTTCTCCTTCACTCATGTGCACTGATGGACACTAATAGGCTGCACTGATGTGGCACTGATAAGGAGGCACTAATATTCTGCACTTACGGGCACTGATAGGTGGCACTGATATGTGGTACTGATAAGCACTGATAGGCGGCACTGATGAGTGGCACTGGTGGGCATTGATAGGTGGCACTGGTGGGCATTTATAAGTGGCACTGACAAGCCCTGATATCCGGCACTGGAGGGCACTGATATGTGGCATGGATAAGCGGCACTGATGGGTATTAATGGGTGGCACTGATGGGCATTGTTGGGCTTTACTGATGAGCATTGATGGGCATCACTGATAGGCGGCACTGAAAGCCAGCACTGACTGACATTACTGATGGGCACTGATTTCTGACTGTGGTGGGCACTGATTGTGGGAACTGGTGGGCATTGATTGCTGGTACTGGTTACTGGCACTGGTGGGCAATGGTTGCTGGCACTGGTGGCGCTCTAATGTAATCAGGGCACTGATCATCAGTAACCCTGATTACATCTCTTACTGTCCCCTGCAAGGAGATGCCGCTGATCAGCTCTCCTCGCCACACTCAGTTAGTGTGAGGCAAGGAGCACCGATTACCTGCACTTCCTTGTTTACATGTGACTGGCTGTGATTGGAACCTAGCAACACGGCGCGACCACGATTGTGTGCGCTGTCATATGATGTCCACCCAGAACGAGAGCCACTGTCATTTGACAGTGGGCCATCAGCATGTGGTTAATAAACTTAAAGTGGATGTAAACCCGATTTATGAAATTTGAGCTGGGCACATATATCTATAGTGTTTTCTTATCTCTTGTATCTCTTATCTCTCCAAAGCACTATGTCCCGTGACTTTCTCCTGCTCCGTTGTTCTGTTATCAGCATGATAACGTCTGACAAGTTCTCCGTCAACTACGGTTGAATTTTGTGGGGAGGTTTCTCTAAATAGATTAGCAGAGAGCTAAACTATTCACAGAATAGCTCTGAGAGTCTCTGCCTATGTGGAGTGGAGATGTGTGCCTTTTCTCCAATCAGCTATCTTTGTTATGTGCCCAGACGTCACTTCCAGTGCTGAACAGGAAGAGAAAATCTCTAACACAATCTGAACTTTCTAAAGAATGTATAAAGCTGAAGACAGCAAATATACATGTAAAATGAATGTAGGGAGATTTGTTTCATCTCTGTGTATCATCTGAGGCTGTTCACTGGGTATATGTGAGGGTTTACACCCACTTTAACTTTTATCCTTTAATTTCTTCTGGCATTGCTGGCTTTTATAAAGCTTCCTGTTCCAGGTGGAGTGATACCAAATGCACTTGCATGCCTGGGACAGGAGCCAGTGCTACAGAGAAAGCATCGACTTATGTGGCTCTTGCTTCCTCTGCAGACGCTTGCTTCCTCTGGCGCTGGCTCCATCCACTTTGATGCTCTGGGATGGTGGGTGGACAACCCGCGATCTGGGCTTGCCAATCCGTCATCCCAGACCAGGAGGTTGAGGGCCCATTCAAAAGGCTCGTGGCCCGTGGGCCACCAGTTGAGCACCCCTGGTCTAAACCTTCCCCATTCTATCCAAAAAAAACATTTTTTTCCTATGAATACACTTTAAAAACATGTCAGCAATAGCAGCTCCTGTATCTTCTATTTTCAGAGGTTAATTATGTGCATCTCCCATTTATATCGTGACAAAACTCTTACATTACTGAACAAATTCAGAAAATGCATATTAAAAGATAGGATCAGCAGCACTTAAAAGCACTCAAAATGGGATATAATCAATTTTCATTTGAACAAAAAATTGCTAGATATATAACCTCACCCCAACAGAGCTTTAGAAGGCAATTGTTTTAAAACTGTACCTGAGCTTTGGTAATGCAGGACAAAGTAACAGGTTTCACCAAATTCTTCCCAGCAGCTCATACTCACTACCACATACTACATATACTTTAAATACTAATGGGTGACAAAAGAACAGTATAGACACATGTACTGTATAACCACACACACACACACACTACTATATTAAACTGTGTTCACAACAAAAATACAAATTAACACGTAGTGCATTTTTGTATATTAACCTTGAGTTAACAAGCCTGGTGTTAAGGGTTGCATTTATCTGTCTGAAATGATGATGTGTGGACAGGTTCTAATAAAACGTTTTATTTTCCGGGTTGTATGGATAAGCCCTTAAACAGCGGTGATTCCAAAACAAATTCTAACTGTTAATTGACTATTTTCTCTACAGAGCTCAGTCAATGGCACCTGCTGGAGTCACAGCTAACCTGGCAAAATTATAGATATTGTATGAATATACTAGGCAATTAAGTGTAACTTTACATTTTGACTTACATGAAACAAAAAAATACAATGCAACTTTCTGTCTTCAGTAATGAATGCTATATGGTACACCACTTACCTGCGGATATCAAAGAGAGCAGCAAGATCAGCAGCATATGTGGAGACATTTTAATAGAGGATTCAGTATAGCTCCATATTTTCCCCATAGTGAAAGACTTTCTAGAACTGGTTGTAGGAGGGATGTAAAAAAATGCAAAGTATATTCAAATAGTGGAAAAACTTGTTTCCCATCATCATCTTTACCCATGGCAATTAAAATAAGTGAACAGGTTTTACATAACTTGAAATTGTCCGTTTACGACTAAATGAATGTTTTATTGCTTGCAGCATTTCCTCGGGTCATGAGTGACTTTTAACAAAATTGCTGTTCCATTGTAGGATGATTTTCAGAGAAACTATAAGCTTTTTATCTCTTTTTTTTTAACCATTTATAGCCTTTCTATTTGATTTATGATATTGTATGCAATCTTTGTTTTGCTAATTTTTAACACATGACAAGGAAATTCCATAACACTAATGCCCAGTACACACGGTCGGATTTTCCGATGGAAAATGTCCGATCGGAGCGTGTTGTCGGAAATTCCGACCGTGTGTGGGCTCCATCGGACATTTTCCATCGGATTTTCCGATACACAAAGTTGGAGAGCAGGAGATAAAATTTTCCGACAACAAAATCCGTTGTCGGAAATTCCGATCGTGTGTACACAAATCCGACGGACAAAGTGCCACGCATGCTCAGAATAAATAAAGAGATGAAAGCTATTGGCCACTACCCCGTTTATAGTCCCGACGTACGTGTTTTACGTCACCGCGTTCAGAACGATCGGATTTTCCGACAACTTTGTGTGACCGTGTGTATGCAAGACAAGTTTGAGACAACATCCGTCGGAAAAAATCCTAGGATTTTGTTGTCGGAATGTCCGAACAAAGTCCGACCGTGTGTACGGGGCATAAGTGTTAGCTAAGGGGACATAGCTTACTGGAACCTTGCTTTGTCTGACTGAAACCTTAAAGCCCACCTCCAGGGAGGACAAAAATGCTGCCTTGTAGTGGGGCTGCCTCCGCTCTGCAAGGAATAAATGCTTGGTTATGTCTAGGGGGCTGAAAAAATGTATTTTACTTCCCGATCCTCCACTTCCCTTGTAGCCAGCGCTCTTCTTTCCTCCCATACCCAGATAGCAAGTAATCGTGCTGCAAGTTTGAAAATGACTTGCTAACCTATTGCTAGACTTGTCAGGCTTCCAAAGTTTGTTGCACAATTGCAGCAAATCCGCAGTGCATGACTCCCGATCAACTTTCTTTGCAAACATTCTGCAAGTCAGTTGCAAGTTCTGTTTCAGTTCTGTTGTGCAATAGTCATCCCACCACAGGGGTCACTGTGGCTAAATGTTCACGCTGTAGACTTGCAGTGTTCTCGCTGTAGACTCACCACTGCAACTTTGCTCTTGCTAGAGACTTCCCACGCAAATTTACTACAAATGGGAAAACTAGAACTTGTGCTTAAGGTGCTCTGCAAGTGTACAACTTGCCAGTGAAAATGTGAAGCAAGTTAACAGACTTGCAAATCAACCCTGCCACAAATTTGTGGCAAGTTATCCTTACTATCGGGATACACTCTGGCAGTCGCTGCTTGGCCTTTTGGCTAAAATCAAGTGTGGTATCTGTTCTTATCAGTTTTCGGGAGGAAGAAAGCTGCTGTCCAATGGACCTGGTTCATATTTTTCTGATGTAATAATGTGGGAACTGTGTGTCAAGGCTGGGCTCAGCCCTTCCTTCTCTGAGCTGACCGCTCAGCTGTTGGCTAATTGCCAGCTCCTTTCTCTCCACAGTGACTCAGCTGTTGATGATCTGCTCGTCAGTCCTGGCTACTTTAAGCCGTCCAGCTCACGTCATCTCTGCCTTCGCCTTTGGTCACATCTCAGAGACTTTCTCCTGCGTTCCTGTTGAAGACTCGCTCGGCTAACGTCTCTTCTGGCTCCTGATCCTGCTTGCTGTACTACTAAGTTGATCTCTGGCTCTCTGACATTGGCATTGGCTGACTACCCGATCTGGTTACTGAACTCTAGCTATGTATTGACTACGCTTACTCTGTTTACCTTTTTATTATTATTAAACAAGTGTGATTAACTGTACTTCTGTCTCGGTCTGATTCATGGTTTCTGACAGTAGTCGAAGGCCATGAATTTAGAAGATGCAGTCAGTCCACTTGTTGGTAATATTTTGTCCAGATTAGATGACCAGGATCACCACATGGATTAGTTTGCCTTGGTGTTACAAACGCTCCTGAGTCGCACGGCTCACCTGGAATCTTCCACTATGGCTGCTCCGATACAACCTGTGTTGCAGGCCATCCCTGCTGCTGCTCCAGTCTCTGTGCAGGGACCCGCCTCTAGTATTACCTCTTTAACCGGTTCAATACAGGGCAATTTCACCCCCTTCCTTCCCAGGCCAAATTTTAGTTTTCAGCGCTGTCGCACTTTAAACGTCAATTGCGCGGTCGTGCGACGTTGTACCCAAAAAAAATTGACGTCCTTTTTTCACCACAAATAGAGCTTTCTTTTGGTGGTATTTGATCGCCTCTGCGGTTTTTTTTTTTTGCGCTATAAACAAAAGAAGAGCGACAATTTTGAAAAAAACACAATATTTTTTACTTTTTGCTATAATAAATATCCCAATTTTTTTTTAAAAAAACAAATTTTTTCCTCAGTTTCGGCCGATACGTATTCTTCTACATATTTTTGGTAAAAAAAAATCGCAATAAGCGCAAAAGTTATAGCGTCTACAAAATAGGGGATAGATTTATGGCATTTAAAAAAAAAAAAATGTATTTATTTTTTTAGCGGTGATCGCGATTTTTTTTTGTGACTGCGACATTATGGCGGACACATCGAACACTTTTGACACATTTTTGGGACCGTTCACATTTATACAGCGATCAATGCTATACAATTGCATTGATTACTGTGTAAATGTGACAGGCAGTGAAGGGGTTAACCACTAGGGGGCGGGGAGGGGTTAATATGTTTCCTAGGGAGTGATTACTAACTGAAGGGGGAGGGGACGCTCAAGGGGAGGAGACCGATCAGTGTTCCTCCGTTCTGGGAACACAGATCGCTCTCCTCAGAGCTGACAGGCTGTGGATCTGTGTGTTTACACACACAGATCCACATGCCGGCCCGGTTAACGGGCAATCGCGGGTGCCCGGCGGACATCGCGGCCGCCGGGCACACGCACCGGGTCCCGAGGAACGCGGCGGGCGCGCGCGCGCCCCCTAGGCGGCCGGGAATCCCAGGGCCGCCGGGCACACGCACCGGGTCCCGAGGAACGCGGCGGGCGCGCGCGCGCCCCCTAGGCGGCCGGGAATCCCAGGACGTCATATGACGCCCACCCAGGATGGGAGATCCCATCTGTGGACGTCATATGACTATGGGCGGGTAGGGAAGTGGTTAAGAGGCATGTCTGGTTCCGCTCCACTCCCCCAGCAATTTGGGGGCGACCCAGTTCAATGCAGAGGGTTTCTCAACCAGGTTGAGATATACTTTGAGATGCTGCCCCAGGCGTTTTCCACGGACAGAAGCAAAGTAGGTTTCGTGATATCTTTGCTTTCTGAGAGAGCCTTGGCCTGGGCAAACCCTCTATGGGAGACGCAAAAACCCGTGGTCTTGAGTTACCCAGAATTTGTGGCTTCCTTCAAAAGGGTATTTGACGTTCCTGCATGCTCCTTTTCTGCTGCCAAGAGCCTCATGTCCATCAAACAGAGTACGAGAACTGTTGCCAATTACGCCATTGAATTCCGTACTCTGGTAGCAGAGGTTGCTTGGAACAATGAGGCCCTCGTGGCTGTTTTTTCTCATGGTCTCTCGGATAACATCAAGGATGAGATAGCAGTCCGAGATACAGTGGGGACGGAAAGTATTCAGACCCCCTTAAATTTTTCACTCTTTGTTATATTGCAGCCATTTGCTAAAATCTGCAAAAATGTCAACAACTCTGTTTTTCTGTCAATATGGGGTGCTGTGTGTACATTAATGAGGAAAAAAATTAACTTAAATGATTTTAGCAAATGGCTGCAATATAACAAAGAGTGAAAAATTTAAGGGGGTCTAAATACTTTCCGTCCCCACTCTATATCTAAATGTAGCATTTATGTGTAGGAGGGTTCCACCACCAAATCTTGCCAGATAACCTATCTAGCCAAAAGTATTGAGACACTTGCCTTCACACACACGATCTTTAATGGCAGCCCAGTCTTAGTCTGTAGGGTTAAAATTTGATTTGGCCCACCCTTTGCAGCTAGAACAGCTTCTGGGAAGGCTGGGAAGCCTGTCCACAAGGTTTAGTGTGTCTATGGCAATGTTTGACCATTCTTCCAGAAGTGCATTTGTGAGGCCAGGCACTGATGTTGGATGAAAAGGCCTGGCTCGCAGTCTCTACTCTAATTCAGCCAAAGCGTGTTCTATCGGTTTGAGGTCAGGACTCTGTGCAGGCCAGTCAAGTTTCTCCACCCCAAACTCGCTCATCCATGTCTTTATGGACCTTGCTTTGTGCACTGGTGTGCAGACATGTTGGAACAGGAAGGGGCCATCCCCAAACTGTTCCCACAAAGTTGGGAGCATGAAATTGTCCAAAATGTCTTGGTATGATGATGCCTTAAGAATTCCCTTCACTGGAACTAAGGGGCCAAGCCCAACCCCTGAAAAACACACCCACACCATAATCCCCCCTCCACCAACTGATTTGGACCAGTGCGCAAAGCAAGGTCCATAAAGACATGGATGAGTGAGTTTGGAGTGGAGGAACTTGACTGGCCTGGACAGAGTCCTGACCTCAACACAACAGAACACCTTGAGGATGAATTAGAGTGGAGACTGTAAGCCAGGCCTTCTTGTCCAAAATCAGTGCCTGACCTCACAAATGCGCTTCTGGAAGAATGGTGAAACATTCCTATAGACACACTCCTAAACCTTGAGGACAGCCTTCCCAGAAGAGTTGAAGCTGTTATAGCTGTAAAGGGTGGGCCAACTCAACATTGAACGCTAAGTACTAAGACTGGGATGCCATTACAGTTCATGTGCATGTAAAGGCAGGCGTCCCAATACTTAGGCCAATATATTGTATATTGCTTGTGACACTGAGCATGGCTTCGGGCTTAGGGCTGGTTCACACCACAGAGATACATACAACATGTGTAAGGCTGCCTGCTGGCTAAATGGGCAGTAATTCCGTCTAGCAGCACTGGGGTTGCTGGTTTAATTCCCCAATATCCTAATGCTTGTTATGAAGTTTATATGTTCTCCATGTGTGGGTTTCTCACCACAATCCAAAGACATGCTGGCAAATTATTTGTCTCCTGTCGAAATAGTCTCTAATGTAAGAAATTTAATTTTGGACTTTAGATTGGAAACTCATTGCAGCCAGGGACTGATGTTATTGGTGG
Organism: Lithobates septentrionalis; assembly: GCA_037952835.1. Classification (NCBI taxonomy): domain Eukaryota; kingdom Metazoa; phylum Chordata; class Amphibia; order Anura; family Ranidae; genus Lithobates; species Lithobates septentrionalis. The sequence goes on from JBBDGP010002320.1 coordinate 943,299, forward strand.
TTATTTACGAAAGGCAAATCCACTTTGCACTACTTATTTTCCTTGCATGTCCCCCTCGGATCTACAGCGACTGCACTTCCAGGTGCACTTTCAGTGCAATTTCAAGTGCACTTGTAGTTTGCACTTGTAGTGAAAAGTGGATTTGCCTTTCTTAAATAACCCCCAATGCTTGTTAGCACTAATCATGTCCAGGGACTTGGATGTTAAAATTGTAGGGTTTACACTGCACAGGCACATATACTTAGAAAACTGTTGCTTTGTTTATGTGCATGCAAATGGACTTTGATCTTTGGCCTGTAGTTGGAGATTTGATGCACATAGCCAAGGGCTAACACAGTTGCAAATAGTATTATGTGTTCCTGCTCATCAGGTGCCATCACTTTAGACATACATGAAGAGACAGATTGAAAGATACTGGTGGGATTGTACTTCTATTGGGCGTGTGTCAGTGTGCTAACAATACAAGCTGTCTTATATAAAGGGCTGCAGTAGGGTGGGGGGGTTCGTTTGGCCTGGGGAGGCCAGGTTTTTTGCTGTGATTTGTGGGGTGGGGAGAGAAGGAATAATATTGTGCATAATGACAAACACCCAACAAGGGTTGTTTACTGAAATTCTTGTGCATTTTTTCCATCAAAAGTGGCTTTATGTGGCCATGCTGTCAATGTAATGTAGCGCTGGTAGATTTTCATCTACCGCTTATAGGTAAATTTAGTGGGCCCAGGGTGAAGATGTTGCTTCTGTTTTAACCTTCTCAGAGTGGACAGCCCTGAATTCTGGGAAGACATCACCTTGTGTGAAGCCGCACAGTACTACCAAAGAGACATTGTCTAAAGTTGCCAGCTTACTTTCGACACCCGTCGGATCTATGGTGAGTAAATCACCAAATTCTTGTGTGCCTCCTGGTTTGGGGAAAAATAGACCTTTGCCTAAACTTGCCCGTTTACAGAGAGTGCTCACCAAGCGAGTTGCTACCGAATATGGCCTGGAATTTCCCTATGTTAATCAGGACATTATGCAGGAAATTGAGGCCAACCGGGAACAGTGGTACCGTGAAGCTGTTTGGGACTATTTGTCTGTGCCAAAACCTTTCCGGAGAGCTGGGTGTTCTGTTGCCATGGATGAACGCTTCATTGGATGTTTCATACATTGGAACTATGGTCGGCACATCTATGCTGACAAAGTGGTCATTTGCAGACCCGGAAAAGATGATGTTGTGTACTTTATCACTACGGTGGATAAACTAGGAAAGAAACTGACATTGCCAGATCCTCGGTTTTATTGGTGTTTAAGAAAAGGAACTTTGGGGTGTGTAGTTAGAAAGTGTCAGTGTCTAGAGATCTCCATGGTCAAGAGATAATATTCACCGCAGCGTTTTCAAATCCAAAGATTCTTCGTTAGCTGGACTTTCTTTATTGAAAGGATGTAATCCACTGAGAGATAGGGATGGACTTTTCAAGTTACTTAAGCTTGTTTCCATTAAAAGGAAAATATGTGGGAAGAGAATGTCATTCTTCTTCTGGAATGAGGCTTTGCTCCTAAACTATTTAGTGATGATACTGTACATATCTAGAGTGTGTTTAACTTAGTTTTTTTTTTCCAGGAACAATTGGATCTCCTATCAAGCTGTTAGGCTTTTCAGCTAGATAGATAGTATGCTTTGTGACAGTTCTAATGTGATTTCTTTTGCGGATGTGAATATGTTATTGTATAAATGTTGAAACTGTAATATTTCTATACTGTCTTTTCTTCTTCCTTATCCAAGTTCTAAGTTCAAATACCTACTCTCAGGCTTGGGAGTTATTTTGACAGACGTTGAGGACAACGTCTATTATAGTGATGGAGAATTAGAAGGAAACAGGGACTTTGTTCCAAATAAGGGACAGTTGGGACCTATGTGATTTCACTAAACATCTGTGCAGGAAAGTGCACTGATGTCTCTGAAATCACTCAAAAAGTCGGGCTGAGGCCCCTTTCACACTTGTGCAACTATGGACATCAGAGTCGCATGACAAGTCATACCCCATGATTTTCAATGTGTACCATTCAAATCTGTGCGACTTCAAGTCACACCGACTTCAAAGTAGTCCCTGTACTACTTTGGTCTGACTTTCATGCGAGTTGAGGTCCATAGACCTCAAGTTTATACAGGCATTCCCTGGAATCACAGCAAAATTGACGACGCAAAATTGCAGGAAAATTGCACGCCTTTCTCTGCGACTCCTGCATCCATAGACTTCAAGATTACACAGGAATTGCTTAAAGTCGCATCAAAATCTTGCAACTTTCAGGTCGCACAAGTGTGAAAGGGGCCTAAGTCACTGTGCTGAGTACTATTATACCTAGAATATAAAGTAGTCCCACCATCCAACACTAGTAAATGTATGTTCTCAATATAATTGTGCTCAAATGGCTGAAAATCACACAGATGGTATCACCTACTGAAAGCTTGCACTAGACTCAGCAGCATATGCTGAAAAGAGGCAAACGCCTATTAGCCAATGCCACATCAGCATGAGCATGGTTTTTACCAGGGCTGGACTAGGACAAAAATGTGGCCCTGCACTTCATCCAGACCGGCCTAGGGCACAACACAACAGGGTACAGTGCACATCAGGGCAGTAGGAAACGGGCAGTGAAAACGCAAGGCTCCACTGCCTGTTTCCCTTCATTAAGATGGAGGCGCCGGCGGGGGGCAGGTAAGTGTCCTTAATATAAGTCGGCAGCTACAGTGTTTGTAGCTGCTGACTTTTAGAAAAAAAAATATTGCGGCCGGAACCCCCCTTTAAGTGCTTTTTTTTTACCACTACTATTTCTTTATATTGGCTTTTGGAATTTACAAATGCAGCAATTTAGATATCAGATGAAAGGTTTAGTGCTGGAAAACACTTTTTGATAGATAAAAAGTGCATTTTATATACATTTATATAGATCAGACCAAAATGAGGGACAAATGAGGAGGAATGAGGGACTGAGGGACATTGCTCCAAATCAGGGACAGTCCCTCGAAATCAGGGACAGTTGGGAGCTATGCGTAACTAGAATCTTCAGGGCCCCAATGCAAGAAACCATGGAGGGCCCCCCTGACCCCCAGACAGGGCTCTTTTCTCCAAGCCTGATGGCGGAACACCAAGGCCCGGTCACAAGTGGGTGGCTGCATATAAAGGAACCGATTTCTCCATTTCCCCCCGTTTCTCCTCCTCTCCCTCCCACAGGCATTCAGCAGCTGCAGGAGAAAATGGAGAGATCGGTTCCTCTATGTCGGTGTTTCTCAATCTTTTTCCAGTCAGGGCACCCTTGAAGTACACCCCTAGGTGAATGAGGCTGCACTGCAACCACTCTGCAACTGTGTTTATTGCATGCAGTTGCAGCATAGTGATGATGCATTTAAGGGGTTAAAACAGGTAGTCAGTAGGCAACATATTGCCTCTTTACCGGCTGTCAAATGCCTATGAAAAGTGATCTGAGCATGGATCGCTTTTCGGAGGAACAGCATTTTTTTCCTCCTCCGGCACTTACCCTGTCTTGGTGGGGCAGCGGGTGACATCGGGGCACATCAGGGCACATAGCACATCAGGGCACGGGGCACATCAGGGCACATAGCACATCAGAGCACATAGCACATGGCACATCGAGGCACATCAGGGCACGGGGCACTTCAGGGCTCGGGGCACATCAGGGCACATAATGGGGCACATGGCACATTATGGGGCACATCAGGGCACATGGCACATTATGGGGCACATTGTTTACTAGCCAGCATGCAGAGTAGCGCAGGAAATGTCTGTGATAGGTTCTCTCTCATGTCACGCAGCGCTGCTCCCTGGCAACCCCTCCTCTCTTCTTGTCCATCCCCATTTGCTTGTGACATCATCTGGGATGGAGGAGAAGAGAGGGGGGCCGCCAGGGAGCAGCGCTGCGTGATATGAGAGAGAACCTATCACAGACGCTCCCGGTAGTCCCGATGGCCAGTCCATCGCTGGTTGTTACTATAAATTTAATGCCTGAAAGGCAAAACATTATTGTATAGAATAAAACATTAGTAAATGTATCTTCTCTGTAGGTATGTGCTCAGCTCTGTAGCATAGCGGTATGCCCTGATGCCCTCAAAGGTTCAAGCCATGAGTTTAAATCCCACTAAAAGCATCACCTCCTGAAAGCGTGCATTGTACTCAGCAGCATAATTAGCCAATGCACATCAGTTTGGTTTATTCCATATTTTAACTCTTCAAATGCATGCAATGTTATGTACTTATTCAATTATATTATGGTGTGGAATTCCAAAAATCAAGGAAAAAACATCGTAGGGCCCCCCCCAGTACATACCAGACTCGGGGTCTGGTATGGACTTTAAGGGGAACCCCACACCAAAATGTAAAATAAAATTGACATGGCCCTCCCCCAAAATCCATACCAGACCCTTATTTGAGCATACAGCCTGGAGGTCAGGATGGGGGGGACAAGCGAGCACCCTTCCCTTCTGAACCGTACCAGGCCCAAAGCACCTTGTCCCCATGCTGATGGGGACAAGGGCCTCTTCCCGACAACCCTGGTCGGTGGTTGTCAGTCTGCAGGCAGGGGGTTTATCAGAATCTGGGAGCCCCCTTTAACAAGGGGGGCCCCAGATCCTGCCCCCCTATGTGAATAGGTATGGAACATCGTACCCCTACCCGTTCACCAAAAAAATATATAATAGCTGGTTTTTGACAAGTCCTTTATTGTAAAATAGCTCCTTCCCTGAGCCGTCTTCTCCAGACGCTGTCTCTCCCTCCTTCATCTTCTCCCCAAGCTGTATTCTCCCAGAGCCGTCTCTCCTGCTGCCGCCGTCTTCTCCATCTGCTGTGTTCTTCCGCACCGCCAGTTACCCGCTAATAAAAAAAAAAGCCGCTCCTCTTCTGTGGCGGTCTTCCTCCGCTGTGTGGCATCTCTTACATAGCCATGGAGCTGACCCTCCGGGTGACGTTATCGGATGGCCACAGAAGACCACCACAGAAGAAGAGAGGCATTTTTTAATTAGCGGGTAACCAGCTGCGTGGAAGAACACAGCAGTGGGAGAAGACTGCAGCGGCAGGAGAGACAGCTCGGGGAGAAGAAACATCAAACACTAGTAAATGTATTTTCTATGTATGATCATGATACGCCCAATAGGCTAGTGGTCAGCACTTCTGCCTTGAATAACTCAGGCTTTGAAGCAGCATATGCTGAAAATAGGTGAATGCCAATGCACTGTAATTTGGCCGATTCTATTATATTAACTATTCAAATGCATGCAATGGTATGTAAATATTCAATAATATTATGGTGTGAAATTCCAAACACCACATACTAGCTAACCGGCAGTTTACATTTCATTGTTTGTTTATTTTAATTCAATTGTGCACTGAAAAGATAAACACAGCTGGTGGATGGTAGGTTGGCTTTTATTTGAACTCGTACCGTGAGTGCTGTGGAGATATCTGAGCAGACCACTAAGCCATTGTGCTAAGTACAAGACCTGCAAAATAGTGTAGCATTATGAACATAAATGATTACCGCTTTATAGTCACCTAAATTAAAAAATACAAAATAAAAGACACGAAAAAAACAACATACAACAAATAGGTAACCTAAATATTTAATACATGTAACTTTACAGAATGGCAGACATTACTATGTAATAATCATTCGTAACTGCTTTCGTTAGCAAAAGAAGGAAAAAAAACTAGGAATACTAATTGCAATATACATCAATAGATGCACACGAGGTAGAGCACATCTCACATAAAAATGTTTATTTCACATACATGGATTATAGTTACAGTGCAGTGCTATATAATAACTTAGTAGAAATTGGCACCTGCATATACGCGCTGATTTCAAATTTACTAACGTTTGTTCGCCGCTAATAGCACTCTTTTTCATTCGCACATTCAATGTCACTGCTAGCTCTGACCAACGAGTTTTGTCATCAGCGACCTTATCAGGGGACTGGAAACTGGGTTGTAAACCTCCTATGATTTAGAAGTAAGTTTCTCTGGTAAGGAATGTGTGCACCTGGTGTTGTGGGGAACAAAGAGTTGGCACTCTAGAACTGAATTGGAATTCATTGGAGCACAGCACTTTTATGAACATTGTGTTGCACTTTGTAAATGTGAATCTTTATTTGAATCATTTTTGTATTATTGCATATATGTTTGATGATTGTATGCACCAACTTTATGTGTAAGCTGCAGAGCCGCTCCAAGGAACCCCAAAATTTTTTGTGCAGTCCTAACTCTTGTTAATTTAAAAGAGCCTCCACAGTGGAAGCACATGTATTCTAATAGATAGATAGAGGGCAGGTGATCCTGGAGGTAGCCCAGCCCTCAAAGGCACAGAGGTACACTGGACACCTAGCACATATCACAATGGCAGCAAAGGTATCCAGTGAGTCCCCTCACCAATATTACATTAGTAACAAACTGGCCTTTGGTGCCATTGTGCTATGTGTTGGGTGTCCAGTGTGCCCTGTGCCTTTAAGGAGGGCTGGGCTACCTCCAGGCTCACCTGCCCTCTATCCATTAGAATGCATGTGCTTCCACTGTGGAGGCTCTCATAAATTTACAAGCGTTAGGACTGCAGAAATATGGGGGTGCCTTGGAGCGACTCTGCAGCTTACGCATGTATTTTCAAATGTATGCTAACTAAACCCTTGTTTTTAACGCAAATTGTTAGACAGGATAATTTGGTTGGTAGCAGATTGGTTGGCGAGTTGAGCTGGGAATTCTCTTTGGTTTTGTTTTGTATGCAGAACCTTGACCCTGTCAGGAGACTTGCACTCCAAGGGGATAAGGATTGAGGCCCTGCATCTTCTGAGTTTTGGCCATTTCTGTACCTGCTGTGTACTGTTTTTTGTGCATTGATTTCATGGTTCGCTTTTTTGTTCACAGTGGATTTGACTAGCACTGCTCCACAGGGCTTCAAAGAAAATAAATGAACGCATTACAAAGAAATTCCAGAACACTAGAGGGTTAGCTAAGGGCACAGCACAGATTAACTGGAAGCTTGCTTTTTCTGATTGAAACCTTAAAGCCCATCTCCAGGGACGACAAAGCGGGCGGCCCCCTCGTGAAGCCAGCTCTGTGCAGGAGAGAGGAGCTGTCAGGCGGCCCAATCACCCACACCCCCCTCCCGGAACACCAGGCGGCCCCCACGTGGAGCCAGATCTGCTCATTAAAGGAGCTGGCAGGCGGCGGAAACACCCCTCCCCCCGCAGTAACACCGGGCGGCCCCCACGTGGAGCCATAACTGCCCAGGAAAAGGAGCTGGCAGGCGGCCGATACACCTCCCCCTCCCCGGCGGGAACAGCGGGTGGAGAGGGCGGGCGCCCCCCTAGTGGACCAAAATGATGAGTAATCAGCTCTCAATCAGTCAGTATGATGGATGGAATAAAGGTGGCCAGGTGGATGGGTGGGCGGGCAGACTCCCCGGTGGTGCCCGGCATGAGCACCGAGAGAGGTTCAGCAAGAACCCGGAAGTGACGTGTGCCGGCGTAAAACCCAGAAACGCCGACGACACCTGGCCTTACAGAGGAGGAGGCTTAAATAGCCCTCTCAGACTCCTCCCAGAAATACAGGCTAGCCTCCGGCCAGCCTTTACACTTATGTGTAATAAAATGGAATGGCACATGGAAAAAGTTTTGAACACATGAAGAAAGGGAGGTGCAAAAAGACATGGGAAACCAAGACACCAGCTGAAATCTATCAGTAATTAGAAAGCAATCCTGCCCCTTGTCAGTGCAAATTAATATCAGCTGGTTCAGTCTCAACTGATGGCCTATAAAAAGGTGTCACACAAGAAATATCTCATGATGGGTAAAAGCAAAGAGCTCTCTCAAGACCTTTGCAACCTTATTGTTGCAAAACATACTGATGACATTGATTACTAAGCGTTCCAGTGAACACTGTTAGGGCCATAATCTGGAAGTGGAAAGAACATAATTTCACCATAAACTGGCCACGACCAGGTGCTCCTCGCAAGATTTCTGAAGAGTTGTCCATGAGCCAAGGACCACTTGTGGAAAGCTTCAGAAAGACCTGGAATTAGCTGTTACAATTGTTTCAAATAAAACAATAAGTAATGCACTCAACCGCCATGGCTTGTATGCACGCTTACCACACAAGATTCCATTGCTGAAGAAAAAGCATGTTGAACCTCGTTTAACCACTTCAGCCCCGGAAGGTTTTAGCCCCTTCATAACCAGGCCATTTTTTGCGATACGGCACTGCGTTGCTTTAACTGACAATTACGCGGTCGTGCAATGCTGTACCCAAATAAAATTGATGTCCTTTTTTTCCCACAAATAGAGCTTTCTTTTGGTGGTATTTGATCCCCTCTGCGGTTTTTAGTTTTTGCGCTATAAACAAAAAAGACTGACAATTTTGAAAAAAATATATATATTTTTTTACTTTATGCTATAAAGCATATCCAATAAAAAACTGTAAAAAATCAAATGTATTCATCAATTTAGGCCAATATGTATTCTGCTGCATATTTTTGCTAAAAAAAAATCCCAATAAGCGTCTACAAACTATGGGATATATTTAAGGAATTTTAATTTTCTTTTCTTTTTTTTTACTAGTAACGGCGACAATCAGAGGTTTTTAGCGGGATTGCGACATTGCGGCAGACAAATCTGACACTAATTGACACTTTTTGGGGACCAATGTTACCAATACATTGATCAGTGCTAAAAAAAATGCATTGTCATTGTACAAATGACGCTGGCAGAGAAGGGGTTAACATCGGGGCAATCAAAGGGTTAAGTGTGTCTCTGGGGGGTGCTTTCTAACTGTGGGGGATGTGCTTTGATTAAAGGAAAACAGAGATCTATGTTTCTGCTTAGCAGAAACACAAGATCTCCTCCATTTTCCCCACTGGCAGAACGGCGATCTGCCTTGTTTACATAGGCAGACCGCCGTTCTGCCTCTCCTCAGAACGATCGGTGGGTCCCAGTGGACATCACATCCGCTGGACCCACTGATTGGCTCCCGCTGTGTCCAATCACAGCAGGAGCGGGTCACCAGCGTGCATGCCCCAGACCCCGTGCATGAAGTCATGTACAGGTACTTGATTTTGTGCAGGCAGGCTGCCTTGCCGCCGTGTATCTGCGTGGGGCGGTCCCCAAGTGGTTAAAGTTTGCTGCACAACATTTAGACAAGCCTGTGAAATACTGGAAGAATAAAGTCTGGTCAGATGAGACCAAAATTTAACTCTTTGGATGCCATAATACACACCATGCTTGGAGGTCAAATGGCACTGCACATCACCCCAAAAACACCATACCAACAGTGAGATTTGGAGGTGGGAACATCATGGTGTGGGGCTGTTTTTCAGCATACGGTACTGGCAACCATAATGAAGGAAGGATGAATGGAAAAATGTACCAAGACATTCTTGATAAAAATCTGTTGCCACCTACCAAGATGATGAAGATGAAACGAGGGTGGACATTTCAGCAAGATAATGATCCCAAACACAAAGCCAAGGAAATTCTTAATTAATTTCAAAGAAAGAAAATAAAACTGCTAGAATGGCCCAGCCAATAACCTGACTTGAATCCAATAAAAAAATCTATAGAAAGAACTAAAGATCGGAGTTCAAACAAAAGGCCCATAGAACCTTCAATATTTATAGACTGTGTGGAAAAATGGTCCAAAATTACACCTGAGCAATACATGCGACTAGTTTCTCTATACAGAATTATTAAATATTTCTTTGTATGTATGGATTGCTTGCGTTGTTACTGACATGTGGTTAAAATGTCATGTCAATAGCACCTTTAGAAATATATTTACCTAGAAAAATGGTGACGTGTTCAACATAAATCTTACCCGCTGTATAAGGCTGCATTCACACCTGAGCATAGTAGAAATTCTTGTTCCAGCTTGCTTTTTTTGTACGTTGTTTGCACTTTTCTGCTTGTCACGCATAGGGCAACCCATTCACTTGAATGGACTGCCCTATACATGGCAACGACAACAAAGAAGCTCCAAAACCTTTTTGGAGCAAAGCATGGTGCATTTGTAGTGTGTTTGGCACATGACAAAAAGCGCGGCTGCTACCCATGCTTGCGGCGCCATGAAGAATTAATGGCACAGCAAGCGTGATGTGCATTTGCAGCACGTTTCCAAAACATAGTGCAAAACACACATTCTCTGTCCCTTTTGTCATGCGTTCTGGAAATGCCAGGTGTATTTTAAGTCTAAAAGTAGTGAGCTAATAGCCTAATTAGTGTGGTATTTAACCTCCCTGGCGGTATTCCCAAGTGTGGCTCGGGGTGAATTTTCAGCACCAAAAGCGGTAACCCCGAGCCACACTCAGGATTGCATCACAGGATCCATGTACAGCTTACTTACCTTTTCCCCAGGATCCTGCGATGAGCCGTCCTCCGCTCAATCTATCACAGCGCCGAGCTCCATTCCTTGCAAGCGTTGCGACACACGGGGACGGAGAACAGCGCCAAATTTAAAAAAAAAACAATACATATACAGTACACTGTAATCTTACAGATCACATTACTGTATCAATTTGATTTCACATCCCTTTTGTTCCTAGTGGTTTGTCCAGTGTCCTGCATGCAGTTTTATATTATAACTACTGTTCTTTCTGCCTGGAAACTGGAGATTGTCCATAGCAACCAAAACAGTCCCTTTACATCAAAAGTGGTTTTAGACCAGCTAGAAAACAGTGATAATAAATTAGAATCACTTGCAGAATTGAGCGATAGTGATTTGTGGGGAAATCCGTCATCAAACACTGAAAGTAATGACAGCGACAATTCTGCAACTGAGCAAATTTCAGTGTTTTTGATTTGATTACATTATTGAATAATTTTTATTATCATTATATTCAGGGCTTGACAAATTTGCTTGGAATCTAGGAGCCAGCTAAAAAAGTTAGGAGCCAGGTTTTTTTTTTTTTTTTTTTAAAAACGACCGACCGCTTTATTTTCAATATAAGAATTAACCAATCTTAAATTTACACAGAGACGACTAGAACGAATGTGACTGCTTTTATTTCCTGCCATGCAGGGACACAAGACCGCCATATTCCCGCTAAGGATCCAATCAGGTCCGCCTGAAAAACTGACAGGCGAACCTGATCAGACAGCCCGTGTGAAAGGGGCCAAGCAGGGAGATGACAAATAATAAATTCATTTTAATTAACCACTTCCTTCCCGCAGGACGACTATATACGTCCTGTCTTTGAAGAGAAATACCGTTGTTATGGTAGCAGCTAGCTACCATAACCCCGTATCTTCTTCAAGAGCCGGCGGTTCTCTTTCAGATAAAAGTGGTCTCTGCAGCAGATTCGCAGCGAGATCACTTTTATCGGCGGCAGGAGAGGGCCCCCCCTACCGCCGCTCTCCGGTGCCCTTCACCGCTTACCGTGGCCGTCGGTAACGGCAGAGGCGATCCGGATCTGTCCCTGGCCTGACATGGAGACGAGTGAGGGGAAGATGGGGCCCCCCCCCGCCCGTCTCCAAGTCATTGCAGGGCGGAAGCGACGTCAAAGCTCTTGAAGGGACATTTTATTATTTTTTTTTCAAATGACAATTTTTTTTTTTTTTAATGCATTTTAGTGTAAATATGAGATCTGAGGTCTTTTTGACCCCAGATCTCATATTTAAGAGGTCCTGTCATGCTTTTTTTCTATTACAAGGGATGTTTACATTCCTTGTAATAGGAATAAAAGTGACTTTTTTTTTTTTTTTTAAAGAACAGTGAAAAAATAAAAGTTAAAATAAATAAGAAAAAAAAAATAAAATTTTTTAAATATGCCCCATCCCTTGTAATAGAAATAAAAGTGACATCATTTTTATTTTTTTTAAAAAACAGTGTAAAAATAAAAAGTAAAATGTATAAGAAAAAATAATAATTTTTTAAAATGGGCCCCATCCCGCCGAGCTCGCTTGCAGAAGCGAATGCATATGTGAGTAGCACCCGCACATGAAAACGGTGTTCAAACCACACATGTGAGGTATCGCCACGATCGGTAGAGCGAGAGCAATAATTCAAGTCCTAGACCTCCTCTGTAACTTAAAACAAGCAACCTGTAGAATTTTTTAACCACTTGCTTACCGGGCACTTAAACCCCCCTCCTATCCAGACCAATTTTCAGCTTTCAGCGCTGACGCACTTTGAATGACAATTGCGCGGTCATACAACACTGTACCCAAATGAAATTTTTATCATTTTTTCCCCACAAATAGAGCTTTCTTTTGGTGGTATTTGATCACCTCTGCGATTTTTATTTTTTGTTAAAAAAATTTAAAAAGACCGAATTTTTAAAAAAAATTTTTTTTTTTTTTTATATTTTGTTATAAAATTTTTTAAAAGGGTAATTTTTCTCCTTCATTGATGTACGCTGATGAGGCGGCACCAATGGGCACTGATAGGTGGCAGTGATGGGCACTGATGGGTGGCAGTGATGGGCACTGATTGGTGCCAATAATGGGCACTGATCTTGTACACTGCTAGGTGGCACTGATTGGCACCACTGGTGGGCATTGTTAGGTGGCAATGGTGGGCATTGATAGGTGGCACCTGTATGCATTGATAGGTGGCACTTATGGGCATTGATACGTGGCACTGGTGGGCACTGTGGGCACTGTGATGTGGCAATGTAAGGTGGCACTGGCAGGGGGTACTGTGGGCACAATTGAGGCATTATTGCCTCCTCCTCTTCGGGACCGATGTCCCTTGCTGCTGAGCCGGTGATCGGCTTTTTTTTCTCCTCGCACTGTCAGCGCGAGGAGAAAAAAAAAACGATTACCGAGCTTTTGTTTTGATCATGTGATCAGCTGTCATTGGCTGACAGCTGATCACATGGTAAGGGGCCGGGACCGGCCCCTTACACGGATCGGTGATCACCCGAGTCTCAGTGACTCGGTGATCACAGCGCGCTCCACGCGCGCCCTGCAGGGCGCGCGCAGGGCACGTGCACAGCGGAGGCCGTCATATGACGGCCTCCCGGGAATGCAGGTCCGCGCTGTAGCCGTCATTCGGCTATAGCGCGGATAGCAAGTGGTTAAACGTCGCCTATGGAGATTTTGAAGGGTAAAAGTTTGTCGCCATTCCACGAGCGGACGAAATTTTGAAGCGTGACATGTTGGGAATCAATTTACTCGGCGTAACATTATATTTCACAATATAAAAAAAATTGGGCTAACTTTACTGTTTTCTTATTTTTTTAATTAAAAAAAGTATTTTTACCCAACAAAAGTGCGCTTGTAAGTCCGCTGCGCAAATACGGTGTGACAGAAAGTATTTTAATGACCGCCATTTTATTCTCTAGGGTGTTAGAATAAAAAATATATATAATGTTTGGGGGTTCTAAGTAAAGGGAAGGAGATGAGCAGGCAGTGAAAACAGGTAGGGAAAGCTCCATTAGCATTGATGGATGTCTTGTCATACCAACGGCCACCACCAGAGGGCGCCCGATTGCAGAAGGAACCATAGGACTGCAGTAGGCCGCAAAGCCGGGGCCTCAATTACCGGCGCGGCCCAACGCGATCGCGCCGGGAGGGGGGGGGGTGTCGAACGGACACAGGATACTCCAGCTGTGCTGCCCCAGGCGCCAGGTCGCTAATTCTAGTCGCAAATGCGACCTGGCGCCCGGGGTTTGTCGAGCCCTGATTATATTATTTGTTATAATTATTTATAGTTATTTATTATATTATAATTTATAATTTTTGTGTTTCAAACGTTATCATACCCGGGATGTCTACTGGACTCTTGTTTTGGACAGATTTAAGTGAGTTATTCCTAAGAATTACAGGCCTATAATATAAAGCACCAAATTTTCATGCTAAATAATTGTACCGCTTTCAGCATCAAAAATCTGAAATAATCATACCGCCAGGGAGGTTAAGAGGAGTAGTAAGTCTGTAGAGTTTACTCATTGTGAGTACATCGGGACAGAAGTGCAGCAGACGAAAGTGCATAGATTGAACAGCAGTAGTTTGAAACGAGTTTGGAAACAGCCAACTATCTTTGGTTAATACATGTGTTTAATTCTAAGTAAATATTTTTTTAAATGTTTGGTTTAGTTCAGTGCAATACTTGCTTAGTATTTGTTTTTCGTGGTACTTTTTTGAAGATGGGTTGCTGTCCTATCTGTATGCAGACTTCTAGTCTACGTGATGACATTGCTTGTCAAAATTCTTTGGTTTGTGCCCTTCAGTCTGAGATCAGGAGGCTGTCTAAGCCAATTTGTTTGGTTGAGCTGCCTTGCAAAAAGCCACCTCAAAGAGCAGTGTGGGCAACTGTTAATTCTGGAAGACTGATGACTGGGGACCATAAACATGTAGAGTAGCTTTTGGTGTGACACTGCTTAACCCGTATAGTGTTCTTTCTGAGCTAGAAGCAGAAACAATGGTTGTAAACAAAGCTGTTTTTGAGAACGGCAACCCTTCTGTGTCTAGGAATCAGGTTCCTAAGGAAAATTGTTTTGCCAACGGTAACTTTTGTATTGATGTTGTAAACCAGGCAAGTATTGTGGTAAAGGCTTCTAAAAGGAGGAGTCATCTTTTTGTTGGTCAATTAATTGTAAGAGCTGTTTCTTTAGGAAATCACATTGAATTATCCAGGGAAGTTAGGTGTTTACCTGCTACTACTGTCAGGTGAGAATTTACATATTGTCAAGAAAGCTAGTGAAGAGTGCAATGTCAATGTTGTGCACCTTGGCACAAATGATTTCTCCCAGAATGATGCATGTCCTGTACAGAAGTATTTTCAGAATTTGAGCCAGGATCTTCACCAGTTAGGGTGTACCTCTTACCTCACCAGTTAGGGTGTACCTCTTACTTGCTGGACCCAAAGCAACAGGGTTTTACTGAAGGCAGATCACGTCAGAATAATCTGATTGAATAGTTGGAGGAAAGAAAATCACAGAATCCTTGATCTGCTTTACTACAGTAGAGGAAAGTAAGGTAATTGACCTTGCTTAAGGCTGGGTTCACACTATTTGCTGCATGGCTCACAGCAGGGGGTACGGTGCGTCCCCGTTCACCATTTCAGGTCCGAATTAGGTCCAAATTTTGCCTGAATGTTGGCATGAAACTGAGCCAAAGACGCACAGGACCCTTCTGCAGTGCGCTCCGCATCCGCCCTGGAGATGTGTGAACCGGCTACATTGAGAGCCAGTCACAGTCTCTTGTCATGTGAATTGGATGCCGGGAAACCCACATCCAATTCCCATAAGTGTGAACCCAGCCTTAATACAGTATCTCCTAGCAGTATTTGGATTACAAGGCTGCCTCAATAAAATTACAAGTCCTTTGATAGGTAATTTGTTTGTATATATTTTTTTCAACTGAGTATTTAGTTAACAGAAAGGGGACAACATGTGTTACTACAGAATTATTCTGACAGCTTCCTATTGTAATTTATTTTACTTTCTTTAATCCCCACTATGCAAGACTACCAGAATACTTTATAAAAACACTTCAGGTGTCAAAATCTATTTTTACTCCCTGTCAGTCTTTGTAATCCTGCAGTAACATTGCGTAACACAACTATCAATTATGTTGTCAGCATAAAATACTGTATAATTAAAATACTAGTAAAGTACCTGATGCAAAACATATTCCTGGATGGCAGATATTTGTATGCAACGTTCAGGACTTTAGTTTAAGTTGGCCATAGAAAAACTGGATGGATTTTAGTCTATACAGAACCAACTAACACCACCCATCAAGGATTAACAGATGGGAATAGCAAATGAACAAACCTCTAATGTCTATGAAGAGCTTTAATCACGGTATATACATATTCTGTCACAATAGAAAATATGATGTCTTCAAGGGCTTTCAATCATTCTAGAGCTACTGCACCATTTTCCCTACTATTTAGCTACTTCATACATAAGTATTTAGGGGAAGCACTGGGCAGAACTATCTTTTGCTCAGTGGATTTTGTAAGGCATTAAAAGCAGTGTTAATGTCAGGCAAGCAGGGGGGTTCAGTCACCTTGGTGCTAGGCACCTTTTACCCAATCTCTGGACCAACCACAATATTTAGATACATATCTTTATATGCAACATACTTTAACACCAACTGGAAGTAAAACATATTGTGTACAATCATAATGTTTGTAGTTGTTCATGTAGTGATCCCCTGGCAGGGGATCACTACATGATCCCCTGCCAGGGGATCACGACGCATTTCAAAGGTATACCTTCTTCCTCAGAGCCCTGAGGGGGCTCTGAGGAAGAAGGTATACCCTTGAAGCGCGCCAGCCAGCAGCGGTTTGTACGTCCTCTCTCTAGGACCCGGAGACTGCTATCAGTGAACAGACTGCAATATGTCAAAGACTGTTATAAGCGTGATTTTCTTTCTACCTTTGTGAGTAGTTTTTAATTATGTCTTTTGAATAAATGTACTAAAGGATAATGCACTAGGCTGGTGCGCCCTCTTTTTTCTGTTTTTTCATTTGACTACTAGGATATCCCTATCCTGGAGGGCAGCAAGGCCGAAAGCTATTGTCCATTCTGAACTTTTGGACTACCTAGCCAACACACCCGTGCGCAAGAGTATTTGTTTTTGTTGTACAGGAAAAAAAAAACCCCAGCATCAGGACTGACATTACCCCAGAGTGGATCCATGGGTATAGTAGAGGAGTGAAACAATGCTGGGTGCCAATTACTTTTTGTCTACCTCCAGGAAGATGTTTTCCAGACTCTGACCACATTTTTCCTGTCACAGTGCATAAACAGAATTTTGACGCATGTAAAAATATGGACCATCAGGCATCACAGTAACACTATCTTCAGAGCTGCATAACCAGTGAGTACCTCCATACATTCCCTTCAAAGAAAGTACCAGGAACCTCTGAGGGTCAGACGCCTTCCTCCTCCAGCAGAACTTCCTCCCCCGGATCTACTTTGGATGCTGTACCCTTCTCAACCAAGCAGGGCAGCTAGGCCTGCTCTAATAACAGAAAATGAATGCACAAACCTCCCCAGGCTATGGTGACTACCCAGGGAGCTCACCAGGCCACTCCCCAAACATTTACATCCTCCATTTTATAGAAAGGGCCAGGGACTTTTTTTCAGATTTTTGGTTCCATAGACTTCAATGGATCAAAAACGTGTATTGAACATTTTTAAATTAATATGAAAGGAAGTTTAACATGAGGCACTTATTTCATTTTTTTTATTATCTATAGCATATAAAGTGCCACAACAGAATCTCCTGAGGAAGCTCTATTGAGTAAAACATGTTGAGAGTGGTAGTGCTTTGACTTAATATGCCTGTATAGAGTAATCAATTTTTGACATGAATTAATTTTTGGTCTTATGTTTTTTTATCTCTTAAAATAAAATTTATTGATTTTAATGCTATTTAATGCAGTTTCAATCTTTGTTATATAACACCTTTAAAGTCCCGAGGTTTGTTACCTCTCTTCCCCCTTATAATTTTGTTTGAATATTCTTCTCATTGGGATGTGGTGTTTTTTTTTTTTTATTCCTCCATCTTGCTTTACAAAAATATGCTCTGGAGCAACTGCTCTTGCAGATCGCAACTTCTATCTTGCTTATGTCTATTTGCCTTTAGTAAATCAACCCCAGAGTGTCTCTGAGCAGAGGTTTGCCAATCTGTGAAAAGCTGCATCTAAAAATTTTCGAACAATTTCAGAACAATGTTCCTCAATGTAAAATTGCAAAGAGTCTAAAAATATCATCATCCGCAGTACATAAATTCAAAAGATTCCCCCCCGCAGATGTAATCTTCCAGTGTAGTGGGGGTTACCTGAGTAAGCTGTGACATGCACTCATCATGAGTGCCTATGTCTTCCCTTTCCACTAACCTCCTTCATGCATAGATAGATGTACTACAGCTTCTATGAATGAAATGTGGTGTATGAATGAAGGGGCGGACCTTTTCAGTCATCTGCTTGCCCTCCATTCATAGATCCTTTTTCATTCATAGAAACGATAGTAAGGCCAGCCATACATGGTTCAAATCTCGGCAGAAACCAGCCGAGATTGAAAATGTTAATTGGCAGGGTGAATGTAGCAAGTTGATTGATCGATCAACTTGGGTACAACCAGCCTGCTGAATTCTCTTGCGATTATCGGTAGCTGTTGCTATAGCCACTAGCAATATTCACTGTCTTCTCCCAGCGGGAACGGGTTACCCCACCGGGACACCCCACCAGGACAAGACAATTCTCCTGTCAGCACAGTCTGTGTTGATGGGAAATCATGAATATGTCTTTTCTGTAACCTGTGATTGCAGGCAAGAAATTCACACCGTGTACGGCTGGCCTTAGGCTTCTATAAATGGTAGAGGGAAGCATATTCAGGCACTCTTGATGAGTGCCTGTCACAGCTCTCTCAGTTCTATTAACCTCCGCTGCACTGGAAGCTTACAGAGGTGTGGGTAGGTGGTGGGAACAGAGGATGAAGATTTCAAGGAATCCATCCATGAGCCATCAGCACATCAGATTAATAGTTACTAAACTTAGGCTTTAAACAAATGTGCACAAACTTTTAGCTGTTTTTTCTGTAATGCACAACAAAGTCTAAAAAAAAAAAATTGTGCTAAAGTTTCTCTGTTTTTTTTTTTTTACTTTATTTTTTAACCACCTGCCGACCACTCACAGTAAATATACACACAGGAACTGTGTACACGGAACAGCACCTGGCTGTTTCTTCTCCCTTAAATACTGGGAGAAAAAACAGCCATATTTGTAATAGCATTTGTAAAAGTAGCACACATTACCCTTGTTAAGCACGCAATTAACCCCTTGATTGCCCCTTGATGTTAACCCCTTCCCAGCCTCATTAGTACAATGTAAGGTATTATCACTGATAACTGTATTAGTGTCACTAGTGATGTCAGTGTTAAATAGTAGACATGTGCAATTTGTTTCGTTCCAAATTCGTTTTTCAATGAAATTCAACAAATTCGTTAATTTGGAAATATTCAAATTAATGAAAAAACAAATTTTTCCGAAAGCGAAAATTTGAAAATTCAAAAGAACGAAAATTTGAAACATCGAAAATCTGGAAATGCGGAAATTCGAAAATCTGAAAATCGAAAACTTTGAAAATCCGAAAATTCAAAAGAACGAAAATCCAAAAAACAAGAACGAAAATCCGAAATTTTTAAAACCCAAAAATTTGAAAATCTGAAATAACAACATACTAACCAATAATAACTATTACTAACTATTAAATTATAGGTATTGGAATTTCCTTTGAAATTTGGCTGTTAGTGAAAGTAACGAATATGAATTTATCCGAAATTACAAATTATCCGAAATAATGAATGCCGCATCCAAACGAATGGAACATTACGAATTAATATTATTAATAATAATAATAAAAACGTTTTATTATTATTACCGGTAGTTCATTACGTTTGGATAATTCATAACTTTGGATAAATTTGTATTTGTTACATTCACTAACAGCCAAATTTGAAAGGAAATTCCAATAGCTATAATTTAATAAAAACTAAAACATTAGTGTCTGCGCTAGAAGGAAAAATCCCATCAATCAAAAGGTGCAGCAATAATAAGCATAAAAAACATAAATACTCAAATAAATAGTCCACTGGAGTGAAATTACCCCTAAGTGCTGGAATATAAAGTACACAGTGCTAAATAAAATACGCAATGAGAGTGATAAGTCAAAACCTATCACATATATCAAAGAAATATACGGGGATATAACCCCTAGTGAATCAAATTAAAGTCCAAAACAGTGTGTATCCAAAGATATAAAGGTGCCCAGGAAAACCATAGTCCAAAGTAATAGTGAAATTCACATATCCTTCCTTCCAAATGTGCATCACCAAGGAAACATGCTGTAGTGTCTTCCAGCCACCCCCACAGGTGTATATGCTCACCTTCCTGTGTGTGACACAGCGTTTAAACTATGTCAAACAAAGCCTTGGAGCCACTCCTGTGCTCATTTGGAATCAGCTGTATAGACCTCCAATGTTCTCAAACGAAGGTAATATATGCAAAAGAAAAAAACTCCATAGCGCAATATTGTAAGATGTAATAAAGGCTTTTAATAAAGTAATTCTCTCCCCTTGATGGGGTACTCACATGCTATGGGTGCGTAAGTGCACCATCCTTAACAGACAATGAACGGTCAATCTCGCGGTGTGGCGTGTGATGCGGTATGTGTAACGAAACTCTCCTTCTCTCTCTCTGCTGACAGCTCCGTCCAGGCCCCTCCCCTACGCGTGTTCGGCACCGGGACCACGTGCCTTCATCAGGGGGAATCTGATTGGACGGGAGCTCAAGATTGAGATTGGATCGCTCATTGCGCGGTCGTAACATCATTAGTGCATATCGTACGGTTTAGCATATTTGTTCTCTACATTCCACTAGGGTTACATTTACATATGTGGTCCTAGGCAAAATGGCTGCCATGATTGACATGGCTTACCTCAGCTTGATCCATGGTCCAAGGGAAAATGGCCGCTATGGACGTAGCTATAGCCCACGAACAATAGTGTCCGCGGTCTTAGGCAAAATGGCCGCCGGAGCTATAAATTTACTCTTGAGCTCCCGTCCAATCAGATTCCCCCTGATGAAGGCACGTGGTCCCGGTGCCGAACACGCGTAGGGGAGGGGCCTGGACGGAGCTGTCAGCAGAGAGAGAGAAGGAGAGTTTCGTTACACATACCGCATCACACGCCACACCGCGAGATTGACCGTTCATTGTCTGTTAAGGATGGTGCACTTACGCACCCATAGCATGTGAGTACCCCATCAAGGGGAGAGAATTACTTTATTAAAAGCCTTTATTACATCTTACAATATTGCGCTATGGAGTTTTTTTCTTTTGCATATATTACCTTCGTTTGAGAACATTGGAGGTCTATACAGCTGATTCCAAATGAGCACAGGAGTGGCTCCAAGGCTTTGTTTGACATAGTTTAAACGCTGTGTCACACACAGGAAGGTGAGCATATACACCTGTGGGGGTGGCTGGAAGACACTACAGCATGTTTCCTTGGTGATGCACATTTGGAAGGAAGGATATGTGAATTTCACTATTACTTTGGACTATGGTTTTCCTGGGCACCTTTATATCTTTGGATACACACTGTTTTGGACTTTAATTTGATTCACTAGGGGTTATATCCCCGTATATTTCTTTGATATATGTGATAGGTTTTGACTTATCACTCTCATTGCGTATTTTATTTAGCACTGTGTACTTTATATTCCAGCACTTAGGGGTAATTTCACTCCAGTGGACTATTTATTTGAGTATTTATGTTTTTTATGCTTATTATTGCTGCACCTTTTGATTGATGGGATTTTTCCTTCTAGCGCAGACACTAATGTTTTAGTTTTTATCTTTTTGCACGATTATGAAACGTGACTGAGTGTTTACAGCTGGTCTCCACTTAAGATTAATCACTCACCATTTTGTAGGTAACTTTCCATAAGTGGCTCGCAGGGTTGCTCACATATTTTAGCTATAATTTAATAGTTATTATTAGTTAGTTAGTTATTATTTCGGATTTTCAGATTTTCGTTCTTAATTTCGGACTTTCTAATTACCGAATTTTCGAATTTCCCAAATTTTCGCATTTTTGAATTTCGGAATTTTCGAGTTTCCAAATTTGCAGATTTTGAAATTTTTTCCAAGTTACAAATTTATTCGAAATTAACGAATTTCGGTCATAATGAATGACCTGACAAACAAACACAAAAAAAAGAATAAACAAAAAGAAAACAAACTAATTTTTCGGCAGTGCACCATGTCTATTAGATATTGTCCCTCCCAGCCAGTGTCTGTTAGCGCCAGATTGACCACCACGCCATTACAGTCCCACTATAAGTCGCTGATCACCGCCATTACTGTATAGCGTCTATAGCTGCGTAAATTCCAGTATATATACCATAGTTTGTATTTGCTATAACTTTCACGCAAAGCAATTAACATACACTTATTGGTATTTTTTTAATTTGTTATTGGATTTTTTTTTTTTTTAACAAAGTAAAAAATGTGTTTTTTTTCAACATTTTCAGTATTTTTTCAGTTATATAATAATAAAAAACAAAACAAAAACCCAGTGGTGATCAAATACAACAAAAAAATCATATCAATTTCATTATTGTACAGTGTTGCATGACAGGGCAATTGCCAGTTAAATTAGCGCAGTGCTGAATAGCAAACAATGTCCTGGTCATGAAGGGGGTAAACTCTGGAGATCAAGTAGGTAAAGCAATCACAAGTACTCTTGTTAACATTCTACACAACATAGAAAATGCTTAACATAACACGCATAACAAGTTAAAAACTCCCCATGATTAGAAATGCAGAACATGTAACAGGAAATGCACCCATCTCCATAGATTTTGATAGTGGATTGAAAAGGGAGAGTCAGGCAACAAGGAAACCTAAAACTAACGCGGCATACACACGAGCGGACTTTTTGGCAACAAAAGTCCGACGGCCATTCCGGCGGACTTTTATTAGACTTTTGACAGACTTCCGACGGACTTTTGAACGAACGGACTTGCCTACACACGATCACACCAAAGTCCGACGGATTCGTACGTGATGACGTACGACTGGACTAAAATAAGGTAGTTGATAGCCAGTAGCCAATAGCTGCCCTAGCGTGGGTTTTCGTCCATCGGACTAGCATACAGGCTAGCGGATTTTTCGACCGGACTCGAGTCCGTTGGAAAGATTTGAAGCATGTTTCAAATCTAAAGTCAGTCAGATTTTCGACTGGAAAAGTCAGCGGAAGGTTTTGTTTTTTTTTAACTTGCAAGGTTGCTTTTACAGACATCAGTGTTGAGACGTCATCTGATGCCCACATCAATAATGCCAAACTGCACAAACCCAGACCCCTCACCCCCACCCGACAATAACAACCCCTATATTGATTGCCATTGGTGTTATGCTATTTAAATCCCCATTCATTGGCTTCATTTAGCCCCTTAACTTTCTTCTTTTATTGATGGTAAGTGGCAGTGCTGTTTAAAATATCCCTCCCCATTGGTGGTCAGTGGCAATGTTAACCCCTTTGTGTTGCATTAGTGGCCAGTGGTAGTATTAATTAAAGGAGACATTTGGGCTATATAAAAAACAAACATATGTAGCACCTTCCTAGATATGTGCTAGGATTAGTTAGATTTTGTGCTGGCTCGCTGTGTTCAGTGGAGCTGTATTTTGTTTGTTAGGTAAATTTGGCTTGTCTCACTGTAACCAGTGTGGCTGAAATTGTTGCATTAAGTAAATTTAGTTGTGCTCACTGTAATCAGTGCAGCCACATGTCATTAGTTAGGTTTGCTCAGAGTTTCAGCTGCTGCTAGTTTTGACAGTTTTCTCTGCTTTCCAGAGAGCTGGAGAACTCTCTGGAACATAGGTGTGAATCAATGCAAATGGCAGCATGAATATTTATACAACCCTGGCCAAGCCCAAGGTTGTATGGCCCTGAAGGCTGCTGGGAGTCTGTATAAATAATGTGAGGTAAAAAGCTTCTGGATCTTAGCCTGCAGAGGGAGGGTCCTGCCTGGAGGGCAATGCTGCCATGTGCTTGCTGTTCTTGAGACCTCAGATAGGCAACCTGAGAGCCTGGATGTTGAAGCTACAGAGAGGTGACTGAGGGGCTGTCTGCTGAAGCTCTAGTCTGGTATCACTGGAGCAAGGTGTGACTTGGAAGTTGGAAGGAGGCAACCAACTGTCCCTGGACAGCAGTACAGACTGCTGTGAGAGATCTTAGAGACTCTTGGGCTGCTGCCACCCCTCTTGGGCTGGAGAGTAAGCTGTATGTGTTTCACCAAAGGGGACATTCTCCTGGTTTCCTGGGGAGATTAGTCTATCTGGTTCTTTGTGAAGGTACTCTGCTCTTGGTGCTCTAAAGAAAGAAGCCTGCATTTCACTGCTTCCACTGCAAGCCAAGTCCGCAGTTTGCAATCGCAAGGGCTTTTGCTTTGGCTTTTTATAGAAAGGAGTTTACTGTCCTTAACCTCCCTGAAGGTATGATTATTTCAGATTTTTGCGTCTCAAAGCGGTACAATTATTTTGCATAGAAATTTTGGTGTTTTACATTGTAGGCCTGTAATTCTTGGCAATAACACACTTAAATGTGTCCAATCAAGAGTCTAGTAGATATCCCGCGTATGATGAAGTTTGAAACACAAAATGAGAAATTATAATATAATAAATAAATAATTATAAAAAATAATAATATGATAATAATAAAATAAATTTCCCGACGATTCACTATCGCTCAATTCTGCAAGTGTTGTAATTTATTGCTGTTTTCTAGCTGGTCTAAAGCCACTTTTGACGTAAAGGGACACTTTTTGGTTGCTATGGACAATCTCCAGTTTCCAGGCAGAAAGAACAGTATATATCATATAACACTGCATGGACAAAGCACTGAGGGACTAAAGGTATGTGAAATTATTTCATACAGTACTGTTATGATTTTCCACTTTTTTGAATTTGCCGCCAGGCTCCGCCCTGTGCATTGCGACGCTTGCAGGGAACGGAGCCTGGCACAGAGAGGCTTCGGGAGGAGGATAGAGCCCGCTGACACAGCGGGGGGACATTGTAGGATCCCGGGGACAAGGTAAGTATACCGCACCAGGATCCTGCAATGCAATTCCCAGCTTGGCTCAGGGTTATGGCTAATGGTGCTGAAATTTAACCCCGAGCCACACTCGGGAATACCGCCAGGGAGGCTACCCACTTCAGCCCTGGACGATTTTACCCCCTTCTCCCTTCCTGACCAGAGAGATTCGCCACTGCGTCGCTTTAACTGACAATTGTGTGGTCATGCGACGTTGCACCCAACCAAAATTGATGTCCTTTTTTGCCCACAAATAGAGCTTTCTTTTGGTGGTATTTGATCACCTCTGTGATTTTTATTTTTTGCGCTATAAACAAAAAAACAGCAACAATTTTGAAAAAAAAAGCAATATTTTTTATTTTTTGCTATAATAAATATCCCCCAAAAATATATAAAAAAACAATTTTTTTCCTCAGTTTAGGCCAATATGTATTCTTCTACATATTTTTGGTAAAAAAAAAAATTGCAATAAGCGTATATTGATTGGTTTGCGCAAAAGTTATAGGGTCTACAAAATAGGGGATAGTTTTATGGCATTTTTATTATTAATTTTTTTTTTTTTATTAGTAATGGCGGTGATCTGCAATTTTTATCATGACTGCAACATTATGTCGGACACATCGGACACTTTTGACACTATTTTGGGATTAATTGTCATTTATACAGCGATCAGTGCTATAAAAATGCACTGATTACTGTGTAAATGACACTGGCAGGAAAGGGGTTGAACACTAGGGGGCCATCAAGGGGTTAAGTGTGTCCTAAGGACTGATTCTAACTGTGGGGGGGATGGGATTCCACTCACATGACAGCGATCACTGCTCTCGATGACAGGGAGCAGTGATCTGTCATGTCACAAGGCAGAACGGGGAAATGCCTAGTTTACATAGGAAATGCCTTGTTTACAACCGTGACACGGTTGCCGGGACACCGGAGGACATCGAGTCCGCGGGTCCCGTGGGCACGATCACGCTGTACGCGGCGGGCGCCTGCTAGCCCCGCCACTTAAAGGGGACGTACAGGTTTGCCCATTTGCCCACCGCTGCCATTGTGCCGATGTATATCAGCGTGCAGCGGTCGGCAAGTGGTTAACCTGTACAAACTTCTTATTTTTGGAGAATTCTACTCATTTCCTTTGATCTTATCCCAGTTACTCCAAAAATAACAAAAATAACACTTTTGGACATGTTATTGAGCCAGGGAGTGACTGTGAGCATATGCCTGGCTCCGAGGCAATCTGCTGGGAAGGGAAACTGGACAATTTTCCAGCGTTTCTTATCGAGGTAGTGGTACACTTACATACTAACCTCTATGCTGCAGCATCAGCCTTGGGCTTTAGTTGTCCCACATAAGCTCTAAGCTTGAGAACTGAGTGATCACATGCCCGCTGATTCCTCAGCTCTCAATCTGCTCCGAGCGAAGAACAGTGGATATCAATCACCACTCTCTGCTCTGCTCCTCCAGTGCTCACTAGAGTGCCAGTCTGGAGAGGGGGCGGATGCAGCTCACTTTGCTTCAAGTGCTGAAAGCCAGAACCAACTGTCAATCAGGCGGCTGGGTAGATCCTGACAATATGAACGGGATCCTCCAGGGTCTGCAGCAGCTCTGCCATGTTAGCTGACAGCGGGCAATAGACTGCTATGAGCTGAATCTTAATCACAAGTGAGGAAAACTAAGTGCACACCTGTGACCCAGAAGGGAAGGATGGCCAAAAAAGCTTTGGCAATACTTCTCTTTTAACCCCTTTGTGTTGTAGTAGCCTCCCTGGCGGTTTTCCCGAGTGTGGCTCGGGGTTACATTTCAGGACCATTAGCGGTAACCCCGAGCCACACTCGGGATTACATCGCAGGATCCTGGTGCCTCCTTACTTACCTTGTCCCCGGGATCCTGCAATGTCCCCCGCACTGTCCGAGGGCTCCGTCCTCCTCCGAAGCCTCTCCGTGCCAGGCTCCGTTCCCTGCGAGCGTCGCGACGCACGGGGGCGGAGCCTGGCGGCAAATTCAAAAAAATGTAAAAAGCATAACACATACAGTACTGTAATCTTACAGATTACAGTACTGTATGAAATCATTTCACATCCCATTTGTCCCCAGTGCTCTGGCCCATGCCCTGCATGCAGTTTTATATTGCATATACTGTTCTTTCTGCCTGGAAACTGGAGATTGTCCAGAGCAACCAAAAAGTGTCCCTTTACGTCAAAAATGGCTTTAGACCAGCTAGAAAACGGCGATAGTAAATTAGAACACTTGAATCGTGTGGAAATTTATTTTATTACTATTTATTTTTATTTTTTATAATTATTATTTTTTTTTTATTATATTATAATTTATGTTTTTGTGTTTCAAACTTTATCATACCCGGGATATCTACTAGACTCTTGTTTGGACAGATTTAAGTGTGTTATTGTTAATAATTAAATACCTACAATATAAAACGCCAAATTTCATTGCAAAATAATTGTACCGCTTTCAGCACCTAAAATCAGAAAGAATCATACCGCCAAGGAGGTTAATGGCCAGGGGCAGTAATAATTACCCACTTCTTGGAAAAGTTATTTACAAATGAAATAAATGTTTTCCATGTTGCACTTTTTTTTTAATGCAGCACTGTAATAAATGAAGAAACAAAAAAGCAAAATAAATAGAAATGGTAAAAAAAGAAAAGAAAAGTCAGCAGCAAAACAATGCCTAAGTAAAGAAGTGGAGGAAGGAGTTAATTAGGGTTAACAAAAGGTTAATTAATAACACAGTTTATTTGTTTGTTCATTTTACATTTGCAAGGTTGCTTTATATAATCAGAGGTTGCCCCTTTAATCTGCTATGAATGAACAAGGGTAGTTATAGTAAAGTAGTAATAACATTTTTATATCCTAACTCTTATTGACACACTAGACACAGTTCTTCAGTGTCAATTTACAAAGAAAGATTTTCAGGTAATGAGCTGAGATTAGGAACACTCTCCTAAAGGGGGTGTTCCTAATCTCAGTTTGTTACCTGTATAAAAGACATATGTCCACAGTAGCAATCAATCCGATTCCAATCTCTCCACCATGGCCAAGACCAAAGAGCTGTCCAAGGATGTCTGGGACAAGAATGTAGACCTACACAAGGCTGGAATGGGCTACAAGACCATCGCCAAGCAGTTTGGTGAGAGGGTGACAACACAAACTCTCACCAAATCGTTGGCACGATTATTCGCAAATGGAAGAAACACAAAGTAACTGTCAATCTCCTGGGGCTGTCAAACGACTGGGGCTTAAAACCCAGTTGGTATGTTTTTTTGCAATCTGTATCCCTGAAAATTTAGGGAATCCCTTGGGGACCACCAGGTCACCTGAACTAGTGTCCCCATTGTAAGATTTCCCCTCCTTACTTTTCTGGGGACAACCCAAAATTTGGGATTTTCTGTTACTTTTACTTACAATGATAATGGTAAACAGGACAAATAGAGAGGGTGAATCTCCCTAACAGACACAGACAGCAATAAAAACTAACAGGTGTTCTAATCCCTCCCATTTTATCCAAAACTAAAGAAAAAGTTTTGCCTTTAGTTATACTTTAAATAAGGTAAGATATAGGGAATTATGGAACCCAAAAGGTATCCAATGATTTATTAAGCTGGATCCCCTAGATATGCATTTATGTAATTCACCGTCCCCAAGCAAAGATGAGAACAATAAATACCGCAGTTACAGTAAGGAGATACAAAATGAGAACCAGCCTATCGATGACTTGTGCAACTTGGAACCATTCTAACTTGGCAACTTCAGTCTTAGACAGGTTTAACCTCTTCTGGATCTTTAGGATTTCTAACAGCAGTTTCTTCAACAGCTTTACTTCTAGGTTGTCCTTTTCCTGTAAATCCTTCATCCTTTGTACACCACCTGTGGCCTTTGTTTTTGGCTCTGAACCAAAGAACATGGAACATTAATAAACAGTTGCTCAGAATATTAGTAACAAGAATATACTGTATACCTTACATTGTACACAAACCTTTGGTCAGAGTTGCATTCCTGGTCATCTTTTTTTGAGAGGGTGCTTTCCTAAAGCACAGTGCTCGTGCCATGTACTTTAAAACAAGAGTTTTCAGCCATGGAGGAACATGTTGGGGGTTGACAGAATGGTCCAACACATAAGAGGAAAAAATAGTTCCAATAATACTAAGAACCATCATTGCCATACATACACAGCAGAAAATACCTATACAAAACAGAAGAGTAAACTGATAAGTTGAAGCTATTAGTTAAAGTAAAGTTCAGCCCTAAAACTAACTAACTCTAAATCTGCCAGACACATTCTAAGACTAATCTAAAACCACAAAAAGACAAAGAGGGCACACTGACCTAGTGCATTATCCTAAAACCATTGCTTTATTAATATAATAAATGGTAAGTATTATACTCACAAGCCAAATGACAAACATAACAAGCACATCACATAGTACAGCGTCATTAAGTTCACATTGCATCATATCATGTGGTAGGAGAAGGTGAAGATTCAATAGGCTAATGTGTTTCAAGGACTAGCCTCTTCCTCCGAGCCATATAAACTATCTAACCGTGTAAAGCAAAAATTGCTTTACATACCTTTTCTGCAGCCGATCCAGTCTGGTCTCCAGCAGTGATTGCTGTGTGGAAGAGACAGCCGACAACGACTGTGAAATGCCTGGTTAGTGACGTCACCCATAGACTTACTATGAGGCTTTCATTGTTGGTTGCCTTCTGCAAACGCCTACACAGAGAAGCTGCCGCTGACAGCTCAGCGTGGGACCGTACAGGAGAGGCTGTAGAACAGGCATGTATAGGGATTTTTGCTTTACAGGGTTAGATAGATTAGTCTTAGCATGTGGCTGCCAGTAGATTTAGAGTTACCGTAGTATGTTTTAGGCTGACCTACTTTAACTAAAAAATCCTGCCTGGACTAGAATAAATATAGTATAATATAAATTACTTCCAACAAATGCAACAGACAAGTGATATATATCAATTTAGCAGGTTTACTAAATGTTTCTGATCAGGATCAGTTTATTAGGCTTCATACTCTTAGTGGTTTATTTATAAAGCACTGAATTAGACATCCAAACATTCAGGGCAGGTGAATCTTTCTTGTGCACGTGCTTTAGGTTACAGTGATTGATTCACCTGAAGTAAATATTTGATGAATAAAAAGAATCCCTTGGTGTAATAAGAAGATCCATAAATGATTACATACATACCTAACATAGGTTGGCTACCAGAAGCAGGTAACATATTGTTCAAGATCAGCAGGAGCACAGAGAACCCGAGAATAACATTGATTTTGAACACAAGTCTTTCCTCATACCTCTGAATGAACATACTGCAGATGTCTAAGATAACTAGGAAGCAGGCTGGGATGATGAGATTGATTATGTAGATGACAGGGGTTCTTTTTATTGTAACCTTGAAAAAAAAGTAAAGAGATGAGAGTCTAAAGCAGACACCCTTACAATAATATATCCAGTTAGCAATATATAGCTGAAGGGTACTAATGTAAAATAACAAAGGACTATGAACAAGTGATAAAACATAGTGAACAGTTACTGTATTTTGGCATTTGTAGTTACATTTATTCCCATTTTTTTAAATATAAAAAGAGTGACAATATCTTGTTTTAAATCAGTGAAAAGATATGAAGACTTTTTTAAAATCATACTTACCTAGGTGGATGCAACATCGATCCAATGCTGCATCTGTCCCATGTCAGCTCTAAAGCTGAGCGATCAGACACCTCCCCAAAAGCACCTTGTCCCCATGTCCCCTGGCTGGTGGTTGTGGGGGTCTGCAGGTGGGGGGTTTATCGGAATCTAGAAGCCCACTTTAACAAGGGAGTCCCCAGCTCCCGTCCCCCCATGTGAATGAGTAGGGGTACATAGTACCCCTACTCATTCACCAAAAAAAGATTGTGTAAATAAAGACAGGAGCCAGTTTCTGACAAGTCCTTGATTTTAAAAAAATGTAAAAGTTGTCCCACAGTTTAGATCCAACGTCAACCATGATAAACACCGGCCGCCAACCTGAAAAAAAAAGGTCTGCACCCAATGCTGGCAACCACCAAAAGACAGCTCTGCCACCTCCTGCTGCTAAATAAATGAAGGGGTGGAGCCACCCGGTGATGTCACCCCACCCCCTTGTGATGTCATTGACTGGGGCAATGCAGAGGTTTGCCCAAACCTTGTGAAGTGGTCAATATAAAAACAGGTCCAAGACTTACTACAGTCCTGTGCCTTTTAATAAACAATAAAGAAATGTATACACTTTAAAGCGGAGTTCCACCCAAAAGTAGAACTTCCGCTTTAAGCACTCCTCACCCCTTGACATGCCACATTTGGCATGTCATTTATTTGGGGGGGGAGTGTGTACCTTATTTTTAGTGGGACTTCCTGTTCCACTTCCTCCTTCACTTATTGGCCGCCTAGGCGACTCCTCCTCTCGCCATAAGCAGCCCCTTCCTGCCAGCAATCTTCAGAGCCACAACACAGGTCCCAGCCATAAGCTGTCATGGCCGGGTGCCCACAGTTGCTATGACGGCACAGAGGAGAGGAGGGGAAGAGGAGCAAGGCTCCGGGCGGCCGCATCGCTGGACCGTGGGACAGGTGAGTGTCTGTTTAGTAAAAGTCAGCAGCTATGCTTTTTGTAGCTGCTGACTTTAAATAAACTAAAAAACGGGTGGAACTCCACTTTATAGTCCATAGTCTGAGCACAGGTGCATTACAAATCTGTATTTATGGATCAAACATAGAGAACAGTAGTTTAGGGGACAGTAATTATCCTATTAACAACAAACGCATTACCATAAACCAGGTAGATCTAAACACATGGATGTTTGATTTGTCTCAGCAGTGACTACTTGAGGCAATTGTGACATATTTTCCATTATTGCAGTACACAAGCAAAGCATCAATGAGCTCTTAAGCCCCATATGGCACTCAGTATGAATAAAGTAAAATTTAGCTAATTCTGTAAATCCCTCTGTATATACAGCATTCCAGTTGGATACATGGGTGATGGAAACAAATAATGCAAACAGGTGAAGAATAGGAAAACTCAAGTTGCATTAAATAAGCCTGGACCAGGCAGGTCTCAGGTGCTCTGTCTGTGCTGCAGTTTGAGCTTATCATTTTATACTGTACTACAGTGGCGGCTGGTGCTCCATTTTTTTGGGGAGGGGGGGGCAGGAAAAAAAACAACATCTGGCACCCCACTCCGTTCAGTCTGTCCATCAGTCAAACTCCTCCTTCAGTCGGTCGGTTGGTCCATCAGTCAAAATCCCCCCCCGCTCGCCCATCCATCCACCCATCAGCCTAGGTCACGGCTGCTTTCGGCAGCTTCCCCCTGGGTCTTCTTCTCTGCGGCTTCCCCTAGCCCACCCTTTTTTTAAGCCAATTAGAGCCTCAGGCTCTAATCATGTGCTTCTAAAAAAAAACCCATTGGATTAGGGGGGGGTGTCCCTGCGCCCCTAATGGAGTGGCCGCCACTGCTGTACTACTGCTTTACCCAAGCTTTTGTTATATTATTTACCTTATAAATGACTACTGTGTACGTGTTATTCAGGAAGCCATAGGTGTCATTCTGTACTGTGATATTTAAAAGGTTCCAGTCTCCTTTACTAGCAAATACTTCCTGCGAATGTCTTAACACATTGTATGAATCCGACAAAGGCAGCATACTGAGTTCATTAACTGGAGAAAAAGGAAGTGAATATGGAAAAAAGAATGACCCAAGATGTTTAAAAAAAAGAAAGAAAAATGAATATATACATACACATACTGTAACCCCCCCCCCCCCCCATTTCCCAGACTGGTGCAGCAATACAGTACCAGTCATTTTAATTTTTAAGGAGCATTTTCTGAGTAAACTAAGTGGGGTTCTACTGCCTTCTGAAAATGCTAGTTGCCTGGTTATTATTGACGTCCCCCTGGCTTCAGTATTTCTGAGTCACTGACTTAGGACAAGTATGCAGATAAGGATAAGGACTTCTGACTTTTCTGATCTGCATACTTGTACTGGACCAGGGACTCAGAAAGTACTGAAGCCAGATGGTCTGCATTATAGCCAAGCAGTTAGCAAGGAGGTCAGCAATAATGGCTTTCAATTTTTTTTTGTTTTCAGGAAAGGCCAATGTTAAAGCCCAATCAAAGCCCCCTTCCTCCAGTCACCCCTCTCTTTGAAGGGCCTCCTAGTAGTATGTTTTGCATATTTTTTTTTTCTATACTTACCTTCGTCAGAAACTGACGCATCACTACATTGTGAATGAAGGACGCCCTGGTGATGCTCCCTCCAGGGAAGAGAACATGACGTCCTGCATTCACAGTTGTCCTCAGTCTTCTAATTTCAAAAACTGAGGATAGTTTTCTGCGAAATGATGTACTGTGCTGCACATCTATGGAGTGAAGATGAGTATTGCAAATAAACCTTTGCCTGAATATGGGCTTTAAGGAACAACTATCATTAGATAGCTAACTTATAAAATAATATATTTCTGAAAAATATCTCTGGTGTACACTGTTCTCATTTCATCTAAAAGATCAATTTCTCTCCAATTTCTTCTTTAATATTTTGCTTCTTCTTCTAAAATGTTGCCTTTGGAGTCTACCATCTGGAGTCCATCCATCTTCCATCTGAATTGGCATCCTCCTCCCATATATGCACTGAATGTGCCCAATTGAGTTGTTCTTCTGTTCAGTATATGGCAGCAGGAGTTAAAGAGGTAGAATTCTGTATAAGACATTTACTTGTACAATCTAATTGTTAGTCTCTTCTAGCTCTACCAACTTTGTAGTGCAAGGGTATTCTTCACTGGATTTGAACTAAAGGAATTGTTAGGCAGGCCCTCACATTTGTGCTACTAAATATAAAGAAGATTGAGAGATGGGATGGAAAAAAAACACAAACATTGGGGAAATTTTTTTTTCTGTTTTTTCAAAGCCAATTTTTGTTTTCCTGTGTGGAATATGTTTTTTTACAATGATAAGCAATATATCTATGACATGGTATTCAAACTACCGTATATAACATGAACACTTTAATGAAAGATTTCTGAGACTTTATGTAAAGTCTTAAATTATTGCAAGTTCCCTCAGTTGAAGATAAGCAAATCCTGTAATTCAGGCCAAGTAACAGCGAACTTCAATGCAGTTCTCAAACAAGAAAAATATGCATTTTTGCCACTAGGGGGCACTGCAGGGAACAGCTCCAGTTTAGTTTGCTTATGAGCTCCTGTAGTTGGGTGATTGTTGGGATATAGTAGATGATAATTTCTTCTCCTCAAATGCCTTATTTGACAGGTAAGAGGGTACATTTTTCTGTCAAATTAGTTTCTTATCTTATTTAACCTTTAAATTACTCCTATCACTGTTCCCCGCCATCACGGCATAATGTTTACATATAGTCTGATCAGTAAATTGTTTTTTCTTTTCCTCTTCCCATTAAAATGGTGAGAACATCATCTTGAGTTTGGAAACATTTCCACAGTGCAATTTTCTGCAAGAGCAAAGCTGCAATTTGCAAATATTGTGAGAAGAAATATTCTTTTCCAAATGCTACAAGGATGACAAAGCATCATTTTCAGAGGTGTCCTAAAAACGTTAAAAAATACTTTATGGAATTAAATGATGAGGACCATAATGAAAGTGTCAGTAGCTTTTCTACCCAGAGTTCTCATTCCAAAAACATTATTTCTGATGCTTCTGGATCACAAAATGTTTCTTCGCCAGCAGTATCTTCATGTAAGGAAGTGTTGCATATACAATCCCCTCATTTAGAGATACAGCTGAAAATCAGGAGTACATTCATCAAGCTTCTGCAAGAGCATTATCTGCTTCTGGATCAGCATTGTCAATAAGTTAAAATGCATGTTGGTAGGAAGCTTTTACATTATTATGAGGTAAAGTGGGCGGTTACCAGTTCTCATGTATAGGTTCTTAACATATACAGTCCTTGTTATTCCATTTGTAATAAAAAATAAAATTTTAAAAAGCAAGTTTTGTTTATTTACTCAATACTGAATACAATATTCAGAATACTGCATAATACTTTTATATATACTGTATTTTACATTCCCAGACTTTTAATTTGTAAAACTACTCCAAACTGAAATTTTTAACATTTTTCTGAAAATTTCAATTTTTTTCAGAAATTTTTTTTCCCATGACTTCAAAATTTCCTGAAATTTTACACTTCTAATCGAGACTATACAATAAGATTGTCATATGTATGGCTAGCTTTGCTACAAAGATTGCCTTCCTAAACTAAAGGTTAAATCTTTAATTCATACATGTTCTTCAGTATTAGGATTTATTAAAAATAAATTATTCACCTAATTAGTATGACATTATTTACTAAAGCTATTCTGACATTGCTGCAGTATGTATTAATAGCTCAGTTTTTCCTCTCTCTAATACTTTAATACCATTAATAGTAATAATATACCTGTATAACCCTTTGGCAATTAGCACCATAGAAACGTTTTTTGCTGAATATCTGTTTCTCTGATTAAAAAATACCTAAGCAGAGGTTACATTTTGTGAGAAATGCATTCAAATGGATCAGTAGATCCAGATGAAGTAATGTAGATCTCCTCTGATAACATAACTACAATAGAGACCGCAGCATATGACACTGTTCTTGAAATGTTTCCTACATACCTGAGTAAAGATATGATCTAAAGGTCAGCGTACAGGTCTGAGTGTCAAAAGGGAACTTGTACAAATCCATATTGCAGGTGCTGATGACCCTTAAAGGGAAAGAACTGCTGATGGTTCCGTTATTGTCCAGGTTTAAATATGAAATCACTGGAGTATTCTTATCACTTTCAGTCCTATATGATACAACATAGGATCAGTTACTCGGGTTATCACTGGTGTTTTTATTCCATACATTTTGCCACAAAGCCAACTATTCTAAAACAGAGGTATGTCTGTACAAGTACCCATACACAATAAAATAATTACCTCCTAATTATTAATATATGGTTGGAATGGGAAACTGTGCTCGTGTCTATAGGTAGATAGTTATTGATTGTAGCAAACAGCCTCATCTATCTGATCTTGGGGGAAACTGTCCATACATCTTGCGGATATTTGCCGATTGTAATTTTTGGCAATGTCGTTATTTTTAGGTCTCATGGATGGAGCAATTTAGGGGGCAGGTGTGATCTTTAAGTTCTCTGGGTCGTCTTTAGGCTGGCAGATCTTTAAACATGCATGCTCGACTGATCTAATTTGTTTATTCATATTAGACACATATGAGTTGTCTGGCATTGGTTAACCAAGACAGAAACTATAACTGATTTTTGCATTCTTTTTTCCCTCAAGATCTGTTGGTTTGTTTATCTGGAGCTTCCCATAAACAAGATCATTACCTAATCTAGCTAAAAGCAACTACACTGGGAGAAGGTCACCTTGGGGTTAATTTACTAATAGGATGCATTAAGGTGAAAAAACAGGAGGGTTTACAACCCCTTTAACTTGCTACTATGTTTTACTGGTCAGTTCCCTAGCACAGCTCCCTCTCTTCTGCAATGTCATACCCTTCTCTTCTGGGAGTGTTGAACTGCTTCACGCCCAGCCACTGTATATACATCGCCGGGCAAGACAAGCATTGGTCTGGGAGGATGTAACAGTACGTCCTCCCAGAATCACGCCCATGGGGGCACACAGCGGCATGATCTGTGACTGCTCCAAGGACACAGCGGATCACAGATCAGGCTACCGGGCTGCTGTGATTTGCCCTGGTACCATGTGACTGCTGTGTCAATCACAACAATCACATGAACAGTAAATAACAAGGGCTGGCATTCATGACAATGCATTTTCCAAAAAGTTATGGCATAAACTGGCATTTTTAAAAGGCTTACTACACCTTTTAGAAAATACCTTGCAGTGTTTGCTTTCCAAAATTGGGTCATAATGTGGGTGTATCCACTGTTCTGGTGCTCCAGGGCCTCAATAAATGTGATAGGTAGTCAGGAAATTAGATGTGTAATTTGTGTCCCTGAAGGTGATTCTTGGACTTTGGGGCCCTCTCTGCATCTAGGCTGCAAAAAAAATCTCACAAATGTGGTATACCCATACTTGGGAGGGGTAGCAGAATGTGTTTTGGGGTGTATTTGCTGTGTTTGAGAAAATGACAACTTTGTGAAAAAAATAAATAAAATAAAACATTTTATTTAATTTCTTCCTTTTTTCAAAAAAATGTGACAACAAAATTACAACTTCAAAAAACTCACCATGCCTTTTAATAAGTACCTTGGACTGTCTACTTTCTAAAAAGCAGTCATTTTGGGGGTATTTGTACTGTCCTGGCATTTTAGATCCTCAAGAAATGAGATCATCCATTTGTAGACTGTATAACTTTCACACAGACTAAATAATAAATACTAATTTGGGTTATTTTTACCAAAGAAATGTTGCAGAATTGGCCTATATTTATGAAGAAATAACATTTTGCAAATAAATAACCTAACAAAAAATAAGACAAATTTTGTGCTTTTTTCCCAAAATGTTCAGTATTTTATCTTTTATATAGTAAAAAAAATATAAAAGTGGTGATTAAATACCACCAATAGAAAGCTCTATCTGTCTCAAAAATATATAAACATTTAATTTGGGTACAGTGCTGCACGCCTGAGTTATTGCAATTCAAAGTGTATCAGTTGTGAAAACTGAAAAATGGCCTGGGCAGGAAGGGAGTGAAAGTGTCCGGTCTTGAAGTAATTGAGGTTAAATACTATCTGTGCTGTGCTGTCCTAACTCCTCTGCCCCTCACCTCCTTACATAGGGGAGGAAAAATTGGAAAAAAATTATAAGTGATAGCTCTAAATCTGCTTGGGCAGTTGCTTTCACATCCAATGATGATGCCCAGCAGCAGCACTCTCAGGGCTTTTGGATGTCTACACAAGGGAGGCTTCTGCAGATAAAGAAAAACATATCTAAATTATGTTAAATGAACATATAATCTTATGTTGAACGGTCTGGTGACAGGGCCTGTAAGTAATATGGGGCTGCCACAGTACACGCATCTATGACATGGAATCAGGAGAATCCATTCACTGGTTCTATGTAATTGGAGGTTTTAGATGACCCCTGAATACAGCACAGGAAAACATGCCTCAAAATATGTTTGCTTAGTAGACATAACAGCAGCCATGGAAACACGTTATATGTAAATGGTTTCAATTCGTGCAGGAGGTACTGCATGTCTGAAATACCACTCAATCTTATGAAATATTGGCGTTTTTTTTAAGTGTCTTTTACCCCACAGAAAGGAATGGCATGTGCTATGTGGTTCTGCATGTTTTTAATGCACATCACTTTTACATTGCAAGGGTTCTATCGCGTTCTCTCTCAAACATATTATGTAAAAGAGGAGCACACAAGTATACAAATCAGCAATATAATATGTTAATAATGTGAACTGACCTTGGAAAATTTGCCTACAATACATGTATAGCACACAGTAAAAAACTAATGTATGCACAGAAGTGACAAAACAGCTATGGAGGATTACATTCAGATGTACAATGTCTGATTTATCTTGAAATAAAAGCTGCCTGGTTATTGGTATATCTACTGTTACTCCAGTGATAATCCCAGTATAAGGGAAATGCATTATGGCTCCAAAGATTGATTAATGGACTGAATGATTGATTAATTGATTTTAACATGCAACTCCAGCCTAAGCTTTTTTAGTTTTGGACAGAATGGGAAGAGTTAGAACCTCAGTAAGGTTTTTATAGCTGAGGAGATTTGCCCCCACTTCCTGTACCAATGACAGCATAGACTGGTACAGAAATAAAACACTGAGCAGGGTTCTATCCTTCTTATCTAATACAAAGAGTTTTTATTACTGCCTGTGTCCATGTTGGAGTAGAGGAAATCAGGGGAAATCCTCTCAATGGGTTCATAGAAATAAGTAAAACCTGACAAACATTCTAAGGAAAAAACAGTGAGGGGGAGGCGCCGAAATGAGTGTAGTATTAAAATGATGACTAATAGGATAAGCTTAAAAACACTTACAAGATGATAGAGGATGCATGCTCGTCAATGTAAAGTGCAGTCCTGGCATTCCACATGGCTCTGTGGGTCCCACCGCAGTTCCGGATAGCTGGAAAGGATTGAGCAGCTGGCTGGAATGGATCACAGTGTTTCTCCAGGAGCAAAGGAACCAAGCAGCTCCACACAGACCAGCATGGACCGTGGAACAGGAAGTGTTGAGCCTAATCAGAAGTCGTGACATCACTTCCTGTTTCACGGTCTATGCTGGTCTGTGTGGAGCTGCTTGGTTCCTTCTGTCAGAGTCCTGGATGTGAGGCCGAATTGCAGAGGGGGCGCCCCTTGCGGCTAAGTGCAGCGTAACCCTGGGAGTGAGACAGGGAGTACGGTGCCCAAAGGTGCACGGGTTGCCAGATCGCTGTTGCTGAGTAGCAGATAGCAGGGAGCTGCTGGGGTGCGCTGGTAAGGTTGAAGGGCAACCGTGCAAGGAGGGATTCCAGGTATGGAGCCGTGGAGCAACCAGGAGCGGAGTCAGAGTCAGGCCAATGGTCATTCAGCACAGGAATCAGTCCAAGGTGAGGTACAGCAGGATAATCAGGAACAGAGAAGGTAGCCGAGCCGGGGGTCAAACACAGGAGGACGATCAAGGTACAAATGCGGAGCCGAAGAATAGTCAGGTACAAGCCGGGGTCAATGCAGGCGGAATACTGGAGCAGTCAGGCAAGTCGAGTAGTAACAGGAAGCAGATATCACAACAGGAACAAGGAACACAGAAACAAGGAAAACAGGAAGCTGATGATAATCCAGCAACCAGCATGCACCAGCAGCAGGCTTAAATAGGCAGAAGGGCGCCACCATGAGGAATACTGGCAGAATTACCCGTCCTACGGTTATCACCCTGACACCTTCGCTCCTGGAGAAACACTGTGATCCATTCCAGCCAGCTGCTCAATGCTTCCCAGCTATCCGGAACAGCGGCGGGACCCACAGAGCCATGTGGAATGCCAGGACTGCGCTTTACTTTGACGAGCATGCATCTTATATCATCTTGTAAGTGTTTTTAATCTTATCCTATTAAAGTCATCATTTTAATACTACACTCAGGTCGGCGCCTCCCCCTCCCTGTTTTTTCCTTACATGTCTTGCAGAGTTCTGGACACACTCTGAAGGATGGCTGCCTTCCTTTTTAAACCTTAATACCCCTTTCTATGGATACGTCACCATCCAGCTATTACAGCCACAGACTATACCCTTAAGGATTACTCCATCTTAAGCGCCAGATAAACACTGACTATACTGCTAACTGACAAACATTCTACCCCTTCCCCACTCCTTCTAAAGCTAAACCTTGGATAAAGACATGCTTTAATTGGCACACAGAGGGTCAATGTCAGTTTTTTTCAAAGGATTTTAATAAAGCTGCTTTACTTACATTTCATAAATATAAAGATCTGGCTTCCAAAAGAAACTGCTGCTGGGAAGGAAAATGTTCGTAATTCCGCAAAAATCATCAGAGTCCCAGGAGATAAGCTCATTGCGCCAAGACTGCAGTATAAACACAGAGATAATTAAAGCATTCACTTTAAAAAAAAGAATATAAGGTAACAGACAGTTGTTAAAATAGCTGTACACCTATATATAGTACAGTGTATGTAAATTCTAATTCTTTTTTTAATTGGCTTTGGATACAATGGGAAATAGCTCTGTCAAGTTTTTAACATTTTTTTTTTTATTTCTGTTCATTGAACTTTTGAAAAAGTGATACAGAATAAAGCCCACGCAGGGGCCAAACCAAGAGTGGCTGTGGGAGTCCACTGCCTGTACAAGACAAAACATAAAAACTCTAACATAAGCCATGTGTATGTGGCTCACGTTATTATCATGAGAACAAACATACTTATTATTTCGGCCCTCACCAGAGGAAAAACCTCAAGAAAACTCCCCCCCCCCCCACCAGCTGACATTGATTATAAATCTATATTAATTACACAGAAGCATCTGACAGCTGAGCTGTAGAGTCACTCAAAACCATTTGGACCACACCTTGGCAAACTTTGTAGGGCATCCCCTATTGCTATAGGTGTCTTCTTTATATAATGGCAATGCAGCATTGATCAGCTGTTTCCAGAAGTCACCTGTTGGAGGATTAGGCTTTTTCCAAGTAAGGGTAATGGCCTTCGTGGAATAAAATAGCAGCCCCAAGAGTGTGCGTTCAACCACTGTGGGGGACAAATCTTCCACCAAACCCAGTAGGCAGACACGTAAGGAGGGAGAAAATGAAATTCCCAAGACCAGATGAATAACGTGGACAACCACCTTCCAATATTTAGTGATAGCAGTACAATATGTGGGTGAAGTCCCCCAACTGGTGAAAGCATCTGCAACAACTTTGAGGGGTGTTCGGATCCATTTTGTGAACCGTGGATGGGGTGAAATAGGCTCTGTGCTCTGTCAAGTTTTTATTTTGTCTGTGTCCCCACCTGGGGTATTTACCTCTCTATTTGCACTGGTGACCATTATCACCAATGCAGAAAATAAGGGGAAGTCCAAAATTTTAGGCTTGTTCCTGAACAAGAGGTAAGAAGAAACCTTCAAATGACCTGACAGGTTTTATAAAACTTCCCTATTCCATAAAAAAAAAAAAAGGTTTTGACCATATAACCACGTTAACAGTTTTTATACGCAGCATATCACCTTAAAACTGAACTCCAGAGAGAAAGAGAAGGAGAAAAAAACATTGGTGTGTCACCCAGTAGCAAAGCGGCATGTGTTGGGAAACACAGCACGTTAAGACCGTTATGGACTGTTCCACAGGAGCTGGTTCTGAGGCCTATGTTGAAAAACACAACACGTTAAGACAGTTAAAGACTATTCTATAGGTACTGGCTTCGAAACACATGTTAGGGAGAAAACAGTTATGGACTGTTCACTAGGAGCCGTGTCTGAAGAAGGGTGGTATGCGCCCTTTAGGCGCGAAGCGGCATATGTTGGATAGCGACATGGTTTAATATCTTACTTCTGGTATTTCACTTCCTGTTTGACACAGCCAGGTAGGAATGAAACACATCAAAGCTTTGTGATCAGAAGAACAATGCCTTGGCTCAAGCCCACCTTCTGTGACATGTGTGATTACAAGTTTCAAAGAGACCACTGCTGCCAAGATGTCTATTGAGATCTGACACAGGGCTAATAGAGACGCTGGCCCTGGTGGACATATAGCATGCTTCCTGGAGAATGGGCAGACATTTTGAAAAGATACCTCTCGGCAATGTATATTGGATAAAAGGCAAATGGGGGTGGCTACGAGTGGGCGTGTATGTTTGAATGAAAGGAACACACAGGCTTTTGCTCTTTCTCTTTGTTGCTGAGAAGCCTGCCATAAGGTCATCCCTCTGCTATCTTGGGACCTTGCTCTGACCGAGGGCTTGGGCCTATATTCCATGTGGCCCAGACCCCTTTTATCATCCAGAACCCGCAGAGGAAACCATGTGTGATAAGTATCTTTGATATTTCATTGTTGTTATATGTTGTAGAGATATGCTGTTAGTATAGTGTGTTCTGATTGTAAGCTATGTAACATTGTAATACCCTTTTAGTACCTTTATGATAGTTTCCTAACTCCTTGGGAAATAAAATAAGATATTGTTTTACTGGCAGCACCGTGTGTTTGGTTTCATAGCTAACCTGGTATTATTGTGATATTAACAATAGCATGTGCTCAGAGTTTAATAGACCAACTAATTATAGGGACTAGACAAATTAATACACAGATATAATATTAATAATTATATCGTTTACTTCAGTGAGTGTTAAGAATAATTAAATGAACTTTTAAAACTTTTCATTTGCCGCATCCCTAAAAAATCCAGCAAATTAGGTGGGGCGTGTTCCTCAGTTCACATAACTCCAAAAACAACAAACCATTAACTCCACTCATACCAAGTGATTGGAATGACTAGCATACATGTATCAATCCTGATAGTATAAATAGCTGAAAGTAGCAATGTGCTTAGTTTAACCCTATAGGAAATCAATTATCCTTATGTAGCACCCTCCTAGCTAGGTGCTAAGAGGTTATAGGAAAATGTATAGTTATTTTTGGGGCTCTGCTATAGTCAGGGGAGTTGGTTTCAATTGATTTGGTCTGTTCTGGGCTCTACAGCTGCAGGTTTGCCTGTCTCCACCTGTCTTTCCAGAAAGTGCTGGAACATAGTGGGTGGAGGAAGTAGAGCCTGAGCTGATCATGTATACAGCCTCAGCCAATCCCTGGTCGGGAGAGTGACCAGCAGGGGACGGAGGGGTGTACATAAGGTCTGGAACATGGAATAGCAGGCTCTTTTGCCTGCTGGAGAGTGACCCAGCCTGGAAGTGCTGTTAAACCTTCCAAAGCCTGGCTGAAAAAACCTTGTGACTGTCTGCTTTGCACTAAATTGGGATCAGAACCTGAGTTAAACCGGGTCCAGGTGGAAGGTCTGCCCTACACTTAGGAAAAAGCTGCATGTTGAATCTCCAAGTTTATATGAAATTCCATTGGATAGATCCAGTAAACGAAACTCCATCAAGCGGAAAACAACTCCTCCACCTTTTTGTTTTTGTACTTTTAAAAGCAACTAGAGTAATCACCTCAATATGAATAAGTATCAGAATCTTGCAACATCGTGTAAAGCAAAGCTAAGACTGGGAAAAGGGAAATGCAGCAAAAAAAAGATAGAAATCAGCTGTGCTGCTGTGCTCATTTGCTAACAAGGCATAAAGTTATAGAAGGTGAACAGAATAACACATAAAATTAGCTCATTAGTATGCTTCTTCTTCATTACCCATTCACAGGCAGGAGGCAGGAACAAGCCCTTGTTGTATTAACTGCAGTAGAGAAAAGTCAGATCCCTACGTTGGCTGTGCTGTGTAACAGGGCTGTGTAAATCTCAGGAAAAAATAGACAGAAAAAAACCTTTAGTAGGTAAAACAGCTCTCAAAAAATTATTACATCTGCTTGTGTAGCTGTTTGCCTGGAGTTTAGCTCCAAATACAAATGGAAACCTCATGTCTGCTTCCTGGAGAATTAAGCAGATGGTACGGTACTTTTGCTGACATGGCTGGCAACCCTGTTGATCATTTAAATGCAACAGTGCCAGCTTTGTCAGTCCATGGAGAGAAGCTAGACTCAGCCTGTATTTCTGGCAGGATCAATAGGCATCAGTAGACAGGTGCAGTACTGCACAAAACTGGTCCAAACAAATAATTTCCATTGCTAAGTGATGCAGCTGCTGTGTGTGCTATAATGAATACAAGGCTTCCCCTGACTAGCTGAAGTGTAGAGGTGGGTGGATCAAGTCACCATTTCCACCTAGGCTAATCATAGGAAGCCTTGTATTCACTGATAAAAATACAAAACTTCTCCTGAATGGCAGGGAATCACTTAGCCAAATTCTTTTTAATTCCAGTAGCGGACAAAAAGTTGTCCACAATGCTGCCTGAACACAGTGCTGCTTACTTTATGTAGCAGTAGTACTACCCCCAGAGGAACCACTGAATTGTTTTGTGATTTCTCTACACACCTGAAGATGACACACATTGTTCACCCAGCACTAACCAACACACCGTGAGGTATTTCAAAGAATTTGTTAGGCCAAGCATAGCCTAATAGAAGAGAGGACTAGCAGGTGTAACTATACAATCAATAAAAAAATAATGATACTCTGAGAGATATGGTTAAACACCTACAGTATGCTGAATAACCGTGATTAGTAGA
Organism: Lithobates septentrionalis; assembly: GCA_037952835.1. NCBI lineage: Eukaryota > Metazoa > Chordata > Amphibia > Anura > Ranidae > Lithobates > Lithobates septentrionalis. Next base: position 987,644 of record JBBDGP010002320.1, read on the forward strand.
AATTAACTGCATTTACCTAGAAACAATATATAAAAACAGTTATAACTTGCTATAACAGTTCCCGTTTTGTTACACTGGCCGGTGAATGATGAAAAATTAAAGAAAAAACATTGGCCGCCAAATTTGGGGTCCTTGAAGAAAGCACAACAGTTCCCAACAGATTAACTTGTATGATGTTAATCTCTTACCAGAATCAGGGTACCCTCTTCTGGGTCTCCAGACATGTGCTCTGGATCAGTAAAAGTCAAGTTTAAGTCAGACAGGGATAGAAGGTGCTGTGATTTCTCTCTTTCAATCCTGCCGAGACAGTCCCTCTTTTCCTTCCTTACAAGAGGTGGGAGTGCTCTCTCGTACAGTCTTTGTAATCCAAAGGGACATTGGATTGTTCTCTAATAGAAGAGGAGTTAAGGCTACCCCACTGAAGCAAAACTATTTCATGGAACCAAGAAACAAGAAAAGTCAGCTCCCATTCCTGAATGACTAGAAACTCCAAATCTTCTTGTGCCTAGAGCACTTCCAAGACATTCAGCCTCCGGTCTCTGTATTCCATGATTAACTCCAAACGCCACTCCAGATCGCACCCAAAGTCATGGTACTTGGACAGCCTCCCGTCCCCAGAATGCCGTAGCCAAAGCCTTCTGTCGGGCTGTCGTCTGCTGTCCACAAGCACACTTGGGCAAAATACCAGCTGGACTGGTGGCGAAGGCATGGCCTCAGCAGTGTCCCTCCTAAATGCAACATTCATAAAGTAAGGTGTGTAGTGATATGGGACAAAATATTTCACACAGCATATGGCTCGTCTGTAACCGTGGTACTGCCATAATGTTGACTTTAACATGAATGTGGTCCCGCCTGGTCCTGGGCATTGTTGAGCGCATACATGAGAAGAGGTACCCCCACAAATCCGGGGGCGAGTAGGCCCCATCCATATGATCTTTGCAAAGTGGCCTCCTTAAAGATGGCTGCTGCACTTCTGCATTAATGCATAATCAGTTTAACCCTGTCCACACTGCAGAAGGATAATACTGCAGCAACAAAAAGAAGAAGTTCCACAGCAGCTATCAGCTATAGTCCAGTATACATAACTCATAGCAGCGATGGCCCATCTATTAAGGGTGCACCGGCGACGCCTCTCCTATCCATCACTGCCGTCACCCCCTATCCATGCGTCCGGCCCCTTTCAGGATGCCGGGTGCATGGATTCCAATGCAGGGTGGGTGTTTTCTTGAAGCACCTGATTAGAGCCAATAGGCTTCAAAATAAGGTTGGAGCTCTGGGTGGGGAAAGCAGTGCGCTACAAGTCCACCCAGGTCTGTGACACTAGCTAATGAATATTCACTATTCTTCCTCATTCTCCTCCCAGCCAATCAGGAAGCCCCTATTGGCCAGGGAATCTCAGGACTCCCTGGCCAATCGTGTCTCAGGACACACTTCCTTTATCTATTCGGCCGGAAGGAGAATGTCTCCTGTGTGTTCGCTGGAGCGGCCCGGCTCTTCCGTTTCCCTGCCTCCGTAAGGCAGCCTCTCTGGTGACCGCTGCTGTGGGGGGGGTTTACATGATCACCGCTGTCTGTGTCTCCTGTGGGGGGGTTGCTGTTTTGGATGACCCACCGTCCGTCTCCCACCCGGAGGGGGGGATTTTGTGAGTGTTGGTTGTGCCCTCCCCCCCAAAATAGTGAGCATCAGCCGCCACTGGCTCATAGTACTGCAGTATATTACAGTACACACTCAGTGGCCACATCATTTAGTACTGGAAATATTTTGTTTGGGTCACCTTGGTTTAAAAGTGAAAACAAGAAATAAACAATGGTTTACTCAATACAAAAACATTAGGGGACCTATGCAATGGTATTTCATGATTTTTTTTCTTTAAAGCTAAACTCTACGTGTGACCACCAACATACACATGCAACATCTCAATGAGGGATCTAGGGTGGTGGCCTCCCTAGACATTGAAAAGGCCTTCGACACGGTTGAGTGGCCTTTTCTCTGGGAGGTCCTCCGCAGGATGGGGTTCCCCCTACTCTTCATTGAACGGATGAAGGTCCTTTACCGTGACCCCACCTCGGCCATTAAGCTGGGAGGGGGCCTGTCACGGTCCTTCCATCTGTCCAGGGACGCGCAGCAGGGCTGCCCTCTCTCTCCAGCCTTATTTGCCATCGCGATGGAGCCACTTGCAGAGGCCCTTCGCACCTCTCCTCATGTTAGGGGGCTGCGGGATGGCTGGCTGGAGGAGAGGGTCGCCCTGGACGCAGACGACCTCCTACTCTTCCTCAATGACGCGGGTCCATCACTTGAGGGAGCCCTGCAGGTCCTCAACTCCTTTTTCTCTGTCACGGCCTCAGAGTTAACTGGACAAAATCTCTCCTGTTCCCCATCGACCCTGCGGCCCGTGACACAGCTCCCACTGACAACCCTCTTCAATGGGTCGAGAATTTTAAATACCTAGGGGTGGTGGTCTCCAGGCGGGCTTCTGACTACTTACCCCTAAATTTGTCCCTGGTAGTTCAGGAGACTCAGAAACAGCGGAAGTCATGGGAATCGTTGCCTCTTTCAATATTGGGAGGCATAAATTTGTTCAAAATGAAAATACTCCCCAAATTCACATACTTATTTCGCCACTCTCCACAGTGGGTTCCTAAATCTTTTTTTATACATCTACATCGCCTCCTGGCCTCTTTCATATGGCGATCCCAATCCCCCAGATACAGCTGGACCACACTGATACGCCCGACCTCCCAGGGTGGCTTGGCATGTTCAGATCTACACAAGTAGTATCTAGCCGCCCAGCTAGTAACAGCTGCTTGGTGGCTCAATCCGGACATCTCCAACCCAGCTACCCAGGTCGAGGCGGCAGTGTTGGGATCCCTAGAGGCGCTCAAATTTTTGCTCTTTCGAGGCCCTCGGGCCCCCTATCCACTGACACCCTCCATGCGCACCACACTGCGTGCATGGGGGGCAGGTCTCAAAATTGAAAAATACCCTCAACAGGCAATCTCACCCAATGCTCCCCTTTGGCTAAATCCAACCCTGAAGCACAGCTATAAACTGCCCGAGCCCCATGCCTGGACTAAATTTAACATAAAAACGGTGACACAGATTGTTTCCAATCAATCCCTAGTACCACTCTCCAAACTGAACTCCGATTTTAACATACCGCAGTCCTATTTTTTCAGATTCCTTCAACTCCCCCATGCCTTCGGCCGCCAATTCTCCACCTCCCCTCCTCAACTAGTCCAATCTTCCCTGGAAGACCTTCTACGGTCGGATTGTACAAAAAAACCCACTTCTCAATTATATTCACACCTGACTATCAGCTCCCTCCTGACACTGGAAAAGCTAAGATCTAAATGGTCCCGTGACGTCCCCGATTTTGACAGTGATGACTGGGATGACATATGGGATTTTCCATTTAGCTCCCTGGTCTCTCTGAGAGATCGCCTGATCCAATTTAAAATAGTCCATCGGGCATATTTCACTCCTCATAGACTACACAAAATGAACCCCGACTCCCCTCCTGAATGTTGGAGATGTGGTGGGACTCCTGGGGACTTCACCCACATCTTCTGGACCTGTCTGGCAATTGGCGGGAGATATTAGACTTTATCACACAAATCACCTCTGTGCCACTACAACCATCAATGTCAATCTGCATATTAGGCCTGAATGAACAACTAATTCCTACGGTGGCAGGACGCACACTGGTGGGATTGCTCCTGTGCTATGCCCGCAAAGCCATCGCCCTTAGCTGGCGCAAATCAACCCCCCATTCTCTCTCTCTGTGGAAACAATTAATTAACAATAGCTTACCTCTGTATAAAGACACATATGACAACAGAGGCTGTCCCAACAAATACAGCAAAGTCTGGTCTAAATGGCTGGCAGATCCCTCCACTGCTTCAGAGACCTCTCAGTAGATCCCAATCACGAAATAACCCCCAAGCGGGTGCCAGGTGTACACAATCTATAATATGGTACCATACCATGTACAAATATGCATAGCATCATTTAGTAACCCAGCTAACTGTGCCGGTATAACCACTATCATAATATGTATTTCATACCAGATATTTACGTATGATGCAGTGATAGCGTGACTCCTACATATAAGACCAATGTATGTTTGAGTCTTTGTTTTTTCTCTTTGAAAATCAATAAAAAGACTTTAAAAAAAAAAAACTCTACGTGTGACAGAACAGTCCAGCACCCAGCTTGGGTGCTTCCATCAAGATATATAGCTTCCTCCAGTCTGGCCCCAAGAACCAGTTATTATAGCTAAATTTTGCATAGCACCCAAGAATCTAGACAGCACTAGCTTAGGTGCACTGGAACTTTGCTGGGGAGGGAAGACAGTTACCTCCGCTCTGGCTGACTGTTGGGGAGGGAGGATAGCTTCCTCCGTATGGCCTGCTCCTGGGTAGGGGCATGGATTCTTCCCCTCCCTGCATCTCTAACTTTCGCTGGGGAAGAAGAACCACCACCTTCTCACCCTGGGCCCGGGCACCCGGAACTGCTGCAGGTGTGGGGCAGAGGTCTGTAGCACTCTGCCCTGATGCCAGCTCTTCTTCTGAAGGTTCGCTGGGTTGTTCCTCCTCTGCAGACAAGTCTATTAACTCCTCAGTCTCTGGAGCTGGTGGCTGAAGATAAAGTTTCACCATCTCCTGTCCCTGGAATATACAAAAATGCAAAATACTCTTGCGCACAGGTGTATTAGCTAAAAGATCCCAAGGGTTCAGGAAGGACTGTGGATTTCGGCCTTGCTACTCTTAAGGATGGGATGTCCTAATATTAAATGAAAAGAAAGAAAAAAAGAGCGCACCAGCCTAGTGCATTATCCTTGACAGATTTATTGATTAAAAACAAGATAAAATCTACTCACAAAGGTTGAAGAAAAGTCCGTATGCCTCCTTCCTGGGACCTGGAAAACTGCTACCATTGGATTAATCGCCGCTGTGCCATATACAAATGCGATTTTTTTCTTCAACCTTTGTGAGTAGATTTTATCTTGTTTTTAATCAATAAATCTGTCAAGGATAATGCACTAGGCTGGTGCGCTCTTTTTTTCTTTCCTGTCCCTGGAAACCAGACCATGTTACTGGTGCTGGGCAGAGGTTAGCAGAGCTCTACCCTGTTGTCAGCACTTCAGTTGGAATCTCAGTAAATGTTACATCCTCCAATGATAAGTCAATAAAAAGCATGTTATCTGGGATATGTGGCTGGGGAGTGAGCCGGATTTTCCATCTCCCGTACCCATATCCGTCTGCTGGACAGACACATTCTTCCATCTAAGCTTGTCCTGTGCAGAAACAGGTTCATCAAGGTGAGTCAGCACTTGCTGCATCGTAATTTTGTCAGTGGATCCGCGCTACAGGATATATTTGCAACTGCAGCCCCCCTATGTAAACAAGGGACACTGACGTGTACCCTAAACAGATACGTGTAACAAAGTAGGGAATGGCGCTGTGCAAAAAGGGGGTATAATGGTATATTTTGTGTCTAATAATAGTAGTAAGTGCACCAATGTGACATGCTGCAAGGAACACCAGTAAGTAGTACCCTCAAAGTGCAGTGCTATTAATTCATAAATAAGTGCTAAACAGTAGATAATCAATCAGTAAATAAATAAATATAAAAATACAATTATAATCTCATGTGCAAATATTAATAGGTTAACCACTAGTATTGTGAAAAAAGTGTCAAGTGCAGTGTTCCATCTACCCGCTGGGTGATAGAAATTGAGATGCAAATAAAAAAATAAATAAAATATAATAAAAAGTGTTCACAATCCTCTATAGTGTATAAAGTAAAAGGTATCCACAGTCCTCTATAATAAAGTGCTAAAAAACAATATAAAAAAAAAATATATAAAAAATGGATACGTGAAAAAATACACAATAAATGTGCAAATATTAAGACCCAAATTAATAAATGGTTAATATATATATATATATAAAGGTAAGTCTCTAATTTCCTGATGTATATAAAAGTAAGTCTCTAATTTCCTGATGGTGAACCAATATAAAGTCTCATATAAAGGTGGCAAAGAAGTTCATGTCATGTCTTCCGCAGGATTTCCTCCAAATATTTGAAACAAAAACACTCCCCCCGATGTGATTACACTCACCGGAACGCTGTACCCCTGCAGGGGTATAGGCATAGGAAGTGTGTACGCCAGATCCCGATCCAATCTAGATGTCGGTCCGATCCCCGTGTGTCGGTGTCCTCTCAACCCGGATCAGCCACTCATGGAGGGGATGGGGGAAGATGGCAATCCCCTGTAGTAGTCCTATTTCCGGTCGGACATCCACTCCAGAGTATTATATGAAAAAAAGGAGGTGCTCCACATAGCGTAACTCCATAAAATAATTTTTATTTAAAAAATCCAAAAATAGCACATTAAGTCCAAGGAATTGAAACCAATCACTTATTAAAAAAGGAGAGGGAGCCTGCAAGCTCTCTAGCTCCCCTAGCCGTTCCGGGACGCAGCGTAGTATGCAGCTACCGCTTGCGCTCCACCGGTCCGCTATCGAAAACCACAGTGACAGGAAGTGACGTTGTGCGTGCCAAGATAGTCCCGCCTTACGCGTTTCGTCACACGGACGTCATCGGAGGCGCTGCCATCTTGGTCCTCTCAACGTCTTATATCTGGGTGCAGTACATGCCGCGGCCAATCCCGTACTAGATGCTAAATGACAGGCATCTTGTAAATCCAATCGAAAAATTCGCTCAATTATGGAAACGAAAGCCAAAGACCCAATATCATTAGGCCAAAGAAATTACTGGATAGAGTCTCCTTGAGCGCCATCTAGTGGAAGTTTTATTGTACTTGTAATTCAAATGGAATAACGGCCGTGGGGAATTGTAATTTGCAAACCAGATATTATCTGGTAAAGATAACATAACAATCAAATAGCTAAAACCAAAAATCAACAAAGGAAAAGTATAACCTTTTTTGGTTTTAGCTATTTGATTGTTATGTTATCTTTACCAGATAATATCTGGTTTGCAAATTACAATTCCCCACGGCCGTTATTCCATTTGAATTACAAGTACAATAAAACTTCCACTAGATGGCGCTCAAGGAGACTCTATCCAGTAATTTCTTTGGCCTAATGATATTGGGTCTTTGGCTTTCGTTTCCATAATTGAGCGAATTTTTCGATTGGATTTACAAGATGCCTGTCATTTAGCATCTAGTACGGGATTGGCCGCGGCATGTACTGCACCCAGATATAAGACGTTGAGAGGACCAAGATGGCAGCGCCTCCGATGACGTCCGTGTGACGAAACGCGTAAGGCGGGACTATCTTGGCACGCACAACGTCACTTCCTGTCACTGTGGTTTTCGATAGCGGACCGGTGGAGCGCAAGCGGTAGCTGCATACTACGCTGCGTCCCGGAACGGCTAGGGGAGCTAGAGAGCTTGCAGGCTCCCTCTCCTTTTTTAATAAGTGATTGGTTTCAATTTCTTGGACTTAATGTGCTATTTTTGGATTTTTTAAATAAAAATTATTTTATGGAGTTACGCTATGTGGAGCACCTCCTTTTTTTCATATAATACTCTGGAGTGGATGTCCGACCGGAAATAGGACTACTACAGGGGATTGCCATCTTCCCCCATCCCCTCCATGAGTGGCTGATCCGGGTTGAGAGGACACCGACACACGGGGATCGGACCGACATCTAGATTGGATCGGGATCTGGCGTACACACTTCCTATGCCTATACCCCTGCAGGGGTACAGCGTTCCGGTGAGTGTAATCACATCGGGGGGAGTGTTTTTGTTTCAAATATTTGGAGGAAATCCTGCGGAAGACATGACATGAACTTCTTTGCCACCTTTATATGAGACTTTATATTGGTTCACCATCAGGAAATTAGAGACTTACTTTTATATACATCAGGAAATTAGAGACTTACCTTTATATATATATATATATTAACCATTTATTAATTTGGGTCTTAATATTTGCACATTTATTGTGTATTTTTTCACGTATCCATTTTTTATATTTTTTTTTTTATATTGTTTTTTAGCACTTTATTATAGAGGACTGTGGATACCTTTTACTTTATACACTATAGAGGATTGTGAACACTTTTTATTATATTTTATTTATTTTTTTATTTGCATCTCAATTTCTATCACCCAGCGGGTAGATGGAACACTGCACTTGACACTTTTTTCACAATACTAGTGGTTAACCTATTAATATTTGCACATGAGATTATAATTGTATTTTTATATTTATTTATTTACTGATTGATTATCTACTGTTTAGCACTTATTTATGAATTAATAGCACTGCACTTTGAGGGTACTACTTACTGGTGTTCCTTGCAGCATGTCACATTGGTGCACTTACTACTATTATTAGACACAAAATATACCATTATACCCCCTTTTTGCACAGCGCCATTCCCTACTTTGTTACACTTGCTGCATCGGCCATAAGAGCTCCGCTTCCATAGCTGCGGGTGGAGGTGGGCAAAGCACATTGTCATTTTGCCTTATTGCCAACACTTCAGCCAGGGTTTCAGAGCTGTAGGATTGTACTTCCTGATAGTCCCAGGCAAAAGGGAGTTCACCCCTGCTGCTGAGCAGAGTCTAGCAGCCGTCTGTAGGCAATCTCCAGCTCCCATTCCTGAATGGCTAGAAACTCCAAATCTTCTTGTGCCTAGAACACTTCCAAGACATTCAGCCTCCGGTCTCTGTATTCCATGATTTCCTCCAAACGCCACTCCAGATCGCACCCAAAGTCATGGTACTTGGACAGCCTCCCGTACAACAGCCCCCCAGGCTGCCGTAGCTAAAGCCTTCTGTCGGGCTGTCGTCTGCTGTCCACAAGCACACTTGGGGTACATACCAGCGGAGGGCTCTGTAGCTCTCGTCAAACCACATCTCTGCCTAGACCAGCCTGCTTAACTCAGCTGTCCACTCCTTGTGTGGTTGTTTCCCCAATAATAGCATTTTCACCTCGTACTGCGACCAGTACCTTTCCTGGATGGAGGGGAGAAGAATTCCCTGGTGGCGCTGATCACAGGCTAGCGCTTTCTTGCAAAGTTGCCAGCCGACAGAGTCATACCATCCCAGCAGGACCTGCACTGACACTGGTCCCCTGTGCTGTATCCGCATCTCTCGTAGCCTCCTTCTGAATTCCTCTTCCATGGTGGCTGGTATCTGTACCTCTCCTCTTCTGCTATCTGGACCTCAGATAGTGGTGGTTTAGCTGTCCCAGACTGCAGGAAGCATCCCAGTGCTTGCCACCAAATGTGACAGAACCGCTTGGCACCTTGAATAGGTGCTTCCGCCAAACAGTACCTCCTGCCCCCCAAACTGTTCCATCAGACCGAGAGCTAATACCAGCCCTGTTACCCCAAGCATCATACACAAACAAAATGTTGGGATGAGAACCAAAGGAATGACTGTTTATCGAAACTCAGACACATATTTTATACCCCTTTTGAGGATATTATTATGACAATGCAAACTTCAAAACACCAATCCAATTACCAGCTAACAACTGACAGTGATCTCAATTAAACAGTAATCTAATTAAACAGTAAGTTAATCAACCAACATAAAACGTCCCACAATAATTTGGTAACAAGGTGAAGTGAACACAATACTAGCAGACAGACAGAAACAATAGGTGACTCAATTAACAATGGGAATGCACACCAAGGATCCACACAATTAGAGAGACACAAATTTGTGTATTCTGCCCACTAGTCAAGTCATCAGAAGACAAACAATGTTCCAGCATTCTGAAAAAATGGAAATATTTATTTTTCATAGATTTATTGTGGGATCTTGTTGATAAATATTTCTGTCCCAAGTGAAGGAGCCCCTCCAACCCAGCCTGCAGGAGGGCCACCATATTCCCTCTGGCCGTTACCCTGTACAAGATTAATATTACACCTTTCCATCCACTCCAGAAGGGAAGCTTGATTGTCTTTATTCAGAGAATGAATCCAAACCATGCTCTCAGCATTCATCACGTTGTTGTCCATCATTATAGAATGATCTGCTCTCTCCATGGGCCATAATCAGTGGGTAGGAGGCTTGCCCCTAGTCCTCTCCAAAATCCCCTGGCCCGCTTGAATCTGTCACACTAGGCAAGTGGCTAAATACACAGAAGTATGATAGCGGTTTCATCTGTCAAAGGATACATATTTCTGTCCAAGCTGTCCTAAGATTTACAAAGCTCTGCCACACAACACATCCCTATCTGGTGGGGGTGGAGTTGTGTGCTTTACAAAAGTTAAACAGAGAATAATGGGCACCCAATACAGAAAAAGATGATGGCTATTCTAATAGATATCCAAAAAACCTTCTTCAAAATTTGGTCACCTTGGATAGACCATCACCTAGCATAGACTCCCAATTCCTATTCTTATGCGTACACACGGTCAGAATTTCCGACAGAAAAAGTCAGATGGGAGCTTTTCAACGTATATTCCGACCATGTGTATGCCCCATCTGACTTTTTACGTCCAAAATTCAAACGGACTTATATAAAGAACATGTTCTATGTTTTTCTGACGGAACAAATTCCTATCAAGAAAACCGCTCGTCTGAGAATGAATGAATGAAAAATTTATAAAGCGCTGCTAATGCGAACTGAATCGCCTCAAGGCGCTAAACTGTATGCTGTTCCGACGTACCAAAAATGACACATGCTCTGAAGCAAGTACAAGACGTTGTATGTGTTGTCCCGTCGTACGTGTTTTACTTCACCACGTTCTTGACGGTCGGAATTTGGTGTGACCGTGTGTATGCAAGACAGCTTGAGCGGAATTCCGTCGGAAAAACCTTAGAGTTTATTCCGACGGCAAAACCGGTCGTGTGTACAGGGCATTATAAGCATTTCACTGCAAGATTCATGTCCCCCTTACCCTATCCTTTCCCTTCTGCCCCTCCTCACCACTCTACTTTTTCCCTATCCCCTTCTCCTTATTCCCTCTTCTTCCAACCCTTTCCTCCCTCACTTACCTGTCTTCTCCCCTCTCACTTTCCCTACTTTGTCCCACCTCTTGAATTTCTTCCCTCCCAAGACCCACAGCGCCTCTTTCCTCTTCTGTTAACACCACCAATCAATGGCAGTTTTCATTTCTCCTCAAATACATTCAACAATCATAAGGTCACTCACTCCTCCACAACCAATATCTATACATGGCTTGCCAGCCCATCTGTACCTCTAACAAACTCCCCTAAAATCCTTTTCCACCTCTCCTCCCCACCAAATAGTTATTGTGAAAGAAAACGATTAGTCGTTTCAAAGTGAAGTGTCTTTTGTTGAAAAATCAACAAATTAGACTAAATAGAAGCAATTTATTTGCTTACATTTATGAATGTTCCAGGTTTTATACCTGTTGATTAATTATTCTCATCTCGCTCCAAACACATTACAAATATATACACTATGCTTATCTTTTCATTGCAGGCAAAAACATGTTAAATTATTGGAACCATTTCACAGTTGAAGGTTTGATAGAAAACAGAAAGGATTAGTGGCTTACCATAGTGAACCATATGTATGTGATAATAGTCTGTTGATTCATATTCTGTAGAAAATCAGTGAAGATGATTAGAAATGATGCAAACATAATAGAATAAATAAGACTGTGTCTGCATTTATGGTAGGCATTCACATTACAATAGATCTGACATATCTATATTCAAACCCCTACCTGTCCTGATCAGATTAATGAGTTAGCACCTCTCTATTTATAATTACTCCATTTACAGTAATTGAAGCACCTTATGTGACAGCACCCTTGCTTTTCACAAACCCATTTGATATATTTTGTGTTATTTAGTCTATTTGTCATTTATTTAGTGATATAATATGGACTGTGATTTTATGTACTATTTCTGTATTCTTTTTCCTAACCATGCCATACCTTGTTATTGCAAAAAAATTGTATTTTCTTTTAGCTTTCTGTAACTCTTGATTTGGTTAAAAAAGAAAAAACAATAGATCTGTCTGTATAGACTCATACCCATCCCATAACACATAGACTCATACCTACCCCAGCTGGGTAATGATTTGATTTACTAAAGACAAATAGGCTATTGTATTTGCTTTGAAAGGAAAGTCTCCCCAGAGCTTAGTGAAATGTGGTAAAATTACATACTAATTTTACCAAGGCTTGCTGGTTTTTGTCTTCTCAATATAGTTTGTGAGTGCATTTCTGCTCCTTTTATTTAAGAACTCACATCACACTATACTGTTTTGTGCTGCTCTCTCCATTTTGTCCCAAAGAGAGTGTCTGAAAAGGACTGTGGCTGACAGCTGATTACAGAATGCACAGGGTCAAACTCTGGTGTATATGTAGACTCACTGCACAACCGCTGTAACAGGAAAGTAGAGAAAAACTATGAAAATTGAGGTTTTTAGTACAATGTCCATCTGACTGCATACAATAAAAATGTGACACTTTTTAAAATAGATCAAGGTCCAATGCTAAATTTTGATAAAGGTTTCCTTTCAAACTTAATATTGATTTTTCACCCCAATGCACTCACATTGATTGTGTCCAGTGATGTCCTTGATAATTAAAACTACCACCATAGAGCTGAAATAAAAAACACTCACAAGATAGTTGGAACCCACATGGAGACACAGGTCAATAAATGCTTGATGTGGGTACTCCAGCTTCCTTTACATAATATTTGTATACCTTTCATGGGACTACTGAAAGCTCTGCCTGTTCCCTATATTCACCAGTCCTTGGCTTGACGGTGCCACACATGACAGCTGTTTTTGGAGTAGTTTGATCAGGTCCTGGAAATTAATGAGAGGATGTAAGTTCCCATGTAATATGCATTGGATGTGCAGCATTCCACATTCTGTGAGTACCCACATCAAACAATTGTTGACCTCTGTTTTCATGTGGAGTCCAGCTATCTGGAGGACATTTTTTCAGCTATATGGTGGTGGTTTTAGTTACTGAGGCTGTAACCTGGACTGTAGCTGATAATTACTGTAGAACTTCTCCCTTTGTTGTTGCTGTATTATCCTTCTGCGGCGTGGACAGGGTTTAACTGAATATTCATTATTGCAGAAGTGCAGTAGCCATTTGCATTGATCATCTATGGAGTGTCTCCAGTGCAGGGGGCAGAAATCTTGGTGGGGTCTGGCAGGCGGTGATTGGCTGATGCCACAGAGCAAGTAGAAGTGGAGAGTGGAGACTATGGAGGCTTCAGAGAGGGAAGGGGAGAGAGCACCACATGGTTGCAATGAAGGGGGAACAGTGGTGTGTGGCCAGAGTTTACTGGAGCTATCTGATGCTGTGCTGCCTAGGAAAGAGTGCTGACCAGAGACTGCTGCTGCCATTATACTTTGTGAAGTGCTACAGAAGGTGACTTGGATCCTGAGAGCCTGCACTGAGGATCAGTATTTCTATTTTCTAATATTTACTTTCCTAAATATTCAGGTTTGAGGTTTATTAACATTTTGGATTGACCAAGAGCACTATAGTTGTTCAATAATGAAATGGATCCTCAAAAATAGAACTTGCCTAATAATTGTGCACACAGTATAATATTTATAACCCCTGTCAGTTTTTTGCATCTGTGTCCCACTGGGGAGATTCACCTTTACTACTTGTCCCATAGCCAAAACAAGAAGTCAAAGAAAAATCCCTCCAAAGTGAGGGAATCTCGGCGTGTCACCAGGGTCACCAGAACTAGTGATCCCATTGAAAGATTTCCCCTCTATCCCTGTTCTGGTGTCAACCCAAAATTTGGGGTTTTTTTTACTTTCACTTTTGATGACAATGGTATACAGGTCAAATAAAGAGGATAAATCTCTCTAATGGGGGCACAAACAGCAATAATAAAACTGACAGGTGTTCTTCACTCTGGCCAACACGAAACAAGAAAAAGAAAAGTTGAGCCTTTAGTTATACTTTAAACTTACTTATAATAAGATACACCTAAAATTTTCAAAGTGATCTTACCAGTTCAACGACAGTATACAAGAGAAAGTCCAGTTGAACCACACTGACATTTTTCCAGTTGCTAACTGGACGTTCATCAGGCTGCAAACTTGACAGGTTTAGAGAGCTTTCCAGGTTATAAAAACTGCAGTCAGTGTCACAATTGATGTTACCTGAACAAAAAAATAAGAGTAAAGTTCAATTGAGGACTATTCAGTTCACAGCCTATGAACTTAGCACTGGTAGAATATCTGATGAGTAGTTTAGTTTAATTCCTTATTAGACGCCCACATTGAATGCCAAGGGTATTGAATTACATTTCAAGGATGTAAATTTTGAATACAATTTTCATATCATTACAATAATATTTATTGTCAGTTTCATTGTGCCCCTTACATCAGGTGTCCCCATCAGAGTTCCCTCTTACATTAAATTTCCCCATTAGAGTGCTCCCCTTACATCAGGTTTCCCCATCTCAGTGCTCCCTTACATCAGATGTCCCCATTAGAGTGTCCCCCTTACATCAGGTACAAGAAAGACAGAAAGGGTAATTAGAAGGACAGATAGGGCAATCTGTCACAAAGACTGTAATCACCAAACAGTATGTTGTTAACCAGGGACTCGAGTTTGGCACATCGTGAAACAAATAGACAGATTGTTGAGAGGGGCTGGGGAGGACCCTACTGTCATGGTACACATAGGTATCAATGATAAAGTTGGAAGATAGATGGAGTGTCCTAAAAAAGAATTTCAGGGACTTAGGAGCTACAGTATATTAAAGAAAAGGACCTCCAAGGTCGTATTCTCAGAAATACTGCCTGAACCTTGAGCCACACTAGAGAGGCAGCAGAAACTTAGGGAACTTAACAAGTGGCTGAGGAACTGGTGCAGGAAGGAGGATTTTGGGTTCCTGGAGAACTGGGCTGGCTTTTTGGATTGGTTACTGGCTCTATAGCAGGGATGGACTGCACCTAAATGGGGAGGGTGCAGCTCTGTTGGGGAGGAAGATGGCCAAAAAGTTAGAGGTTGTAGCCAGGTGCTGGGACTGTGTTTACCCTGATTTAAGGGGGGGCTCTGAGGACCCTGATGTAAAGGTGGGGAAACTCTGGGCACTTTGATGTAAGGAGGGAGGCTCTGGGGATCCTGATGTAAGGTGGGGTGACTCTGAGGAACCTGATGTAAGGTGGGAGGGGGTGGATCTGGGGACTCTGATGTAAGGGAGGTTGGATCTGAGTACCCTGATATAAGGGGGTTGGATCTGAGGAACCTGATGTAAGGGGCCGGTGAATTTGAGGAAACTGGTGTAAGGAGGAGGAGCTCTGGGGACCCTAATGTAATGAGGGGGTAACTCTGGGGATCCTGATGGAATGTGGGGTGACTCTGGGGACCCTGATGTAAGGAAGGTGACTTTGAGGAGCCTGATGAAAGGTGGAGTGACTCTGGGGACCCTAATGTAAAGTAGGGGTATTTCTGGGGACCCTGATGTAAAGTCGGATGACTCTGGGGACCCTGATGTAAGGAGGGTTCTCTGTGGACCCTAATGTAATGGGGGTGGCTCTGGAGACCCTCATGTAAGGTGGGGGTGACTCTAGGGAACTTAACATAAGGGGAGAACTTTGATGCAGTGAGATGGGTCTCTGATTACTGGTTGTTGGACTGACTTCTGTTGAACAGTCAACGGTACACACAGACTCAAAGTTGATTGGTTCCTGCTGAACCAGCCTATTTTTGGCCCATGTGTACCAGGCTTTAGTCAAAATTTGTCTAAGCCCATTGTACACTAGGGATGGGCCGAACGGACTCCGGTTCGGTTCAAACCAGAACTTTCGAACATCGCGAAAGTTCGTACCCAAATAACGAACCCCATTAAAGTCAATGGGACACGAACGTCAAAGATCAAAAGTGCCCATTTTGAAGGCTTATATGCAAGTAATTGGGCATACAATGGTTATAGGGGTCCAGGTCCTGCCCTGGGGACATGTATCAATAAAAAAAAAGTTTGTGAAAAACGTCTTTTTTAAATGAGCAGTGAATTTTTGATTTTTAAAGTGAAAGCATAAAAACTAAAATGTCTTCCAATATAATGCCTGGGGGGTCCCCTTAGTCTACCTGTAAAGTGGCAGATCTGTACCATATGTGCTGCCCATATGGTGCTTATAAGCAAATGTAAAGAAGAAGTTGAAATCTGTACGTAGATGCACTTTAATCAATGTAAAGAGGTGTTTGGTGCACTTTAATCTGAGTACTCACACTACACAGACACACTCCACGGGATATACTATAATATACTGCTCCCAATGTACAGTGACGCACAGAACTATATGGCGCTAAACTGGCAGTAATGCACACAGAACAATATAGTGTTAAACTGGTAGTAACGCACGCAAAACGATATGGCATTAAACTGGCAGTAACACACACAGAAGTAAATGGCATTAAACTGGTAGTAACGCACGCAAAACGATATGGCGTTAAACTGGCAGTAACATACACAGAAGTAAATGGCAATAAACTGGCAGTAATACACGCAAAATTTTATGGCGTTAAACTGGCAGTAACGCAATCAAATGGATGGTGTTCAACCATCACTACACTGACGATATCTGAACTGTCCCTACTCTAGCTATACACTAATGTCAAGATTACTGACACAGTCTCACTACACTACACTGAAACTGTATGAGCTGTCCCTACTCTACACTAATGTATGTATGAATGACACGGTCTCACTACACTACAGTGAAACTATCTGAGCTGTCCCTACTCTAGCTGCACACAATGCAAAGCTGAATGATGGTCCTCCTCACTACACTCACTCTATCCCTAGACTGACACTAAACTAATATTCTACACTGACAATTGAAGCAAAATAGCACAGTATAGCACACTAACTAACTAATAGCACTGAACAGAGCCCTGTTCTATCTCTCTCCACACAGAAATCAGACTGAAAATGGCTGCCATTGAAAGAATACTTTTATACTGTGGGGTGGGAATGAGCCATGATTGGATAAAGTCATGATGACAGTGTCCAATCATGACTCTGACAGTGTCTGTGCCCTGACCGGCTGAAGCTTTCACTGCTTCAGCGAATCAGGGCTTGCAATGCACTGTTCAGCGCCGCAATGCATTGTGGTCAGTTCGGGGGGCCGAACAAACGGCCGAACGACCCGTTTGTTCCGCTGTTCGTCGAACGTCCGAACAGCAAAAGTTCGACCCAAACTTATGCTCAGGCCAAACCGTTCGCCCATCCCTATCGTACACCACTGAACTTGTTTTCCAGCTGTATCCCAGGGTTCTTCAGGTCTTTTATTATTCTAGTCATTCTCACATTTTGTCACTCTGTTTTAACTTTTCAATTGTACAGCCAGTAGATTACTCGTTATGGATGTTGTCAATGTTTACATATTATTCATACTGTTTAAATATTGATTCTCGTATTTTTTTTATAGGAATTTCCATGATATTTCATCTTGTCAGTAAAAAAATGTGCAGCAGGGCTGGCACCAGCATAAGGCAGCTCAGGTGGCCGCCTTAGGGCGCTGGGAGAGGGGGGTGCTAAAGCTGGGGGGCCCTCAAGAAAGTGCTTATGCTGACATCGGCTCTTCTCACACATTTACTGAACTCAGCCTGAACCAGTGCGCAGCAACAGGCAGAAGTGTAGCACAGCCGCAGGCACTGTGAGCTGTTGCCACTGTCACGAACATCCACTTGCTCTCCCGCCCTTCCTTCTCGTCCTCCTCCCTCCTAGATGAAGGAGAACACACCCGCTTCTCTGCCTCCAGCCCCCCCCCCGTAGTGAACAAGCCCCTCCTACCTGGGCGGTAGCAGAAGCATTCCTGCAGTCCTCCAGTCTAGCACAGAGAAAATCACAGCTGAACTGCATGCATGTGAGATGAAGAGGAGGGGAGGAGCCAAGTGAGACCAGGGATGGGGGGGGGTTAACCAGCAGGCACGGGAATGGACTTTGCAGGGATCGTCTGTGGAACGAAGGGCAGAGTGTTTTGTTATGTCTCACACACTGTCTGTGATTGTTATAAAGCAGGGGTCTCCAAACTTTTTTCAAAGAGGGCCAGATTTGATGAAGTGAACATGCGTGAGGGCCGACCATTTTGCTGACATTCTTTGAATCATTAAAATTCGGTCTAAATGTGTTCGTCCGAGCACTAATACACTGCCCAACAAGAATTCTCTTGCCTTTGTGGTTGTGTGTGGTGAAGAGATGAGCTTGGGCGTGTTATTTGGATATATATATTTTTTTGTGACCCCCAACAAATCCCTGAGTGCCGCTCAGGACTAAGGATGAGCTCGGGTGTGTTATTTGGATATACCATATTTATCAGCCTATAACACGCACAGGTGTATAACACGCACCTTCATTTTAAGAGGGAAGATTCAGGAAAAAACAAAATTTTAAATAAAGAACTTTGAGGCAAAATAATGGTCACAGTCCATCAATGCAGCCTGATCAGTGCCCATCTGCAGCCTCACCAGTGCCCATCAATGCAGCCTGCACAGTGTCCATCAGCAGACTCACCCTTTGCCAATTAATGCAGCCTGCACATCCTTGCTCATCTGCAGCCTCCTCAGTGCCGGATTACACAGCGCCGCGATCTCCTGTGTACCCGGCGATCAGTCACACGCCTGTGATAGACAAAACAGTAATCCAATCCTGTGCCAGGAGGCGGGACTGTGTGTGACTGATCGCCGAGTACACAGGAGATCGCCGCTCTGTGTAATCCGGCGGCGCCCGCTCCCTCCTTACACTCAGAGACACCAGGAATCAGTGTATAAAACGCATACACAATTTCCCCCTAATTTTCAGGGGGGAAAAGTGCATGTTATATGCCAATAAATATAACTTTTGTGGCCCCTGCAGCGCTCGGGGATTCGTTGGGGGCCACAAAAGATATATATAGCCAAATTATCAGTGGGGTCATTTGAAACCGGAGCGCGGGCCAGATTTTGGACATGCCTGTTATAAATCCTGCGGCATGTGCATTTGAACACCTGAGGAATGTGGGGACAGAGCAAGGAAAAAATAGAGATGGGGCAGTCAGAGATGGGGACACCTGCTCTATGGGGACACTCTGACAAGAACATGCTCTATGGGGACACCTGCTCTATGGGGACACTCTAATAGGAACATGCTTCATGGGGACACCTGCTCTATGGGGACACCTGCTCCTTGGGGACACTCTGATGGGGACACCTGAGCAATGGGGGCACTATAATAGGGACCCCTGATGTAAGGGGTACTGTGATGGGGACACTCTGATAGGGACACCTGATGTAAGGGGTACTGTGATGGGGAAACCTGATCTATGGGGGCACTCTGATGGGAACACATAATGTTAGCGGGCACACTGATGGGGTGACCTGATGTAAAGGGCAATCTGACAGGGATAAATACTGTTGAAAAGCTCCGGAAATGTTATTTTTCTCATTTGTCGATAGACATACAATGGCTACAATCTTTCTGAATCATAGCACACTTTTGGACCTCGATGGAAGAAAATTTTAGTGACCTGACCTCCTTGAATTTGAATTCAATACTCCTGCACTATAAATGAATGGCGCTCAAATAAAGTGTATGCCATATGGGGGTGAGGGTTGCATTGTGGAGTGGAGGGAGTGACGGCAGGACGGTTGGGGGCACCAAAATGCACCTTCACCTGAGTAGACAAATATTGTTGCACTGGCTGTCAGTAAATTTGTCATGTTTTGTCAGTAAAAAACATTGTGGGAGGTTGGCAACACTGCTAGGGACTGGTTAGAGAACTATTTGCTCATTGCTGATACTGCTAGGAGGGACTGAGCCACTGAGAACAGGACAACAGGTGTACCCAATCCATACCACACTCATAATGCACTCTATATTGCACTTATTCCAAACCTAGACTGCACCTACACCTATACTGCACCTATACCAACCCTATACTGCATTATACCGACCTTTACCGCATCTGAACCACATCTATCTTGCACCTGTGCCTATACTGTACCTACAGTATACTGCATGCAGGTTAACTGGGGCAGTCGTTACGTGCAAAGATGCTCTTAAAGGGCTCCAAAAGATAGCCAACAGAATAATATTTTTAAAGGACTGCCCCTCCCGTAATAATTATTCCACAAAGTCCGCTTTGTTCCCCTGACCCATTCTCTACCACCCCCCCTTTTTTTGGACAGTGCATACCCAGTTGGTCTAGGACTAGCATGGCCGCTATATATGCTGCCGCCATAAATGGCAGTATACAGTGGAATTGTTCACTCTTTGTTATATTGCAGCCTTTTTCTAAAGTCATTCAAGTTCATTTTTTTCCTCGTTAATGTACACACAGCACCCCATAATCGACAGAAAAACACAGAATTGTTGACATTTTTTGCAGATTTATTAAAAAAGAAAAACTGAAATATCACATGGTCCTAAGTATTCAGACCCTTTGCTGTGACACTCATATATTTAACTCAGGTGCTGTCCATTTCTTCTGATCATCCTTGAGATGGTTCTACACCTTCATTTGAGTCCAGCTGTGTTTGATTATACTGTTTGGACTTGATTAGGAAAGCAACACACCTGTCTATATAAGACCTTACAGCTCAGAGTGCATGTCAGAGCAAATGAGAATCATGAGGTTAAAGGAACTGCCTGAAGAGCTCAGAGACAGAATTGTGGCAAGGCAAAGATCTGGCCAAGGTTACAAAAAAATTTCTGCTGCACTTAAGATTCCTAAGAGCACAGTGGCCCCCATAATAATTAAATGGAAGACGTTTGGGATGACCAGAACCTTTCCTAGAGCTGGCCGTCCGGCCAAACTGAGCTATCGGGGGAGAAGAGCCTTGGTGAGAGAGGTAAAGAAGAACCCAAAGATCACTGTGGCTGAGCTCCAGAGATGCAGTCAACCATCACTGCAGCCCTCCACCAGTCGGGGCTTTATGGCAGAGTGGATCGACGGAAGCCTCTCCTCAGTGCAAGACACATGAAAGCCCGCATGGAGTTTGCTAAAAAAATACCTGAAAGACTCCAAGATGGTGAGAAATAAGATTCTCTGGTCTGATCAGACCAAGATAGAACTTTTTGGCCTTAATTCTAAGCGGTATGTGTGGAGAAAAACAGGCACTGCTCATCACCTGTCCAATACAGTCCCAACAGTGAAGCATGGTGGTGGCAGCATCATGCTGTGGGGGTGTTTTTCAGCTGCAGGGACAGGATGACTGGTTGCAATCAAGGGAAAGATGAATGCGGCCAAGTATAGGGATATCCTGGACGAAAACCTTCTCCAGAGTGCTCAGGACCTCAGACTGGGCCGAAGGTTTACCTTCCAACAAGACAATGACCCTAAGCACACAGCTAAAGTAACGAAGTAGTGGCTTCACAACAACTCCGTGACTGTTCTTGAATGGCCCAGCCAGAGCCCTGACTTAAACCCAATTGGGCATCTCTGGAGAGACCTAAAAATGGCTGTCCACCGACGTTTACCATCCAACCTGACAGAACTGGAGAGGATCTGCAAGGAGGAATGGCAGAGGATCCACAAATCCAGGTGTGAAAAACTTGTTACACCTTTCCCAAAAAGACTCATGGCTGTATTAGATGAAAAGGGTGCTTCTACTAAATACTGAGCAAAGGGTCTGAATACTTAGGACCATGTGATATTTCAGTTTTTCTTTTTTAATAAATCTGCAAAAAATGTCAACAATTCTGTGTTTTTCTCTCAATATGGGGTGCTGTGTGTACATTAATGAGGAAAAAAATGAACTTAAATGATTTTAGAAAATGGCTGCAATATAACAAAGAGTGAAAAATTTAAGGGGGTCTGAATACTTTCCGCCCCCACTGTAGTTCCAGCACTCTGTAGATTAAGCTTTACTACTGCTCACTGCAGTACTTGAGGTGGCCTTGCTACAGTTTATGCTGATCTGGATGCAAAATGTCATCTTATGCCTAGTCCCTACTGTTAATCACTTTGTTTGCAAATTGTGTTATTACCCTTGTCAATCCATTTTATGCTTGCCTAGTTACCAACCATATTGAGTGACAATATATTAAGTTTGCCTATACTACCTGGTTTGGTGCCTATTTTCTTTGCTATAGCACTACTATTGGATACTAAGTATTACATTCAGTGATTTCCTGTGATATTGTACATTTGTACACTCAACCTGGTGTGTCAGAGGGGCTGAGGTTCAAGGCAAAGAACAGAGGACCAATCCTATCCAGTGGCTCCTACGGAGTAGCGCTAAAAGGAACTTTTCATTTAGGTGGTGGGGGGAGAGATCAGAGGAAGCTATCCTAGGCAGTGAGCGAGGATCAGAGGGTGCTACTGTGATCAGTGTTGGTAGTATAACTAGAGTGCCTAAGATCAATGCACATAGGCTGGCAGAATCCTATTGCAGCCTCAGTACACACAAGGAGAAAATAATATGCACAAAATTAAAAGTCATGTTAACAAAAGCTAGGAGTTTGGTGAATAAAATGAAAAAACTGGAACTACTGATACATAAGGAGGATTTCAACTTTGTTGGAGTATCAGAAACCTGGTTTGACAGCTCACATGACTGGCTTGCAACTATCCAAGAGTACTCCCTGTACTGAAGGGACAGTGTAGATATAAGAGGGGATGGGGTGTGCATGTATGGCAAGAGTGAGTTGATAGTAAACATGAGGAATGACATTACCAATGGGCAAGGGAGAGTGTGAAATCCCTGTGACTGGAGCTTCAAGTGGAAAACAACAAATGGGAAATTAATAGTGGGTGTATGCTACAGGCTCCCTAACCAGAAGGATGAAAAGGAGAGTGATCTCCTCTCACAGGTAGAAATAGTGGCGAAGCAGGGTGATGTTATTATCACGGGGACTTAAATTATCTGGATATTGACTGGACAGACAGAACTGTTTACTCATCTAAGGCTTGCCATTTATTGAATGTGTTTCAGGAAAATTTCATGCGTTAGTTGGTGGATGCCTCAACTAGAAATAATGTTCTGCTAGACCTGCTAATTACAAACAACACAGAGTTGACTGCAAACATGGAAGTATGGGATAACTTGGGTAACAACGATCACAGGGTAATTACGTTCACCAAAAATTATAGGAAAGGGAGACAGGAAGGTTGTATAAAAACATAAAACTTCAAAAGAGCCAACTTTACTAATCTACACTCCATACTTCATGACATTTATTGGGAAGATATTCTAAAAACAAAAACCATGGAGGAAGAGTAGGAGTGCTATGGTCCAGTATATTTCAATTGCCAAAAAATATAAAAGAACTAAAGTTAAACCTGATCCATTGTCTTTGCTATACTCTCAAATGTCTTCCTTGGATGTCCTCTCTTTATCGGAAATGATAATCAGACCTGCCATCGCTGTCTGAGGACGGTTCGGAGGACTGCCTGTTACAATTTGTTCTACGAGGATCTCTGCTAGGGATCAGTTCCTCCAGCCAAAGCTCATTCACTGTGTTTACTACACCCCGCAAAGGTTAGCTATCATTTACCCTAACATGTCTCACATGTGTCTCAGGTGTAGCACTAAGACTGGTACTTACCTACACATTTTTTGGTCATGTCCTAACCTGCAGTACTATTGGAGGGAGGTAGTGAATACTATTAATGCAGTGGGTAACTTGTCACTTCCATTAGAGCCTATTTTGTTGTTGGGGCTCACAGACCTCGTGGAGGCCACTAAGCATGAAAAGTTGTTCATCCTCTTCACTCCCTACTATGCTAGAAGGAAAATCCTACTTAAGTTGAAATCATCCAACCCTCCCAATCCCAACCCCTCCCCCCAACAGCAGATAGTTGGAAGGCAGCAATAAATGGGACCCTCCCTTTACATAAACTTATGTATGCTAGTAAAAATTGTCTCAAACAATTTGATAAGGTTTGGAGCAACTAGATTGACATATAGCCTCTGACTGTCTAATTCTTCATACCTCTGTTTTCCCCCTATTACCTCTCCAAAAGCTGTGATATTGTATCATCGTATCAGGTGTGGCTGCACCCCGCCCCCTCCCTTCTTCCCTCCTCCCCTTTAATACTGCATTTAAACTGAGTAATACTGCTTAAACTGTCTGCTTAAAGTGTCTATTACTTCAATGTACTTAAGTACCAGGCTTAAATTAAACCGTATGTTTGAAGCTTTTGTATCTGATGTAATTTGAGGTACCATATTGCTGACTTGTTCATGGGGTACCTTTTTGTATTTTTGTAACATGTGTACAAATTTAACAAAAACACTACTGTAAAAAAAAAAAAAAAGTTAAACCTAGGTAGCTAAATTCATGTGTAAAAAATATTAAAGAAAAAAAAAACTACTTTTAACCGGTTCCCAACCGGCGCACGCCGATGTACGTCGGCAAAATGGCACGGCTGGGCAAATGGGCGTACCTGTATGTCCATTTGAATTCCCCACCATACCATTGAGCGCGCGCCGGCCGGGAGCTCCATGAGTCGGGTCGCGGGGTCCCGTGGACTCGATCGCCGCGGGGATACCCGCGATCGTCTCACGGAGAGGACGAACGGGGAGATGCTGATGTAAACGGCATCTCCCCGTTCTGCCTAGTGACAAGTGTCACTGATCACAGCTCCCTGTCATCGGGAGCTGTGATCAGAGTAATGACACACACAGTCCATCCCCCTGACAGTTAGAATCACTCCCCTAGGATACACTTAACCCCTCCCCGCCCCCTAGTGGTTAACCCCTTCACTGCCAGTGTCATTTACACAGTAATCAGTGCATTTTTAATCGCACTGATCGCTGTATAAATGACATTGGTCACAAAAATGTGTCAAAAATGTCCGACATGTCCGCCATAATGTCGCAGTCACAATAACAATCGCTGATCGCCGCCATTACTAGTAAAAAAAAAAATATTAATAAAAATGCCATAAAACTATCCCCTATTTAGTAATGTATTTATTACTATTATTTTTATTCTTCACTTTATGTCGATCTATGTTGCTTTCCAAGATTGTGATATATGTTTATACTTTCCGCAGTTGTCAGTCATCTGACCTCTGAAGAAGACCACTTAGGGTCGAAACGCGTCAGGACACAATTAGTAAATTTGATCCTGTTGCTTTTGATGTATTGTACTGTACTATACATTGTTGCCGGCTTTTTTAACAAATTGTTGTATTGCAGTTCATGTCTTGACTCTCAATGTCAGAAGTCATTATTATTTTTTAACCTTTGTAACAATAACATTTAAATTTGACTATTTCCATTATGTTTTTTGAATCACATATCATTGGCTGCATTAAAGCCCCGCTTTAGGGGGGTTCTTTGTTTTTTTCTCTTCATGCATCGTATGGGGTGCGCAGCCCTTTTATTCTCATTTCTCTGAGTGTCCTCCTTCCTTCCATTTAGTAAACGCTATAACTTTTGCGCAAACCAATCAATAAATGCTTATTGCGATTTTTTTTTACCAAAAATATGTAGAAGAATACGATCGGCCTAAACTGAGGAAAAAAATGTTTTTTATATATTTTTGGGGCATATTTATTATAGCAAAATGTAAAAAATAATGCGTTTTTTTTTCGAAATTGTCGCTCTTATTTTGTTTATAGCGCAAAAAATAAAAAAATCGCAGAGGTGATCAAATACCACCAAAAGAAAGCTCTATCTGTGGGAAAAAAAGGACGTCAATTTTGTTTGGGAGCCACATCGCATGACCTCGCAATTGCCAGTTAAAGCGACACAGTGCCGAATCGCAAAAAACGCTCTGGTCAGGAAGGGGGTAAAATCTCCCGGGGCTGAAGCGGTTAAAATATAAGGCCGAGTGGTCACCGTCAGCATTTAAACACTACAAAGAATGCAATAAGGAATGTTAAAATGTGTGATCAGGGCAGTGAAAATAGAGACACATAGCACAGGAGAGTAAAAAGAATCCTCCCAAAATTGTAAAATATATTAATAGTATATTGACCCCATAAAGGATAGTCAGGGATATTTAGTTATGCGTGACAATGAGAAGGCAACTGTGTTAAACACATTGTTCTCAGTTTTTACGAAGGTAATGGAGGGATATAATAGACAAGACGGTATTGTTAGTAACACAGCAAGGAATGTACCCTTGTGGCAAACAGAAGCAGTGTGCAAAAAAGACCTGAAGAATGTAATGTAAATAAATGTGAATAAATCACCAGGACCAAATGGTTTACACCCAAGAGTCCTCAAAGAAGTTAGCCAGGTTATTGCTAAACCGTTATTCCTAATCTTTAAGGACAGTGCACTGACTGAAATGGTAAAAGCTGACTAGCAAAAAAACTAACATCTTACCAATATTCAAGAAAGTGAAAAGATATACACCTGGGAACTACAGACAAGTCAGCATAACATCAATAGAATGTAAACTATTGGATGGGATGATAAGGGACTATATCCAAGACTTTGCAGATGTAAATAGTATCATTAGTAGTAACCAGCATAGATTTATGATTTATGAAGGATTGTTCTTGCCAGACCAACCTTATAACATTCTATGAGGAGGTAAGCTGTAATTTGGAAAGAGGAAGGCCTGCGGACGTGGTGTATCTGGACTTCGCCAAAGCAATTGATACAGTACCGCATAAACGCTTAAAGTGTTACTAAACCCAGGACCCTGCATTCACTATATCTGGTCTCCCACAGTACACAGAACATGGAAATGCAATTATTTTAGTAAATATAAACTGCTAAATACATTTTCTCATCAGAGCATAGAGCAGTCTTCTGACTTCTACCAGTGTCTGGTTAAAGCTTGTAGGAGGAGTTTTCATTCTACTTTGACAAACAAAAAAACTACTGACACTGCCCACTGCCCTACTGACACTGTCCAAACCCCCCCCCCCCCAAAAAAAAATTGTTGTAAAAAAAATTCTGGCACTGTTCTGTGGCCTAGTGACCTCACCCACTGGCCACCAAAAAGCATTTTGAAAAAATGAAAAAAATAATACCAAAAAATTAAATTGTAGAAAAACAATTAAAAAATAAAAAACTACCGACAACGTCTACTGCCCTACTGACACAATCCTGAACATAATACCCACCACTGTACACTCCACACTCCTTACCTGCACATAATATCCACCACCATACACTCCACACCCCTCTTCTGCACATAATACCTACCACCATACACTCCGCACTCCTCACCTGCACATACTACCCACTTCCATACACTCCGCACCCCTCTTCTGCACATAATACCCACCACCATACACTCCGCACCCCTCTTCTGCACATAATACCCACCACCATACACTCCGCACTCCTCACCTGCACATACTACCCACTTCCATACTCTCCGCACCCCTCTTCTGCACATAATACCCACCACCATACACTCCGCACACCTTACCTGCACATAATACCCACCACCATACACTCCACACTCCTCTCCCTGCACATACCGCCCACTGCTGTACACTCTGCACTCCTCTCCTGCACATACTACCCATCTTCATACACTCCATACCCCTCTCCCCTGCTCCTCCTCCTTCCTCCCTCCCCTTAAACAACCTTTCTCAATCAGGGTTCCTCCAGAAGCTACTAGGGGTTCCTTGGGCAATGGAGCAACTTCTACCTCTCAGATGAGCAACTATTGACAACAGTGATCTTTTTGGTTATCTGTAATGGGAGATTCTTCCCAACGACCACAAATGTGAGGAGCATTCTTCCCATTGACTATCACACTAATGTACTGTAAGCTGTAGATATAGTAAATATCACCAGGGTATCCCTGAAAACAGAAAATTATTTTAACCACTTGATATCCACGCTATAGCCGAATGATGGCTAAAGCGCGGACCTTAATTCCCGGGAGGCCGTCATATGACGGCCTCCCCTGTGCACGCGCCCTGCAGGGCGCGCACCGAGCGCGCTGTGATCACCGAGTCACTGAGACTCGGGTGATCACCGATCCAAGTAAGGGGCCGGTCCCGGCCCCTTACCATGTGATCAGCTGTCAGCCAATGACAGCTGATCACATGATCAAAACAAAAGCTCTGTGATCGTTTTTTTTTCTCCTCGCGCTGACAGTGCGATTACCGGCCGATCACCGGCTCATTAGCAAGGGACATCGGTCCCGAAGAGGAGGAGGCAATAATGCCTCAATTGTGCCACCAGTACCCCCTGCCAGTGCCACCTGACATTGCCACCTAACAGTGCCCACAGTGCCCACCAGTGCCTCGTATCAATGCCCATGAGTGCCAACTATCAATGCCTACAAGTGCCACCTATCAATGCCCACAAGTGTCACCTATCAATGTCCACCAGTGGTGCCAATCAGTGCCACCTAGCAGTGTTGCCTATCAATGTACCAGATCAGTGCCCATCACTGCCACCCATCAGTGCCCATCACTGCCACCCATCAGTGCCCATCACTGCCACCTATCAGTGCCCACCAGTGCCGCCTCATTAGCGTACATCAATGAAGGAGATAAATCACCCTTTTTAAAATTTTATAACAAAATATAAAAAAAAAAAAAAAAAAAAAAATTTTAAAAATTCGGGCTTTTTACATTTTTTTAACAAAAAATAAAAACCGCAGAGGTGATCAAATACCACCAAAGGAAAGCTCTATTTGTGGGGAAAAAATGATAAAAATTTCATTTGAGTACAGTGTTGTATGATCGCGCAATTGTCATTCAAAGTGTGTCAGCGCTGTCAGCGCTGAAAGCTGGTCTGGATAGGAGGGGGATTTAAGTGCCCTGTAAGCAAGTGGTTAAAGGTTCCTCCATGTTAAAAAAAAAAATGAAAAGGGTCAGGCTAGTGATCCTGTTTAGGAAGAGCCTGGCAAAAAAAAAAACATGTCAGATGTAAGACTGATTATACTTGTGTGATCAAATAGTCTCTAATGTCTATGACCAACTTTAATTCATCCAAACTCAATACTTCGGTTTTGTATAGTTGCTGGTGGATGAAATAACCAATTGGCTTCTAACAACTGCCTAGGATCCAAAGTGATGAAATCTGCCAATTGGATGGACTCCTACCGAAGATATTATAATGCCATATATAAGCAAGTCTCACATCTCTTGCTGTGTAAGTAAAAATGTAATTAAAAGAGAGCAGACAGCAGGAGTTTGTGATATCCATTCAAAAGCATCAATCATCAGAACTGGGATCTCAGGTGCAGGGAATAATCTAAAGCTAGGTATACACTAGTAGAATTTCCACCGAAAATTCCTAGGAAAACTCCTACAAAAATTCTGAGTGCATTTGAATGTCTTTCGAAAGCAGTTGAAGATTTAATTTGCTTTTAACATTCCAAGCCACATACATTGTTAGAAATTCGTACATTCGAAACTAATTTTTCATCCTGCTCCTCAAATTTTCTCATAATTTTGGTTGAAAACGAATGTCAATTAGGCCCCACTAATGATTCCAAAAACTAACAAACATTCTTACAATGTTATTACAACAAAAATATCAAACAAAACTTTACAATCGTATAAGCAGCTTAAGAAATTTGATGGTGATACAAAACTCCAGCATCCCCCCAAAGCTAAAACGCTTTTTCTAATTGAACAGACAATGAAAAATCTGAAGTTCATACATGGTGATAAAAATTTTTAAAAAAGCAACCTACCGAACAAGATGACTGCAAACAAGATATATAAAGACATGTTGAATGTTACTAGTTAATGGCGTTTTAGATTGTCTTGTATATTTCTGTGTGCCTGTGGGAGGGACTGAGGAGGATATTTATAATGCAGAAAAACCGGTTTATAATACCTGGTCACCAGTCTAGTCTATATTTCTATCAGACGACAAGGTAATGAGGTCACAAAAATTAGAATTTTTCCCTATTGGTTATACATTTTACTTAGTAGGATGTTACAACTAAAAGGCACACTTCTAGCAAAAATGTGTTTTTAATAACGGTATTTACCACTTATAAGCTGTGAATCTAGCGTCATGAATAGCTGCACAGTCATTTGCCGATATTTCCCCATATAGAGTTATGTATGGTCATCTGAAGGACTGCCCTACTCATTCACAGGGGGGGTGGCATTATCACAACAAAATAGCGAGAATGGGCTCTAAGGGAGAATTTTTTTTCTTTATGCCACTAGCATGTCATATTGTGCTGCTAGCTATAGTTAACCATCTCCCTAATAATTAATTGCTATTTGAAACATGAGTGAATATTTAAACATACAATCATACATAGTTAGCTGCAGAAACCGGGCTCCCCATACACAGATCTGTTTTTATTGCAATGAAAATTTGAATCAGACTGACTGTATGTGAACAATAGGGATGAGCCGAAGAACCCCCCCCCCCCCCCCCCGGTTCGGTTCGCACCAGAACTTGTGAACAGACAAAAAATTTGTGTGAACATGCGAACTCTGTTAAAGGCTATGGGACACGAATGTGAAAAATCAAAAGTGCTAATTTTAAAGGCTTATATGCAAATTATTGCCATAAAAAGTGTTTGGGGACCTGGGTCCTGCCCCAGCGGATATGCATCAATGCAAAGAAAAGTTTTTAAAACTGCGGTTTTTTCAGGAGCAGTGATTTTAGGAATGCTTAAAGTGAAACAATAAAAATGAAATATTCCTTTAAAAATCATGCCGGGGGGGGGGGGGGGGGGTCCCCTTAGTCTGCCTGTAAAGTAGCACATTTTCCCTATGTTTAGAACAGTACCGCAGCAAAGTGACATTTCTAAAGGAAAAATGTCATTTAAAATTGCTCACGGCTGTAATGTATTGCCAGATCCCAGCAATATACATAAAAAATCATTGAAAAAAACAGCGTGGGTTCCCCCCCTCCCAAATCCATACCAGACCCAAAGAAGGGGAACCCATCCTGTTTTTTTCTTAATTCTGTCATAGGGCTCCCCTTAACCACTTCAATACACTATATTATATATTGTACACTGCACTATATACCCTGCACTGTATTATATATACTACGCTGACTGTACTATATACTCTGAACTGCAGTATATATACTCTACGGACTGCACTATATACTCTGCTGAAAAATTGGGCCTTAGGTGTTGGTGGTAGCAGAACATGGTAACCCCTCACAGTTATTCTTGTTGGGCACAGGAACGGGCCCTGCTGTTAAATATTATTTCAAAAATTGTAATTACATGCCCCCGTTAAACAGGGACAGAAACATTAGACCTTAGCTTAAAATAAGAAGGTGTGACGCTGAAAAAATAAATAGTAAAGTTCATCAATGATGAACTGTTGAAGACAATCGAAACAAAGTCCAAAACTAGATTACTCCGGATGAGAGTGGATAGACTAGCCACCACCAGCACCCAATAATACTGACTCTTACCATCAGTGTGTAGGGTACACACAATAAATGTATTCGGTAATGAAACCAATGATCCTCCTGCACAGATCGATCCACTCCACAGAGATTTATACTGATCCTCCTCCTGTCAGGCAAAAGAACTCAGAGACCGCTTCCATTCATTTATGATAAACTCCAGCATCCACGTTAATAAAAAAGAGAGGAACGCTTATTGCGCAGGCATCCAAGTAAACAAATTATTGAATAAGAAAAAGCTAGTACACTCACAGGTTTAAAAATTACTGGCAGGCATATGGAAACGACCAGCATTTCCAACCAAAAAGATGGCCGCCGTGTCCTGGTCCATGTCCTACGTCACACGTCCTTAGCTCCACCCAACGTTTTGTCATGAAAATGCGTCATCAGGGGCGTGGTTAGGGCATGTAATACTTCTATTAATAGGGGACGGGCCAGCTTAAAGTGGTGATCTGGCTGAAATTATACTTTTTAAATAAAAATATCCCTATAATACACAAGCTTAATGTATTCTAGTAAAGTTAGTCAGTAAACGAAGGTCTGTTTTGTTAGTTTATAGCAGTAGTTTGTTATTTTATAAACTTCCAGCAGGCTGTGGTCATCTTAAGTGTGGGCATCTGAAGCCAGACTGTATTTCTTCCTGGATCCCATCCTTGCAGATCTCGCACATGCTCAGTGCAGCACAAGCAGTGTAATAGATTTCAGGTCAGGTTTCCATAGCAACGGCAGTTTCAGAGGAAGTTGCTGCCCCTTCCCAGAAGGCATTGCAAATAGGAAATGATGCGATGGGCCGCGGCCAGGGAGGAGGAAGTGAAAAATGAATACAGCAGATATACAGTAGGTGCTGAGAAAAAATTTTTAAAAATATCCAATTTGTTTACAGTGCACAGTTTAGTGAGAGATGCTGAAGAGTTGTAAAAGTGGGTGGAACTCCACTTTAAACCCCGGAAGTTTGGTGCGTTCCACAGACCGGAAATTACTTGCATTCCGCAAAACCGGAAATCACAATCAAACCCTGGTCTCAATTAAAACTTACTAATATTTGTGTATGTATGCTAAAAAATGTATTAAAAACATCACTTAAAAGTTATTAGTGAGCAAAAAAGGACAATGTAAATTCTAAACTAAAAAAAAAATTATTAAACGTGGACAGACTTGGGAAATGGCGACATCTTGTGGCGAAATACCAATATTACACCAACAAAGAATATGGATAAATTTAGTACAAAAAATGTGAAGGAATTTCATACGTATCAGTCTAAAGCATAAACACATATAACTGCACACAAAAAAGGTAGAATAATAAATCTCCTCTAAACACTTACAATACTAAATAGCGACAGAATAGATTGTAATACATTAATACAATTCAACCATTATTAATAAAAGAATTAATGTCTCATTCAACATTCATTCCAAAGGGAGTGAATGTTTGGACTTGATAGATCCACCTCGTTTTTCTGGTCTGGAGACCTTCCTGACCATATTGCTCCCTCTCCAATAGCCAGAAAACTTGTTGATTCCCAGAAAGGTGGTACCTTCAGGATTACAATTGTGCTTCAAGGCATAGTGTTTGGAAAGACTATGCTTAGGGACACCCCTCTTAAAGCGGTTGTATACCTATATTTGTAACTTTTACCTACAGGTAAGCCTATAATAAGGCTTACCTGTAGGTAAAAAAAATATCTCCTAAACCTGTAAGGTTTAGGAGATATTCCCCTCGCAATGAGCCGCTAACTGCAGCGGCGCATGCGCACAGGGGACTCTCGGCTGACAGCCCGGCAAACTCCGGAGCTTGCCGGGCAGAAGTCTCCCGCGCGCATGCGCGGGAGTGACGACATCGCGGCTCCGGCCACTCACAGCGCCGGAGCCGCGATACCCGGAAGACACGCCGAGGGGAGATGTCGGCTCCCTCGGCGTGGACCAGGTGAGATGCCGGCGCCTCGTTCTAAGGTAAGTATCTCATAATGAGCTAGTATGCGGTGCATACTAGCTCATTATGCCTTTTCCCTTGCAGGTGTAAAAAAAAAAAAAAAAATGACAGCGGGTATACAACCGCTTTAATATTGGCAACGTGCTCACCCAGTCTAGTCTGCAACATACGTATAGTGCGTCATATGTACTGAAGCCCACAGGGGCACCGAATGATGTATACAACATTCTTGGTAGAGCACGTAATGAACGGTTTGATAGGAAATGTTTCCTGAGTCGAGGTGGACTGAAGGGACTTGGTTCTCCTACTCCTATTGGTATTTAAGCTGCAAATTGGACATTTCCTACAAGGGGAGAAACCCCCTATGTTCTGAAAAAAAGAGAGTTGTTTTGGAGGGTCCACCACATTAGGAGCTATCTGTAATTTCAATGGAGGGATCCCTCTATAAACCACTTGAGGCATGTCAGGTAGGTTTGATCTCAAAACCCTATCACCTTTTAGTACAATAATTAGGGGGTGGGGCATTCGTTTGTAGGCGTGGCTTAGAAAAAAAATAGAAGTGTGGGGCGCGAAGCGTGCTGCGGGGAAAACGGGCGCGGCTTACGTGAACAGTGGGTGTGGCTTAAATGGGCGTGGCTCAAGAGGGTGTGATTAGAGTCTGAGATGAATGAGGGATGGAGAGGGAAAGGGGGAGAAGGAAAGGGGGAGAGGGGGAAAGGGGGAGAGGGGGAAATGACGGGACAGCAGCCCCAGATCCTACACAATAGAAATATGTGTATTCTAGAAAGTTTAACAATCAGCAGATAAAGATACTCCAAACGCCTGGTGTTAGCTCTTCAATCATCCCGGCACAATGGTTGTTATGGTGTCAGGATGATTAAAGCGCATTATTTCTATTATTACATTGTAATATAAAATTAAATCATTCAACTCACCATAATGCCGAATCAGTGGGATCCCTAAGCGTGTCACTAGCTACGTCGCCTGCCACCAGCAGAGTCTGTCCTTGCATCAGGTGCCCCCAGCAGAGCCTGTCCTTGCATCAGGTGCCCCCGGCAGAGTCTGTCCTTGCATCAGGTGCCACCAGCAGAGTCTGACCTTGCATCAGGTGCCACCAGCAGAGTCTGTCCTTGCATCAGGTGCCACCAGCAGAGTCTGTCCTTGCATCAGGTGCCATCAGCAGAGTCTGTCCTTGCATCAGGTGCCCCCGGCAGCGTCTGTCCTTGCATCAGGTGCCACCAGCAGAGTTTGTCCTTGCATCAGGTGCCACCAGCAGAGTCTGTCCTTGCATCAGGTGCCATCAGCAGAGTCTGTCCTTGCATCAGGTGCCCCCGGCAGAGTCTATCCTTGCATCAGGTGCCACCAGCAGAGTCTGTCCTTGCATCAGGTGCCACCAGCAGAGTCTGTCCTTGCATCAGGTGCCCCCAGCAGAGTCTGTCCTTGCATCAGGTGCCACCAGCAGAGTCTGTCCTTGCATCAGGTGCCATCAGCAGAGTCTGTCCTTGCATCAGGTGCCCCCGGCAGAGTCTGTCCTTGCATCAGGTGCCCCCGGCAGAGTCTGTCCTTGCATCAGGTGCCCCCGGCAGAGTCTGTCCTTGCATCAGGTGCCCCCGGCAGAGTCTGTCCTTGCATCAGGTGCCACCGGCAGAGTCTGTATAGACCCCTTCAGCGCAGACCCCCCTCCATCAGTGCAGACCCCCCTCCATCAGTGCAGACCCCCTCCATCAGTGCAGATCCCCTCCATCAGTGCAGATCCCCTCCATCAGTGCAGACCCCCTCCATCAGTGCAGACCCCCTCAGTGCAGACCCCCTCCATCAGTGCAGATCCCCTCCATCAGTGCAGACCCCTCCATCAGTGCAGACCCCCCCTCAGTGCAGCCCCCCCTCTATTAGTGCAGTACCCCCTCAGTGCAGCCCCCCTCTATTAGTGCAGACCCCCTCAGTGCAGCCCCCCTCGATTAGTGAAGCCCCCCCTCTATTAGTGCAGACCCCCCTCTATTAGTGCAGAC
This sequence comes from Lithobates septentrionalis, assembly GCA_037952835.1. Lineage (NCBI taxonomy): Eukaryota > Metazoa > Chordata > Amphibia > Anura > Ranidae > Lithobates > Lithobates septentrionalis. Next base: position 1,022,810 of record JBBDGP010002320.1, read on the forward strand.
CCCACTCAATTAGTGCAGCACCCCCCCTCAGTGCAGCCCCCCTCTATTAGTGCAGACCCCCCCCCTCAGTGCAGCCCCCCCTCTATTAGTGCAGACCCCCCCTCAGTGCAGCCCCCCCCGATTAGTGTAGCCCCCCTCAGTGAAGCCCCCCCTCTATTAGTGCAGACCCCCCCCCTCAATGCAGCCCCCCCCCCCCCGCTCAGTGCAGGAGCGGCCGGCCGGTGTTCTGCCGAGAAAGTTCCCCTCGGCAAGTAAGGACCCCCTGTACTGCGCAGGCGCATCGCTTGCGCAGTACGGGGCTGGGGAACTTTTCGGCTAGACACGGCGACAGCGGCGCCATGTCTTCTGCTTCAGTGGAGAGGGAAGGGGCTGTGCAGCTAAAGAAGCCGCTTCATTGGCTGCACGGATCAAGCCCCCTTCCTCTCTCCACTGACTTACTCAACACTAGGGGAAAGATCGAGCGGCGGCGCCGGCTGCCATTTTGCTGGAGCCAGCTGCTCCAAAAAGAAAAAAAACAACATTCCCGATTTTCCTTAGGCAAAATCCCGATTCGGGACAGCCTCCAATCGGGACGAGGGTCCCAAAATCGGGATTGTCCCGGGAAAATCGGGACTGTTGCCAACTATGTTCATGGTTTCTTGCACCGGGTGCCCTGAAGGTTCTAGTTATGCCCCTGGCCCCACCTACTTCTGCCCACAGGACCAGTGCCAAGCTACAAAGAGGTAATGCCCACTTTCTTATATGATAGCATTTGCCTAAAGTGGTAGTAAATCGCCAGAAAAAAAAAAAAGGGGCCCATCTGCAGGTTTAAGTCATAAGGGACCCCTCCCCGCCACCTTCCCCAGCTCTGCTGACTGCCCAGAGTCCAGAACAAAGCCGAAATCGGCTTTAATCAGGCCTCCGATGTAGTAACCCGGAAGCGACGTCACAACATCACTTCCAGTTTACTCGGCAACCAACAGCACCGAGTTAGAAAAATCGAAGGTATTCAAAAATGCAGATTTTGGCATTTTGAATACTTGGAAGTGCAGAGGAGGGGTTTGGTGTCTTGTAGACTCCAGATCCCTCCATAAAGGGTACCTGCCGCAATAACAACAATAAAATTGACAGCAATAAAAGTGATCAGAATTTTTTTTTAAAGGAACAAGGTAAAAAAAAAATTTAATTTTTTTTAAAGCGCCCCCGTCCCCATACACCAAAGAACACGCATATGTCACGCCCGCCCGCAAATGTAAACAGTGTTAAAATCACACATGTGAGGTATTGCCATGATCGTTAGAGCGAGAGCAATAATTCTAGCAAAAGACCTCCTCTGTAACTCTAAACTGGTAACTGCTAAAAAAATGTAAACTTCGCCTATGGAGATTTTTAAGTACCGTCGTTTGTGGCCTTTCCACGTGTGCCTGCAATTTTACAGCGGAACATGTTAGGTATCTATTTACGCGGCGTAACATCATCTTTCACAATATGCAAAAAAATGGGCTAACATTGCTGTTTCCTTTTTTTAAATTTAGTGATGTGTATTTTTTCACCCAAACAATGCGTTTGAAAGACTGCTGTGCAAATAGCGTGTGACATAAAATATTGCAATGACCACCATCTTATTCTCTAGGGTCCATGCTAAAAATATATATATATATATATAATTTTGGGGGATTTTAAGTAATTTTCTAGCAAAAAATACTTATTTTAACTTGTAAACAGCAAGTTTCAGAAATAGGCTTGGTCTTGAAGTGGTTAAAAAGTTGACTTTACTTCCACTTTAACCACTTCAGCTCTGAAAAGTTTAACCCCCTTCATGACCAGGCCATTTTTTGTGATACGACACTGCGTTATTTTAACTGACAATTGTGAGGTCGTGCGACGCTGTAGCTATAAAACATATCCAATAAAAAAATAATTTCTTTATCAATTTAGGCCAATATGTATTCTGCTACATATTTTTGTTAAAAAAATCCCAATAAGCGTATATTGATTGGTTTGCACAAAAGTTATCGCATCTACAAACTATAGATATATTTTTTTATATTTATATTTTTTTATATTATATTTTTATTGAATTATTTTTTACTAGTAATGGCGGCGATCAGTGACTTATAGCGGGACTGCTATATTGCGGCGGACAGTGGGGACACTGACAGTTTTGAAACTTTTTGGGGACAAGTGACACTGATACAGTGCTAAAAAATATGCACTGTCACTGTACTAACGACACTAGCAGGGAAAGGGCTAACATCAGAAGCGATCAGAGTTAAATGTGTGCCTGACCAGTGTTTTACTACTGTGGGGGAGGTGCTTGTACTAGGAGAAGGCATGGATCGTTCCCCCTGCTTAGCTGACACAGGATTCGTGTCTTCTATAGAGACATGCTGGGGTTCTGCCTGTGTACCGAAGCATCAGTGGGTGCTGGCCGACATCGAGTAAGCCATACCCGCCAATCAGCTCCCGCTGTGTCTAATCACAGCGGGAGCAGGCTGCCGGTGGTGCACACCCCAGACCTGGAAGCCACTGTGTATATATAGTATACAGTCGGTAAGCGGTTAAGTTTCCCACCCTTGTAGCTAGTTATTGGTCTACCATATGTATGCTGCCATGTTGGCGCCAGTAAAACAGAAAATCAATTACCACTAGTGGCGGCCCCTAATGCAGGGCGCAGGGGTGCCGCCACCTTATCCATGCCTCTGGCCTTCTAATCTTGGATTCCAATGGGGTTTTTTGTTTTTTTGAAGCACGTGATTAGAGCCTGAGGCTCTAATAGGCTTCAAAAAAGGGTTGGCTAGGGACGCAGAGCACTGTGCCCTGAGCCCACCCAGTTGTGTGACAATAGCGAATTAATAATCACTATTGCCTTCCTGATTCTCCTCCAGGCCTGTCAGGAAGCGGGTCCTGAGACCTGTCACCTGATTGGCCGAAAGGAGAAGCGATCCTATTGGCCTAGGAGGAGACGTGCGTCAGAGGTCGCCGTGATGCAGAGGAGACGCAGGGGAAGCCCTGCCCGCGACCTAGATGGGGTAAGTGTGAGGCTGCTAATCAACTGACTGTGCATTGTTTGCCCCCCCTCCCCCCAGAAAATATACCACCAGCCGCCACTGATTACCACAATTTTCCTTTCCTGGTGCCAATTAGGGATGAGCCGAACACCCCCTGGTTCGGTTCGCAGCAGAACATGCGAACAGGCAAAAAATTTGTTCGAACACGCGAACACGTTAAAGTCTATGGGACATGAACATGAATAATCAAAAGTGCTAATTTTAAGGCTTATATGCATGGTATTGTCAAAAAAAGTGTTTGGGGACCCGGGTCCTGCCCCAGGGGACATGTATCAATGCAAAAAAAAGTTTTAAAAACAGCCGTTTTTGTTGGGAGCAGTGATTTTAATAATGCTTAAAGTGAAACAATAAAAGTCAAATATTCCTTTAAATTTCGTACCTGGGGGGTGTCTATAGTATGCCTGTAAAGGGGCGCATGTTTCCCATGTTTAGAACAGTCCGAGAGCAAAATGACATTTCTAAAGTAAAAAAAAGTCATTTAAAACTACTCGCGGCTATAATGAATTGTCCGCCCTTCAGGTCTGGTATGGATATTAAGGGGAACCCCGCACCAAATTTTTTTTAAAAATGGCATTGGGGTCCCCCTCAAGATTTTGAGGGGAACCCCGTGCCAAAATTAAAAAAAAAAGTTGTGGGGGTCCCCCCAAAGATCCATACCAGACCCTTATCCGAGCACGCAACCTGGCAGGCAACAGGAAAAGAGGAGGGACGAGAGAGCGCCCCCCTCCTGAACCGTACCAGGCCACATGCCCTCAACATGGGGAGGGTGCTTTGGGGTAGCGGCCCCCCCAAAGCACCTTGTCCCCAACCCTTGCCCGGTGGTTGTGGGTGTCTGCGGGCGGGGGGCTTATCAGAATCTGGAAGCCCCCTTTAACAAGGGGACCCCCAGATCCCGCCCCCTAATGTACAAATGTACCCCTACCATTTCACCAAAAAATTGTGAAAATGGTAAGTCATCTTCTTCTCTCGCTCCGACAGACCGAAAAAGCAAAAAAAAAAAGCTGCACGCCGCCACCGATCTGCCTCCATGGGAGACACCCGCCGTAATGACCAGCCTCTCAGGTGACAGTTCTTTTATAACTGAGGGGGGGGCCACACGATGACGTTGCCGGGTGACCCTGCCCCCTCTAATGCTATGGGGAAGCCATAGGGATGTCCCCGTGTGTCAGAGGGGGGCGGGGTCACCCAGCGATGTCATCGTGTGGCCCCGCCCTCAGTTATAAAAGAACTGTCACCTAAGAGGCCGGTCATTACGGCGGGTGCCTCCCATGGAGGCAGATCTGTGACGGCGTGTGGCTTTTTTTTTTCGGTCCGTCGGAGCGAGAGAAGAAGATGAATGGACTTCGTGGGACACTTTTATTTTTTTATTTTTTAATAAAGGACTTGTCCCAAGGCGTGTATTGTCGTTTTTACTATATTCACACTTTTTTTGTGAAATGGTAGGGGTACATTTGTACCCCGTTACCATTTCAAACGGGGGGGCCGGGATCTGGGGGTCCCCTTGTTAAAGGGGGCTTCCAGATTCCGATAAGCCGGGCAAGGGTTTTGGGGATGAGGCCCTTGTCCCTATCAACATAGGGACAAGGTGCTTTGGGGGGGCCGCTACCCCAAAGCACCCTCCCCATGTTGAGGGCATGTGACCTGGTACGGTTTAGGAGGGGGGGCACTCTCCCCCCCTCTTTTCTTGTGGCCTGCCATGTTGCATGCTCGGATAAGTGTCTGGTATGAATTTTTGGGGGGACCCGCACGCCATTTTAAAAAAAATTTTTGGCACGGTGTTCCCCTCAAAATCCATACCAGACCTGATTGAGGGGGACCCCCACGCCATTTTTTTTTACATTTTGGCACTGGTTCCCCTTAATATCCATACCAGACCTGAAGGGCCTGGTATGGAATTTGGGGGGACCCCCACGCAATTTTTTTTTAAATTTTGGTTCGGGGTTCCCCTTAATATTCGTACCAGACCCAAAGGGCCTGGTAATGGACTGTGGGGGAATCCCATGCCGTTTTTTTCAATGACTTTTATGTGTATTGCCAGGTCCGACAATTAATTATAGCTGCAAGTACTTTTAAATTACTTTTTTTCCTTTAGAAATGTCATTTTGCTCTCGGACTGTTCTAAACACAGGAAACATGCGCCCCTTTACAGGCATACTATAGACACCCACCAGGTACAAAATTTAAAGGAATATCTCACTTTTATTGTTTCACTTTAAGCATTATTAAAATCGCTGCTCCTGAAAAAACTGCCGTTTTTAAAACTTTTTTTTGCATTGATACATGTCCCCTGGGGCAGGACACAGCTCCCCAAACACTTTTTATGACAATACCATGCATATAAGCCTTAAAAATTAGCACTTTTGATTACTCCCATAGAGTTTTAATAGGTGTTCCGCGGCTTTTGAATTTGCCGTGAACACCCCAAATTGTTCGCTATTCGGCGAACACCCGATGTTCGAGTCGAACTTACGTTCGATTCGAACATCGAGCTTATTCCTAGCGCCAATCCATGCCAGCATATTAAACCCAACCAGTTCGTTCCTAGTAAAGCACAGGGTGTAGGCAGTAACTCTTTATAGATTTGCACTAATCCTGTGGGTGGAAGGAGGCAGGACTACTTGCCAGTAAAGATGAGCTTCGGCGTGTTCAAACACTCCACGTGCAGAGCTCACCAGGAAGTTGTCACTGCGCTGCGCTAATCACAGGCAGTGAGACATTTCCCGATCTCTGCAGCCGCGCATTGGGACAATGTCTCACTGCCTGTGATTAGCACAGCGCAGTGCCGACTTCCTGGCGGGCTCTGCACGTGGAGTGTGTGAACACGCCGGAGCTCATCCTTACTTGCCATCAGGAAAGGAAAATTACGGTAATAACTGATACAATTTTCCATTTTTAAGCGCAGTCCATTGCCCCGCACTTGCGTGGCCGACAATTGAATTTTTTTAGATTTTTGTGTGAGGCCACATTCACACCTGTATGTGCCAGGAATGCCCGAAAAATGTGCATTATTCTCACCCCAAAACATAGCTAGGAAAAACACGCTATTAAAAAAATGTGCGAAGTTCACAGCCCAAAAATGGTGTGCACGCTTCTTTTGGTGAGTTTGTTGTTTCAAGTGAATGGGCTGTACTTATGCTGACCTGCAAGAAATGCGGTAGCGTGAAGTACAGGTGTGAATGGGGCCTAAGTTGATCTGCACCCATTTCCAAATGACCTAAACTTTAAAATAGGCCTATAACCCGCTCATATAGCAAAGACGCCGGAAATGGCTGTGAATACAGCCTGTAGACACCATGCTGCACACACTATTGCAACCTGCTAGATGAGGCAGGTCCTTTCAGCTATGTAAACTACTACCAAATATAGACTGTGTATAAAAAAAAAAAATCCGTCACTATTAGTTATTGTATAATTATCTGTAGTGTATTTACAACCATTCTGTAGAGAAACACCGGTGCACAGAGCTCGTCTCTCTGTACCGTGACGACATCTACGGATCTGCCAGGACCTGTAGCCCAGCCTGAGCCGCCCTGGAGACACTGTAGAGCAGCCTGGCATTGTCTGAACGGCTTCTTCCTAATCCTGGAGAGGAGAGACTGTCCCATCTGTGTACACAGGTCAGGGAGGCTTCATCATCAGTGTGTGATCTTCTCCATCACCTCCTATTGTCCTGTCATATGACCCCCGCCCTAGGTGGACTCTATACCTCTGCTAATGATGGCCTCCTCTCTTTGGGCCAGTTCACATGCAGTCCAGGGTGTTTTTATTCCTGCATCAAAAACACAAGGAAAGGAGATTATATGGTTTTCAATGGCATCGTTCCCACCAGTGCTTGCAGTTCCAGTTCCAGAAAAAAAAAAAAAGTAGAACATGCTGCATTTTTCCTGTACTGGAATGCTGTAAAACGCATCAAAAATGCACTGAAACACACGTCCTTATTTAAAGGGATTGTAAAGCCTCGTGTCTTTTCACCTTAATGCATCCTATGCATTAAAGTGATTGTAAAAGATCTTTTTCTTTTTTAACCCTTTCATGACTAAGCCTATTTTTGAAATTTGGTGTTTACAAGTTAAAATCCGTATTTTTTGCTAGAAAATTACTTAGAACCCCCAAACATTATATATATATATATATATAATTTTAGCAGAGAATCTAGAGAATAAAATGACGCATGTTGCAATATTTTATGTCACACGGTATTTGTGCAGCGGTGCTTTAAATGCAACTTTTTGGGAAAAGGGACACTTTCATGAATTTAAAAAAAACCAAACAGTAAAGTTAGCCCAATTTTTTTGTATAATGTGAAAGATGATGTTACGCTGAGTAAATAGATACCAAACATGTCACGCTTTATAATGGCATGCACTCGTGGAATGGTGACAAACTATGGTACCTAAAAATCTCCATAAGCGACACTTACATTTTTTTTTTACAGTTACCAGGTTGGAGTTACAAGGGAAGTTACCAGGTTGGAGTTACAGCTGCGGGCATCATCTCAGTATAACCTATAGTTGCCACCTCATCCCTTTAAACCCGAACATATATTAATTACACAGGTTCTGTGGCTGATTAAGGTGGTAATTAAACTCACTTGGTGCCTTATATGCATTTAATTAGCCTCAGAACCTGTGTAATTCAAAGGTGTTCGGTTTTAAAGGGATGAGGTGGCAACTCTAGTATAACCCCAGAAAACCGAGTACGCACATCTACGTACACTCAGTGGGAAGGGGTTAAATAACAAACACATCATACTTCCACTGTGCAGTTCATTTTGCACAGAGTGGCCCCCACATCATCCTCTTCTGGGGTACCCCGGCAGATGTCGCGGCTCCTCCCCACATCAGATAGTCCCCTAGGAGAAGTGCTCTCCCGAGGGGGGTTACCTTGCGGGCACGTTCCCGAGTCCAGCATAGACACGAATGCCGCCCCCGCCCCCCGTGTCATTGGATTTGATTGACAGCAGCAGGAGCCAACGGCTGCGCTGCTATCAATCTATGCAATCAAGAGCCGGGACCCCGTGGAGAGAGGGACAGCGCGTCCCCGCCGAAGAGATGAAGGGGGTCAGGTAAGTAAAACTGGGGGCCGGGGACTGCCAGGTGGGTTTTTTTTTTCACCTTAATGCATAGGATGCATTAAGGTGAAAAAACATGAGGGTTTACAACCCCTTTAAGGTGAAAAAACACCTGGCAGTCACCGGCCCCCCCAGCCCCCCCGTTTAACTTACCTGAGCCCTGGAATTTCACCTGGCGGAGATACGCTCTTCCTTTGCCCGAGGTTCTCGGCTCTTGTTTGGATAGATTGATATCAGCGCAGCCATTGGCTGCCGCTGCTGTCAATCAAATCCAATGACGCAGGCACCGGGGCCGAGTCTGGCATTCGTGTCTATAGACACAAATGCTGGACTCGGGAGTGCGCCCACAAGGTAACCCCCCAGGAGAGCGCTTCTCCTAGGGGGTTAAGCGGAGGAGCCAGCAGAGCCGCCGAGGGACCCAAGAAGTGGATGTTCGGGGCCACACTGTGCAAAACCAACTGCACAGTGTAGGTAAGTATGACGTGTTTGTTATTTAAAATGTATAAAACGCAAACCTTTACAATCACTTTAAGGTAAGAAAAGAAGAGGGGTAAAAAATGCAGCGGAACACATCAAAAACACACATGCAGAAAAGCATCTGGAACACATCCTGACTGCATTTCTATGGTGTGAACAATGCAGGTTATTGTTCAGGAAACAAATGGTTGTATTGCCCAGCAGGCTGGGACTTTCATACCTTCATAATACATGTTATATGATGGGATTTATGGTGAAGTGTCCAAGGCATAACTTTTTTTTTTCACTTTGGATAGAGTGAAGGGAGGGTGTAACCCCCTGTCAGGATTTTTTTTGTCATCTGTGTCCCATTGGGTAGATTTCCCTTCACATCCTTTCTTCTAGCCAAAACAGGAAGTGATCAGGAATCCTCAGAACTAGTGTCTACATTGGAAGATTTCCCCTCCAATCCCAAAATGTTTGATTTTCTATCACTTTCATTTGATAATGATAAACAGGACAAACAAAGGGGGCAAATCTCCCTAATTGGGGGCACAGACAGCAAAAAAAAAAAACTGGCAGGTGTTCCAAATCCCTCTCTACTATCCAAAACTAACAGAAAAAAAAGTTTTGCTTTTAGTTATACGTTTTGAATAGAGTACCAAAACCATATGATATGAGGTCAAACCTTCCTTAAAATTTTCAATTTGTATGCAATCAGGTAGGCCCCTACACTACATGGTTTTGGATAGGCCACTTTCACACTGAGGCGCTTTACAGGCTGGGGCGGTGCGCTTGTGGGACGTTAAAAAAAGTCCTGCAAGCAGCATCTTTGAGGCTCTTTAGGAGCGGTGTATACACCACACCCAAAGTGCCCCTGCCCATTGAAATCAATGGGCAGCGCCGCCGAAACCCCCGCTAGCGACCGAAAAAGGATTAAAAGCGCCCTTCTAGCGGCCGAAAAGTGCAGCTAAAGCGCCAACGCCCCAGTGTGAAAGTGCCCTAAATCTAAAGGAAATCGGACAACAAAAGTTGTATAGTGTGTATGGGGTCTAAGGGAGGGTTATAACCCCAGTCAGTTATACACCACTTCTAAAGTGCTCCTGCCCATTGAAATCGATGGGCAGCGCCGCCAAAACCCCCCCGCTAGCGACCGAAAAAGGGTTAAAAGCGCCCCACTAGTGACCGAAAAGCGCAGCTAAAGCGCCAACGCCCCAGTGCGAAAGTGCCCTAAATCTAAAGGAAATCGGACAACAAAAGTTGTATAGCGTGTATGGGGTCTAAGGGAGGGTTATAACCCCTGTCAGGATATTTACACCACTTCTAAAGTGCCCCTGCCCATTGAAATCAATGGGCAGCGCCGCCGAAACCCCCCTGCTAGCGACTGAAAAAGTGTTAAAAGCCTCCCGCTAGTGGCCGAAAAGCGCAGCTAAAGCGCCAACGCCCCAGTGTGAAAGTGCCCTAAATCTAAAGGAAATCAGACAACAAAAGTTGTATAGTGTGTATGGGGTCTAAGGGAGGGTTATATAACCCCAGTCAGGATTTTTCTCAAATCGTCTTCCAGGGCAGCATCCGAGAGATCGGCTCCTCCTCCCTAAAACAGGAAACACATTAGTCCACCATTATAAATTTCATTTCTTACCTGCGTGCCTCAGTTGTTTGTGTTTCCTCCGGACCCACAGGAGCTGCAAGAAACGTTTGTTATTTTTACTTCTGTCTCTGTGCTTGTTGCAGGAGACCCCCTGCCAGCATCCCATACAGCCCGACAGGCCTTGGGAGGGCGAGCAGGGGCAGCAAATCCTGAGCAGTATTGCTCTGCCTGAGATTTCACACCTACTGAGGGGTCTGCAATCATCCCCCCAGGCTGCAAGAAGGCACTGTCATCTCCCCCATGCTGCTGCACTAGGGCCTACCGCACTTTTTCTGGGAATCTCCTCCAGCCTCTATATGTATACAAAGGAGGGGAATGGTACCTAACCCCCCCGCCACAGGCTGGCGCCACGCCGGTCCGGTAGGTCATCTTTACTTTCATTTTCTTCCCCTTTTTTTCCCTGGTTTTCCTTACGAAAAATATAGGGTACTGACATGTTTAGGTTTTGACATGTTGGGTATGTATTTACTCGGTGCAACCTCCGCTTTTATATTTTACCAACAAAATTGGGTAAGTTATTGCATATTTGTGCCCCCTAAAATTAACTTTTAATGTGTTTTTTTTTTTTTTACTGAAAGACCTTTGCAGTAATATCGTATTACATAAAAAATTGGATCTACTGCTGCTACACTGCTCATCCACTCTGCAGAGTAGGTGAGCATCATGGGAAATGTAGTTCCAAAACATCTGGGGTGCCAAGGTTCACCATCGCTGCTCTAGGGTGTCTGCTTTCAAAAAATATATGTTTGGGGGTTTTATGTAAACTTCAGGCCTAAAATGATTTTTTTTTAAATGTCTGCAAAAATGGCTCTGGCTGTCAAAGGGTTAAAGGATAAGTTAACCTTGGAGAACTTGTTACGTGTTCTACCCGATTTATTAGTTGAAAAAAATAAAATGTCTCCCAACTTTTTTAGCTGGCTCCTAGATTCAAAACAAATTTGTCAAGCCATGTCTTAATGTTTATTACTCTGAAGCACTCTGGCTTTGAACTCCTAGCCATGATCAGAGTTTATCTTCATGGATCTGGCCGCAGGAAAAACGGCCATTTGACTGAACACTGTAGGCTATTGCACTTTGCACTGCCCTATTAATACTGAGCTCCAGGCAAGCAGCTAAATACTTGAAATGCCTACAGTATATGGGAACTGTTTACCTACCCAGGGAATTCTAATTCTGGTCAGCCAGTTTTGTGATTAAGACACGACTACGAGAGAATACAACTTCAAAAGCAGCACAGATTGGTCAAGTACACAAGCCTAGTTTACTGGTTTGGATTATGGGCATGTATGCTTAGACATTATGAAGGTGTTGGTGCAAGTAGGAGGCAAGAGAAGGCAGAAGAAAAGAATGGGTATTTAGATGGTTCTATGGGCTGCGGGCTGTAGCGTATAAAGGAATACAATTCTCTAAACTATAAGAAAAAGAGAACTGTTCTACTGACGGTATGGGGTTACAGCTGCATCACATTCCAAATTAACATTTAAATAACCAAGGAAGAGTAGGCAGGGATTTTTACGGTGCAATTGAAATCCACAAGCAAAAAAATTATATAAAATACTCCAATTTTATTTTGAACAAAGATTAAAAATTGTACATGTATACACACTTTACAAGGTATAAAACAGTGATTTAAGCCCTATGATGTTGTATAATTGATGGTCCTAAACACATTAATCTCTTCTACATGTTTCGCCAAAACTGGCTTCTTCAGGAAGTATTAATTTCAGGAGTACAAATACCATGACATAGCCTCCAGAGATTTCACCTAGATGGAATGAGGGGCTGCAGCCGAAAGGAAATACAGTACCCCTAAAGGCAGGGGGTTATAATAATAAAATGCGGTATAATAATCCTTACTTTCAGCCCTGAGACTGTTATATTCAGCTTTCATTGACTATCATTGCTGAAAATAATGTTTTTTGTGGCAAATAATTACAGCTTAGTCTATGGAGCTTCATTTATAACGCTATATATCCACTATACACTGCAAAGTTACTTCACATTGTGACCCAACATTTTACAGCCCATTCATAAAATGTGGGTTGTGTTGTGGAGCCTGCGGTGTCTTGGAGATTTAATATATAAGAACACCACTATCCCTCTACATCTGCAGTTGCACTTGTGCAAAACGTCTCAGCAATCTCCACTATCCTGGAACAATTTTCCACATGGCTTGTGGCTTTTTCCGTGCCCGGTGATGCTGTCAGGGCATAAATTGGTAAAAATTTAAGCCGTATATAGCCAACATTACTCTTTCATACCATATATGCAGCAAAGAGACCGCTATGAGGAGTACTGTATATTTGGTATCCAGTGTTGGCCAAGGGTTTAACCACTTCAGCTCCTGAAGATTTTATTTCCCTTCCTGAAAAGACCATTTTTTTGCTATTCGGTACTTCGCTACTTTAACTGGTAATTGCGCGATCATGCAACGCTGTTCCCAAATACAATTAATGTAATTTTTTTCCCCACTAATAGAGCTTTATTTTGGTGGTATTTGATTAGCACTGCATTTTTTTATCTTTTGTGCTACCCTGTTTCCCCGAAAAATAGACCTAGCGTGATTGTCAGTGATGGCTGCAATATAAGCCTTACCCCCCAAATAAGCCCTTCCCTGTTTCCCCGAAAATAAGCCCTACCCTGAAAATAAGACCTACAAGGACTTTAACTAGGGCTTATTTGGGGGGTATGGCTTATATTGCAGCCATCACCGACAAACACGCTAGGTCTTATTTTCAGGGAAACTGGGTATAAACAAAAAAGACAGGAAAAAAAACAATATTTTTTACTTTCTGCTGCAAAACATATTCAATAAAAAAAGAAAAAAAAAAATGTCTCCATAAATTTTGGCCAAAATGTAGTGGTGCACCAAAATGAAAATTGTTGACTGAAACCTATAATTCAGATTAGAAACACACAGAGAGTTCACTCTGTACAGAGCCCTGTGTTATTTGTCAACATAGGGTTCTGGGCTGTGATTGGTTACAGACAATCAGCAGGTCCTGGCCATGAATCATTGGCTGGGACTTGCTGACAGGCTCCTGCTGTGTACAATCGCAGCAGATGTTGGCAGGTGTGTGCCCTAAACATGAAAGCAGGCAGCAACGTACGGCGGATGGGCAGTCTGCATTTGTTTAAAATTTGAGCAAAACAGGACTTTCAGAATATGTTAACTCCAGGTATATGGGGGTGGGCGGGTGAAGAAAAAGGAGGAGGGAAAGGGGGTGTGAGGGGAACATTAGGAAAAGAAGGAGTAAGAGGCCAAGTGTTCCTTATTAGGAGAAAAAGTACAGATTCAGAACGATAGATAGAGCCTCTCGCCCAGGGAATCTGGACAGGTCAGCCAGGTTGCGAGACCTCCCGAAGATAGGCATCGATGTATATGAAATGTTGCCAAAGTCTCCAGGTGTCACAAAAGATCTCCTCCCGGTTGACATTTTTGATTTTGGGTTTAATACCACTTTCATTTTTTTTTTTTATTTGTTTCCATTCTACTTGCTTCATGGTCCCCAAGTAAGTGGAGCACAATGGACATTTGTAATGGCCGTACACACGATCCGAATATCGTACGAAAACTCGTCCGAGGAAGAATCGTACGATTTTCGGATCATGTGTACACTACTGTCAAGAACTGATCACAACGGTTCATCCGATATTATTCGATCGGACAAGCACGAAAATTTTCCTCCTACGATACCAGATCGTACGATTTTCATTTGGTCAGTATAGTTGTCGTCCGAACATACAATACAAATACATTACAACACATGACATCACTTCCGATTTTTTTTTTCTGTCTGAGAATTTTTCGTGACTTTATTTACCTATTCAATTCTTACTTGCGACTATTAAGCGAAAAAGGTTGTACAATCTGTCGTACGATATTCGGATTGTGTGTACGGGCCTTAAGGAACCTTGCTGTGCCTTTATAAATGAGCTTTTTTTGTAAAGTAGCGGTGTGGCCGGAGTGCGACTTTATTAATGGACTTTTCCATTTTACTATATCTTTTTCTTGTTTCAGGTTGTTGGGTCCTAATGGCCGCTGTAGACAGCTTTCATCTTTTATATCGGGAGGTGGCAAGGTCTTGTCACAACCACTTTGAGTTTCTGGCAGTGGTGGGAGCTCTGTACACAGCAAGGAAAGGCGTCAGTATTTTGTATGAGTGCTACAGTGTGGTCAGACTTCATGTCACTCCACATATCCTCAGAAGGAGAGACCTGGTCAAACAGTATGGAGAATGGGCAGTTGTCACTGGTAAGTGAGCCACACAACAAGGACATTTCACTAAAGAGTGAAGGTTATTTTTATTTTTTTCAAATGTTTTATTGAGCGACACAAAGGCCATCACATACATAGTACCATCCATCATTAGTAAAGATTGGGGTTCATTTACCAATACTAGAGAGTGCAAAATCTGGGGCAGCTGTGCATGGTAGGCAATCAGCTTCTAACTTCACTTTACTTAATTAAGCTTTGACAGTAAAACCTGGAAGCTGATTGGTATCTATGAAGAGCTGCACCAGATTTTGCACTCTCCAGTTTTAGTAAATCCACCCCATTGACTCCATGTAGGGAGAAATACAGAAACAAGCATCATTAACAGTTTGGGTCAAAACACTAACCCATCAAAGAGGCTCAACCAATAAATGAGCAGAAAGGACCCAACAGATGATGACATTTAACAACATAATATACAGTTTAGGAATAAGAGAGGTTAGAAGGCCGACAATTGGATGATCCACTCCAGCCATAGCCTGGGGAGTAGCAAGGACCAGGCATAGGTAAAGTGTGCAGTAAATGCAGACTTAAGCCTGGTACATGTCACATAAGATCAGAAAGAGACTTGAAAAACTTAACATAAATAAGTCACCGGGACCAGATGGCTTGTACCTGAGGGTCCTTAAGGAGCTCAGTCAAGTCCTAATTTTTACGAAGAGTCTACTGACTGGTATGGTACCAGCTGATTGGAGAAAAGCCAATGTAGCACCAATCTTTTAAATGGACCAAGATATATCCCTGGGAACTACAGACCAGTTAGCCTAACATCAATAGTATGAAAGCTCTTGGAAGGGATGATAAGGGACTATATACAAGATTTTAGTAATGAAAACGGTAACATTAATAGTAATCAGCATGGATTCATGAAAAATTATTCTTGCCAAACAAATCTATTAACCTTCTATGAGGAGGTGAGCTGCCATCTAGGTGAAGGAAGGCTGGTAGATGTAGTGTATCTGGATTTTGCAAAGGCATTTGATACAGTTCCCCACAAATGTTTAGTATACAAGCTAAGGTCTGTCCTGTCGGCATAGACCAAACAGTAAGTACCTGGATTGAAAATTGGCTACAAGGGAGAGTTCAGAGGGTAGTGATAAATGTGGAGTACTCGGAATGGTCCAGTGTGGAAAGTGGGGTCCCTCAGAGTTTTTTCCTGGGACAAATCCTATTTAATTTATTCATAAATGATCTAGAGGATGGGATAAATAGCTCAATCTCAGTATTTGCCGACAATTCTAAGCTAAGCAGGGCAATAGCTTTTCCGCAGGATGTGGAAACCTTGCAAGAAGATCTGAACAAATTAATGGGGTGGGCAACTACATGGCAAATGAGGTTTAATGTAGAAAAATGTAAAATAATGCATTTAGGAGGCAAAAACATGAATGCAATTAGGGGGTGAACCTCTGGGGGAATCTAGGATGGAAAAGGACCTGGGGGTCCTAGTAGATGATAGACTCAGCAACGGAATGCAATGCCAAGCTGCTGCAAGCAAGGCCAATAGAATATTGGCACGCATTAAAAGGGAATTAACTCCAGAGAAAAAACGATTATGCTCCCACTCTACAAGACTCTGGTCCGGTCGCACCTGAAGTATGCCATCCAGTTCTGGGCTCCAGTCCTCAGGAAGAATGTGCTGGAAATGGAGCGAGTACAAAGGGCAACAAAGCTAATAAAGGGTCTGGAGGATCTTAGTTATGAGGAAAGATTACAAGCACTAAACTTATTCTCTCTGAAGAAGAGACGATTGAGAGGGGATATGATTTAAATGTACAAATACCTTACTGGTGAACCCACATCAGGGATACAACTTTTCAGAGATCGCATCGGCTCCGGGGGCGAGCAACGTGAGCGCACCCCTAGTGGCCACAAAAAGAAGCGCCATAACATGACGGAGATTCGCGTAGCCGAGCCATATTGCCGCAGTACAACTGTTGCGGCTTTTCGGCAAGCGGTTAATATGACCTCACTTGATAACTAGCTGAGTTTTAATATAGCAGACTAAAGAGCAGTAGGTGATGACACACAGCAACCAATCAGAACCTACTATTTTCTGATCTGACTACAATAAAATCTAATTGACTTCACTGAGTTACACCATTATCTCATCTGCACATTGAAAATCATTCAGAGTTTTTATTAAGTCACAAATTATATGAAAACAAGTTGTAATTGAATAAAAAGCTCCCACTGAGCGATTTCAGTGTACAGAGGAGATATTTGTTTTTGCATTTTAAAACATCATTGTCCGTTTTGGTCATTCTAGCACCCTATGAACACAAGAATCCACAGAGATTCAGGCTGTCTTTGTACTGGTGACTATTGTTGAGGGTCATAAAGAATGGGAAGTTTATAGTTGTCACCAGCACAGGAGGTGAGAGGAAATCTCTCATTGGGGACAACTGTCTAAGTTTGGGGAGGTGTCCTCTGTGCTTTTTTTATGTGTCTCCTGGAATCTCCCCAATGGGGACAGAGACTGCAACGAAAAGCTGACAGGCTTTTATATATTCCCTACACTATCCTAAACTGAAATAAAATGTGAGATAGAGATCCTTTTAAAAATGTATATCACTGCCACAGTGTACCTATTATAAGCTGTTTGAGAACCCCACTAAATTACTGACATCCTGACAATGACTGAGCAGGATGAGATCTCTCTTGCAGCATTTCAATATGAGTCTGGTATGAACCCCACTGTGTCTGTCTGTCAATGCACTACCCCTTCTGTGCTGTAGCAGAAGATTTTTTTTTCTTCAACTAGCATGCTGGTTCCTATACAGACTGCTTTTCTGCAATTTTAGTTAGATTCAGTATAGATTCAGTCCATACATAAGGACACAAAAGTTTGTATCAGTTGATTTCAGGCTGCTAAATGAAATATGCTTAGTGTTATACTTTGTTTCATTGATAAAAAAAAGATGATGGGATATTTCTGTACAGGAGCCACTGAAATCATTGGAAAGGCATATGCAGAAGAGCTGGCAAGTCGCGGGCTGAATATTATCCTGATCTGCAGTAATAGAGAAGAGCTGCACAATGTCTCAGAGGCCATAGCTGGGACTTATGGAGTCAACACCAGTATCATTTATGCCGATTTCAGCAAGGGACGTGAAGCATATGCTTCCATCGCGCAGCGTCTGAGAGATCTGGATGTGGGTATTTTGGTTAACAATGCCAGGGTGCCGTATGAATATCCACAATGTATTCTGGAGATTCCAGAGGATAAAGTATGGGAGATCATTAATGTCAATGTTGCTGCAGCTGTCATGATGGTGCGTATAGTGGTCCCAGGCATGGCACAGAGGAAGAGAGGAGCCATTGTCAATGTGTCCCCTGGAACTGGATACCGACACAGCGCTATTACTCAAATAGCTTCATCCAAGGTAAAGTATCCAATGTAAAATAAGCAAGGGGCCTAGTTTTGTTTTGTTTTTTACTTACATTGTACAGTGTGCTGAAAGCAGGGACCTCTTGTTATTATCTTGCTGCAGAAGGGTGTTTTTTTCTCATTCATTGATTATGCCAGCTTTTCAACCTAGAGGAACCCTTGAAATAACATTCCGGGCTCAGGAAACCCTGCTAAAAATTACTATAGCTACAATTCATGATACATGAGTGTGAGGGTCAGGGGGAAGAATGTTCATTACACTTGTTGTCATTGGGAAGAATTACCCCCTTACAGAGAGCTAAATGATCTGAGAGGCAGAAATTGCTCATTGCTCAAAGAACCATACACATAGCAACCTCTGGAGGAACCTTAGAATTTCATGGAGAAACCCTGGATTATATAATGTGTTCCAACCTAGGTTGACTAGTGACAGTATGTAAGCCAAATGTTTTTGAAACGTTGTGCCATTTTTGGTGTCCATGATTATCCACGATCTATGTCTCCTTTAGCTTGTACAACCCGTCTAAATCTAAAAAAGGGAGCAGATGCTGCTCCTAACACAAGCCCCTTTGTAATGTGTTTGTTAACCCCCCCAAAAAATAGATTTCCTGGTCCCTTAAAGCAGATTAAACAGCACAGTGCTTGTGCTATGTAATCTGCCCCCCTCTAAATTGTAAAAAAAAAAAAAACCTGCCTGGACCTGCCACTTCCTGTATCCCTTCACTGTACTGACCACAAAAATCAGGGCTGCTGAGCCCTGACCACGGTAGTCAGAGTGCATTCCTCTGTCATATGCAGCTGTCCTCTCTGCTCTCCTCTCTCCCCTTCACCTCCTCCTCTCTGCCTGTCATCTCTGTGTGTCTCCGTCTCTGCCCCCTGCCGCTATTAGTAAAATAAATTCTAAATGGTCCCTGCCAGCCCTTCTTATAGCCTGGCATAGCACCCTGCATTATCTTTTATTAAAAAAAGAGCGTTGTAAATACTGATTTAGCGCGATCTTCAGGCCGGTCATGTGGCTCTCGGCCGGTTTCCAGGGCTGCTGCAGGAGAGGCTGAGCGGCCATGTGATCTCCCTGGCTGACATCAGAGGGAGATCTCGGCCTCACCTGCAGAAGCCATATATCGAATGTATACAGCGGCCGTGAGTCATGTGACCGGCCTGAAAATTGTTCTAAATGGGTATTTAAAACACTTGTAATTTTTATATAAGACTAATATGCAGTGTGCTATGCCAGGCTCTAATAGAGGGTCTGGCAGTGTTTGTGTTATATGGATTAAAAAACACTTTAATTAAAAGCGATCAGTTCTCTGTTCTGCCATGTCTGTGACAGGCAGCACAAAGAATGGAGAGCTGGAGCTGCAGCCTGCATGCGCCAATCTCTCTGGCTGTCCCTGCCCCCTGTTCAGCTCGATGCATAAGAAAGGAGGAGGGTTCTGAATGTATTATTGTTCGGTTCCTTATCTTACTATTTGTAATTTGCAATTTCTTTAATAAAATATTTGAGAGAAAAAAAAAAGAAAGGAGGAGGGTTGTTAACTCTGCAGGTTCTGCTTGTGAAGTGTAATCCCTGCACAAGCAGAGAGAGAGATGTAAGCTGTCTGTCTACTGATGGTTCACATCCCTAATGACAGGTCAGACCTGGCAGGAATCTGTAAATTTTCTATATGTAAAACTGCCATGTTCCCCACTGTTAAATAGGGGCTAATTTCTAATTCACTCTGGTGCAGATAGTCCTTAAAAAGGTTGATCTGCTTAGTTAATGTGGCGCCCGCCACTCCTGACATTTTTTTTTCCACCTTTTTATAATGGCGCAGGAAGTTTGGTTACTTCTTTGGATTGAACAAATTGCCTTTCCTACTTCCTGACGATATATGCTGTGGTATAGTAGCTATTTACAGCTACTGTGACACCTTAAGAGAAACTGGCTGGGCCTTTGTATAAACGTGAGGAGCTTTTTGCACCTCTAGTCCAGCACATACATTTCACATGTTCTTAGTAGATGCACCACAAATATATTTATTTTTGCAGCACATACAATAATACCAAATCACTCTTTTTTTGGTAGTTGTTTGTGCATAAAAACTCTGGTGTAGCAGTGAGGAGCATGATCCAATTTTTGGATTTCATTGCATGCGTTTTGACCAGGCAAAAGTATGGGATCCTCCAGTGACTGCTGTGAAGAGGGGATTGTGGGAGCAGATCCCTCGCAGCAGCAGTGTTCGTTTTGCTCTATATATTTTCGGCTCATAGCTGTATATAAATTTAGCTTCCTGAATCCTTGTAGAACATCTATCCTGCAAAGTGTCCTAACCATTACTACAGTATTGGGCTCCAGCTGTTACTCAGCTTACTGGAGTATAGTAAGAATGGGAGAAGAACTGGGCCATATACTCTGCGCATTGCAATTTTTTTCTGATGTTATTAATGGTAGCAGTGCGTAATTAGTTCCTAACCTGGGATCCTATGTACACAAGCTTTTAAATCTAGTGAACTCAAAAAATATCTGCAATTTTTTTTCTCATTTGACCATTTTGTTAGAGTCTGTGTGGTGATTGGAAGCAGTAATCTCACTGTTTGTATGGACAGGTAAGTGTGGGCGGACATAAAGAGGAAGAAGAGGTAAAGCTTTAAATACACAGAAGAAAAACATATAAGGTGGCTGTTTTACCTGCCGATGGATTTGTGTTTGTGCCCATCCAGTCCTGCAATTAACAAAGCATGGCCCTGTCTGGCAGGGTTGAAGACTCAAATTTTCTCTCCTGTACTTATGTACTTACAGGTCTTGTCATTGTCATAGCCAGTGACCTGACAGTAAAAAGGGAAGGAAAATACTGGTGAGCTCATCTCTGCCACACAGCTGTCTCCTCCTATCAGCATGCTTCTTGTTAGCACATGAGCGCTGTGGTACAACTGACTAGCTCCTTGTGCTGCTTCTCCCTTTCCCAATTTTGAGCTTTGCTGTACAATGTTCTGCAGGAAGCTGAATTAAAATTCAAATTCACTTACCTACAATTGTTGCATAAAAAAATGTACCTGATGTGATTGTAGCCGTATTAGTGCAATTGTGACAGAAAATTGAGTACTGTCCATGATACTTTTTTTATTTGCACTAACATACAATTTTTCAGGACAAGTTTATGCACACCTGTGGGACATCACTTCTCACAACCGGACCACACTATAGAAGACCTCAATGTTTTAGTTCTTAAAGCGGGAGTCCGGCGACCAATCTTTTTCTTTTTTTATAGGTCATTGAGACACTTTGCTAACCCCAAAATAATACTCACAGTTTGGGTGTAATATTTCTGCCTCTGTCTGTTTTCATACTGAAGAATAACTTAAAAAAATGAATGTGATGCTGGCTGTTTCCATCTTGCTTGTGGGCATGTGAAGCCCACAAGCATTGATTTCCTGGATGCGGTGAATGCTGTTCGTGCACAGTTTGTTCACACGCATGATCATTGTTTCCGCACTGAATCTTGGGAAGCCTGACACTAAGCTCCCAGGAGACAGTGCTGCGTCGGGGAAAGGCAATAAACACGCCTACTCCCATGGGAGGAGAGACAGGAAGTGCCACAATAAAGTACAATATAAACGTAATTACAGCGATAAAAAAAATTTTCGTGTGGCATTTCAACATCTATGCAATTAACTGAAGGAGGTAAGATTAAGTTAAACATTTGAGTGGAACCCCACTTTAAAGGGAATTTTAGAACTATCTAGGAAAGGAAAACGTTTGAACTAAGAATGATAATTCTTTTTGACACAAAAAATAATGGCCGGAATTTAGATATTGGTTTCCTTACCCATTATACTAAAGTTTTCGACCCCCTCTGTCACTATCACCCCCCCCCCCCCCCCCCCCCCCTCTATTTTATAGCTCTCCCTCTATCTTATCTCACTAACTCTGCTGCTATCTTTATTACCATTCATTTGTATGTGTTTGTTTTTCTCTTTTTTTTCTATCTCCTTTACCTCAGAGATGTGTTTTTTTTGGTTTTTTTTAACATTCTGCTTAAAAATTTGTGAATCAGTACTGCTTGGACCTTGAAGAAGGGGACATACCCCGAAAGCTTGTCCTGAAAAATTATATGTTAGTGTAAATAATAAAAAAAGTATCACGGACAGTACTCAATTTTCTTTATAAAAAAAATGTACAAATAATGAATACAGTGCTGCAATAAATTAAGCACTTTATACCTGCCAGGAGTTCACCTTTAAACCTCTTTATAGATATACAAAGTGAACAACTTCTAAAGTGGTTCTAAAGGCTCAAGGACATCTCTGCACAGCAGCCCCTCTAATACTTACCTCAGCCCCATCACAATCCAGTAATGTGCGTGAGAGCCTCGGCTCTTCTGGAACTCTCCCTCCTCATTGGCTGAGACAGCAGTGGCAACCATTTGGCTGCCACTGCTGTCAATCGCAGCCAAGAAGGGGGCGAGGCCGAGCCATGGCTCTATTTCTGAATGGACATGCAGAGCAGTGGCTCAGGAGTGAGCCTTCTCGTGTGCCCCCAGGCAGGAGGGAGGGGTCAGGAGCGCCAACAGGGGGCCCCGAGAAGAGGAGGATCGGGGCTGCTCTGTGCAAAACCACTGCACAGAGCAGGTAAGTATGACATTTTGTTATTTAAAAAGAAAAAATCCTTTTAATATTACTTTAAGACATTATCATATTACTTTAAAAATATCCTAAGACTATTTTAAGAGTCTAATAAATTAAACTTTAAAATACTCCAAATAGTTATCACAGCAGGTTACACAATTTTGATTTGTGAAAGTATATGCTGTATGTACTTTATTTTAAAAAAAAAAGGAATAAAAATCTGCAAAGAGACATTACACCACATTTCTCTGTAAATAAATTGAAAGTAATTTTTTAAGTGGTTCTAAAGGCTTAAGGTTTTTCACCTTCATGCATCAAGGAGAGGTCCAAAAGCTACCAAAACTGAGGAGTACTAAGGCCTCATGCACACGAGACGCTGTTAAACTCACCTTCAGAGGCAGTTGGACACTTTTCAACTGCCCCTGAACCCATTCAATGTTATCCTGTGTCCATGTACACAGTCTAGTTTTTTGGCGTTTTTAGGCACTTGCGTTTAACCTCGTTTTTCCAGAAGCAAAAAAAAGGGTTCAGACGCAAACGTTTTCCACGTTTCAGACGCCAAATGTGGCTAAACGCCAGTACCGCGTTTAGCTGCGTTTATGTTTATAAGTGTTTTTAACCACTTGCCGACCGCCTCACGCCTATATACGTGAGCAGGTCGGCACGGGCAGGCAAAATCACGTACCTGAAACGTGATGCCTTCCCGCGGGCGGGGGGTCCGATCGGACCCCCCCCCGCTGCCCTGGGTGGTCGGGTCTTGTTCGCGGGCGATTGGGGGTCAGGGGGAGGCCATCCATTGATTGCCACCCCCTCCCGATCGCTCCCACGAATCAAATGCTTCCTCTCCCTCTGTAATGTAAACAGAGGGAGAGGAAGTGATGTCATCTCTCCTGGAGCCGGTCTTTTTGATCCGACGCCGAGGAGAGAAGACATCCAAGTAAGTGCACCAACACCACACATTCAGTAGAACACGCCAGGCACACTTTTCACCCCCCTGTCACCCCCCGATCACCCCCCGATCACCCCCCTGTACCCACTGTCACTCTGACACCAATAGCAGTGTTTTGTTTTTTTTTGCATTGGTGTCAGTTTGTCAGTTATAAGTGTTAGGGCAGTTAGGTTAGCCCCCTTTAGGTCTAGGGTACCCCCCCTTAGGTCCAGGGTACCCCCTAACCACCCCTAATAAAAGTTAACCCCTTGATTACCCCCCGTCACCAGTGTCGCTAAGCGATCGTTTTTCTGATCGCTGTATTAGTGACACAGGTGACGCTAGTTAGGGAGGTAAGTATATAGGTTCGCTGTCAGTGTTTTATAGCGACAGGGACCCCCATATACTACCTGCTAAAGGTTTTAACCCCCTGATTGCCCCCTAGTTAACCCTTTCACCAGCGATCACCGTATAAGTGTTACGGGTGACGCTGGTTAGATAGTTTGTTTTTTGTAGTTTATTATAGTTTATTACAGTTTATTATAGTTTTAGGGCACCCGCCGTTTATTACCTTATAAAGGTTTAACCCCCTAATTGCCCGGCGGTGATAGAAGTTAAGTTTTTAGGATCAGATAAGGTCTGCGTCGCCCCAGGCAGCGTCAGGTTAGCGCCAGTACAGCTAAAACCCGTGCACGCAGCATACACCTCCCTTAGTGCTATAGTATCTGAGCGGATCGATATCTGATCCGATCAGATCTATACTCCCCAGCAGTTTAGGGTTCCCTGAAACGCAGTGTTAGCGGGATCAGCCCAGATACCTGCTAGCACCTGCGTTTTGCTCCTCGGCCCAGCCCAGCCCAGCCCACCCAAGTGCAGTATCGATCGATTACTGACACTTACAAAACACTAAGCACACATAACTGCAGCGGTCGCAGAGTCAGGCCTGATCCCTGCGATCGCTAACAGTTTTTTGGTAGCGTTTTGAATCAGTCGCTGACAGTCGGGAGCTTTTTTGCCTGTGAGTCTCACTAGTGTACCCCTAAATTTAGAGGCCAAAATGGCAAATCGAAGGTACACTAGTGAAGAGGCCTACAGGATTCTGAGCATGACAGATAGTGAAGAGGAAGTCACTCATCTGTCAGATTCAGGCTCAGAATACGATCCTGTAGAGGACAGCGGCTCCATGACAGATAGCTCTGACGACGGAGTTGTGGTCCCTGCTAAGGTCAGGCGTACCAGACCCCGAACTTATGCTGTCCTTGAAGTGCAAGAACCGCAGGGCTCTCGTATGGAGCAGAGAAGTACTAGCGCCGCTACTCCTTCTGGTGAACTGGCAAGCACCAGCGGCCTAGTACACCCTGGTCGTACATCCAGCACTGCAGTATCACGTGGTGACGTGGCGAGTCCCATAAGTGCAGTTCAAGCTGGCGAGGTGGCAAGCACTAGTAGTGTCCCGCTGCCACCAAGAAGACGAACACAGGCCCGTCGTGCCCATAGTGCCCTTCCTGCTGCATTGGCCAATCCGAATTGGGTACCCACCACTTCTGCAGCACCCGTACTTCCCCCTTTCACTGGCCAACCCGGAATTCAGGTGGAAACAGTTGACTTTATGCCACTGGATTTTTATTCGCTGTTTTTCACCGAAGATCTCTATAGATCTATTGTGGACCAAAGCAATTTATACGCTGGTCAACACATCGCCACTATGCCCCAGTCCACCCTTGCCAGAGATTGGAGACCAATTACGGTCTCCGAATTTAAGATCTTTCTGGGCCTTTCCCTCCTCATGGGGTTGAATAAAAAGAGTGAGTTGCGGTCATATTGGTCCACTGACCCAATTTACCATTCACCCTTGTTCTCTGCTTCCATGGCCAGGGCACGATACGAGCAGATTTTGCGGTTCATGCACTTCAACAACAATGAACTCTGTCGTCCTCGTGGAGACCCTGGATACGATCGGCTCTACAAAATTCGGCCCCTCGTAAACCACTTCAACCAACGTTTTGCAGACTTGTTTACCCCCCATCAAGTTGTCTGCGTTGATGAGTCCCTGGTTAAATTTTCTGGCCGCTTGTCATTCAAACAGTACCTTCCCAGCAAGCGTGCCAGATACGGGGTCAAGATGTATAAGCTCTGTGACAGGGCCACAGGCTATACATGTAGATTTATGGTTTACGAGGGAAAAGATAGTCACGTAGAGCCGACAAACTGCCCTGACTACATAGGAAGCGCTGGCAAGATAGTGTGGGACTTGGTGTCACCCTTATTCGGAAAGGGGTACCACTTGTACGTGGACAATTATTATACGAGCGTGCCACTTTTTAGCCACCTTTTTGATCATCAGATTGGAGCATGTGGCACCGTGCGACCTAATCGCCGGGGCTTTCCCCAGCGGCTTGTAGATTCCCGTCTTAGGCTGGGGGAGAGAGCCTGCTTGAAGTATAATAATTTGCTCGCTATGAAGTGGAGGCATAAGAAGAATGTTTTCGTTCTCACCTCCCTTCATGCAGACACGACGGTCCAAATTCCTACGGCGACTGGTGTTGTGGAGAAACCCCTCTGTGTCCACGAATACAACCTTAATATGGGAGGGGTGGACCTCAACGACCAGTTGTTGGCGCCGTACCTAGTTGCCCGTAAGGCCAGACGCTGGTACAAAAAAGTGTCTGTTTATTTATTTCAATTGGCTTTGCTGAACGCTCATGTGCTATACAGAGCTTCAGGACGGACTGGATCCTTCCTTACATTCCAGGAAGAGATCGTCAGAGCCCTTCTGTATCCAGACGGTGCTCCACCTCACCATCCCCAACCGAATGCAGTAAGCCGGCTGCATGAGAGGCATTTTCTTTATGCCCTCCCGAGTACCCCTACCCAACGAACCCCCCAAAAAAGATGTCGTGTCTGCAGCAAGCGCGGATTTAGGCGTGACACCCGGTATTGTTGTCCCCTCTGTCCTGGCATTCCTGGTCTTTGCATTGGTGAATGTTTTGAACGCTACCACACACTAGTGGAGTATTAGCGTAGGGTACAGCACTGCACAGACTAGGCACACTTCCACAGGGTCTCCCAAGATGCTGTCGCATTTTGAGAGACCCAAACCTGGTACCAGTTAAAAAAGTTAAAGTTACAAAAAAAAGTGTAAAAAAAACAAAAAAAAGTAAAAAAAAGAAAAAAACACAAAAAAAATATAAAATAAAAAAACCAAAAATAGTTGTTGTTTTATTGTTCTCTCTCTATTGTTCTGCATTCTATACTGCAATGTTTTATTGTTATGTTTTTATCATGTTTGCTTTATAGGTATGCAATTTTTTTATACTTTGTTTTTTTTATTGTTAACCACCTTTGTGTTTTCAGGTACGCCATTCAGCTGCAGAGCGGATTTATTTATCTTGACAGCAACAGCGTTTGCTCCCACGATACATAAAGCCGCGACTCCAGCGCTGTCGGAGGTGATTTCACCACCACAGTTACATACTTCAGCATATATGCCGAAGCGTGGGGGCAGCAGTGGGTGGAGGAGCGATTTGCTCCTGCCTTTTGCGGGAGGATGCCCCCATGCTTCGGCATATATATTTTTTAGGTAGGCACAGGTTGCGTTAAATGTTTTATTTTTTACTATTTTTTTTTGTATTTTGCTTTGCAGGTATGGTAAGTATTACTGTTATACTGTAATGTTACTTTGTTTTTTTGTTAACCATCATTTGCTTCGCAGGTACGCCATTCAGTTGCAGCACGGATTTATTTATCTTGACAGCAACAGCGTTTGCTCCCACGATACATAAAGCCGTGACTCCAGCGCTGTCGGAGGTGATTTCACCACCACAGTTACATACTTCAGCATATATGCCGAAGCGTGGGGGCAGCAGTGGGTGGAGGAGCGATTTGCTCCTGCCTTTTGCGGGAGGATGCCCCCATGCTTCGGCATATATATATTTTTAGGTAGGCACAGGTTGCGTTAAATGTTTTATTTTTTACTATGTTTTTTTTGTATTTTGCTTTGCAGGTATGGTAAGTAATACTGTTATACTGTAATGTTACTTTGTTTTTTTGTTAACCATCATTTGCTTAGCAGGTACGCCATTCAGTTGCAGCACGGATTTATTTATCTTGACAGCAACAGCGTTTGCTCCCACGATACATAAAGCCGTGACTCCAGCGCTGTCGGAGGTGATTTCACCACCACAGTTACATACTTCAGCATATATGCCGAAGCGTGGGGGCAGCAGTGGGTGGAGGAGCGATTTGCTCCTGCCTTTTTGCGGGAGGATGCCCCCATGCTTCGGCATATATATACGGTGCATGTATGCCCATCATTAGAAGTGGGTGGATGAAGGGAGGTATTCTAATGGTGGGCATACCCACCGATCAATATCTTTTTTTCGTTCAGCCCACAGGCTGCATGAAAAAAAGTTTACAATGTATGCCCAACAAGGACCAGCAACGTACTGGTATGTTGCTGGACTTTGAGTGGTTATACCAGAATGATGCCTGCAGGTTTAGGTATCATCTTGGTATCATTCTTTTCAGCCAGTGGTCGGCTTTCTTGTAAAAGCAATCCTAGCGGCTAATTAGCCTCTAGACTGCTTTTACAAGCAGTGGGAGGGAATGCCCCCCCCCCCACACCGTCGTCCATGTTTTTCTCTGGCTCTCCTGTCCCAACAGGGAACTTGAGAATGCAGCCGGTGATTCAGCCAGCTGACCATAGAGCTGATCAGAGACCAGAATGGCTCCAAACATCTCTATGGCCTAAGAAACTGGAAGCTACAAGCATTTCATGACTTAGATTTCGCCGGATGTAAACAGCGCCATTGGGAAATTGGGAAAGCATTTTATCACACCGATCTTGGTGTGGTCAGATGCTTTGAGGGCAGAGGAGAGATCTAGGGTCTAATAGACCCCAATTTTTTCTAAAAAGAGTACCTGTCACTACCT
Source organism: Lithobates septentrionalis (assembly GCA_037952835.1). NCBI lineage: Eukaryota > Metazoa > Chordata > Amphibia > Anura > Ranidae > Lithobates > Lithobates septentrionalis. The sequence goes on from JBBDGP010002320.1 coordinate 1,051,167, forward strand.
ATTGCTATCATGGGGGATATTTACATTCCCTGAGATAACAATAAAAATGATAAAAAAAAAAAAAAAATGAAAGGAACAGTTTAAAAATAAGATAAAAAAGCAAAAAAAATAATAATAAAAAAAAAAAAAAAAAAGCACCCCTGCCCCCCCCCCCCTGCTCTCGCACAAAGGCGAACGCAAGCGTCGGTCTGGCGTCAAATGTAAACAGCAATTGCACCATGCATGTGAGGTATCACCGCGAAGGTCAGACCGAGGGCAGTAATTTTAGCAGTAGACCTCCTCTGTAAATCTAAAGTGGTAACCTGTAAAGGCTTTTAAAGGCTTTTAAAAATGTATTTAGTTTGTCGCCATTGCACGTTTGTGCGCAATTTTAAAGCATGTCATGTTTGGTATCCATGTACTCGGCCTAAGATCATCTTTTTTATTTCATCAAACATTTTGACAAAATAGTGTGTTTTAGTGTATTAAAATTTAAAAAAGTGTGTTTTTTCCCCAAAAAATGCGTTTGAAAAATCGCTGCGCAAATACTGTGTGAAAAAAAAAAAATAAACACCCACCATTTTAATCTGTAGGGCATTTGCTTTAAAAAAATATATAATGTTTGGGGGTTCAAAGTAATTTTTTTGCAAAAAAAAATAATTTTTTCATGTAAACAATAAGTGTCAGAAAGGGCTTTGTCTTCAAGTGGTTAGAAGAGTGGGTGATGTGTGACATAAGCTTCTAAATGTTGTGCATAAAAGGCCAGGACAGTTCAAAACCCCCCCAAATGACCCCATTTTGGAAAGTAGACACCCCAAGCTATTTGCTGAGAGGCATGTCGAGTCCATGGAATATTTTATATTGTGACACAAGTTGCGGGAAAAAGACAAATTTTTTTTTTATTTTTTTTTTTTTGCACAAAGTTGTCACTAAATGATATATTGCTCAAACATGCCATGGGAATATGTGAAATTACACCCCAAAATACATTCTGTTGCTTCTCCTGAGTACGGGGATACCACATGTGTGAGACTTTTTGGGAGCCTAGCCGCGTACGGGACCCCGAAAACCAAGCCCCGCCTTCAGGCTTTCTAAGGGCGTAAATTTTTGATTTCACTCTTCACTGCCTATCACAGTTTCGGAGGCCATGGAATGCCCAGATGGCACAACCCCCCCCCAAATGACCCCATTTTGGAAAATAGACACCCAAAGCTATTTGCTGAGCGGTATAGTGAGTATTTTGCAGACCTCACTTTTTGTCACAAAGTTTTGAAAATTGAAAAAAGAAAAAAAAAATACGTTTTTCTTGCCTTTCTTCATTTTCAAAAACAAATGAGAGCTGCAAAATACTCACCATGCCTCTCAGCAAATAGCTTGGGGTGTCTACTTTCCAAAATGGGGTCATTTGGGGGGGTTTTGTGCCATCTTGGCATTTTATGGCCTTCAAAAGTGTGATAGGTAGTGAGGAGTAAAATCAAAAATGTATGTCCTTAGAAATCCTGAAGGCGGTGCTTGGTTTTCGGGGCCCCGTGCGCGGCTAGGCTCCCAAAAAGTCCCACACATGTGGTATCCCCGTACTCAGGAGAAGCAGCAGAATATATTTTGGGGTGTAATTCCACATATGCCCATGGCATGTTTGAACAATATATCATTTAGTGACAACTTTGTGCAAAAAAAAAAAAAAAAAAAAAAAAATTGTCACTTTCCCGCAACTTGTGTCAAAATATAAAATATTCCATGGACTCAACATGCCTCTCAGCAAATAGCTTGGGGTGTCTACTTTCCAAAATGGGGTCAATTGGGGGGGGTTTGTGCCATCTGGGCATTTTATGGCCTTCAAAAATGTGATAGGTAGTGGGGAGTGAAATTACAACTTTACGCCCTTAGAAATCCTGAAGGCGGTGCTGGGTTTTCGGGGCCCCGTACGCAGCTAGGCTCCCAAAAAGTCCCACACATGTGGTATCCCCGTACTCAGGAGAAGCAGCAGAATATATTTTGGGGTGTAATTCCACATATGCCCATGGCCTGTGTGAGCAATATATCATTTAGTGACAACTTTGTGCAAAAAAAAAAAAATTCTCACATTCCCGCAACTTGTGTCAAAAAATAAAATATTCCATGGACTCAACATGCCTCTCAGCAAATAGCTTGGGGTGTCTACTTTCCAAAATGGGGTCATTTGGGGGGGTTTTGTGCCATCTTGGCATTTTATGGCCTTCAAAACTGTGATAGGTAGTGAGAAGTGAAATCAAAAATTTATGGCCTTAGAAATCCTGAAGGCGGTGCTTGGTTTTCGGGGCCCCGTACGCAGCTAGGCTCCCAAAAAGTCCCACACATGTGGTATCCCCGTACTCAGGAGAAGCAGCAGAATATATTTTGGGGTGCAATTCCACATATGCCCATGGCATGTTTGAGCAATATATCATTTAGTGACAACTTTGTGCAAAAAAAAAAAAAAAAAAAAAAAAATTGTCACTTTCCAGCAACTTGTGTCAAAATATAAAATATTCCATGGACTCAACATGCCTCTCAGCAAATAGCTTGGGGTGTCTACTTTCCAAAATGGGGTCATTTGGGGGGGGTTTTGTGCCATCTTGGCATTTTATGGCCTTCAAAACTCTGATAGGTAGTGAGGAGTGAAATAAAAAATTTATGCCCTTAGAAATCCTAAAGGCGGTGATTGGTTTTCGGGGCCCCGTACGCGGCTAGGCTCCCAAAAAGTCCCACACATGTGGTATCCCCATACTCAGGAGAATCAGCAGAATGTATTTTGGGGTGCAATTCCACATATGCCCATGGCCTGTGTGAGCAATATATCATTTAGTGACAACTTTGTGCAAAAAAAAAAAAAATTGTCACATTCCCACAACTTGTGTCAAAAAATAAAATATTCCATGGACTCAACATACCTCTCAGCAAATAGCTTGGGGTGTCTACTTTCCAAAATGGGGTCATTTGGGGGTGTTTTGTGCCATCTTGGCATTTTATGGCCTTCAAAACTGTGATAGGTAGTGAGGAGTGTAATCAAAAATCTATGCCCTTAGAAATCCTGAAGGCGGTGCTTGCTTTTCGGGGCCCCATACGCGGCTAGGCTCCCAAAAAGTCCCACACATGTGGTATCCCCGTACTCAGGAGAAGCAGCTGAATGTATTTTGGGGTGCAATTCCACATATGCCCATGGCCTGTGTGAGCAATATATCATTTAGTGACAACTTTTTGTAAATTTTTTTTTTTTTTTTTTTTTTGTCATTATTCAATCACCTGGGACAAAAAAAATAAATATTCAATGGGTTCAACATGCCTCTCAGCAATTTCCTTGGGGTGTCTACTTTCCAAAATGGGGTCATTTGGGGGGGTTTTGTACTGCCCTGCCATTTTAGTACCTCATGAAATGACATAGGCAGTCATAAACTAAAAGCTGTGTAAATTCCAGAAAATGTACCCTAGTTTGTAGGCGCTATAACTTTTGCGCAAACCAATAAATATACGCTTATTGACTTTTTTTTTACCAAAGACATGTGGCCGAATACATTTTGGCCTAAATGTATGACTAAAATTGAGTTTATTGGATTTTTTTTAGAACAAAAAGTAGAAAATATCATTTTTTTTCAAAATTTTCGGTCTTTTTCCGTTTATAGCGCAAAAAATAAAAACCACAGAGGTGATCAAATACCATCAAAAGAAAGCTCTATTTGTGGGAAGAAAAGGACGCAAATTTCGTTTGGGTACACCATTGCATGACCGCGCAATTAGCAGTTAAAGCGACGCAGTGCCAAATTGTAAAAAGTGCTCTGGTCAGGAAGGGGGTAAATCCTTCCGGGGCTGAAGTGGTTAAAGGAACATTTTACAACCCCATTGGGATGCAAACACCGTGGACCTAGCACTACAACATATCCAAATTTAGGGTTCCTAGCACCAAGTGGCCCCGAGATACGGGGCCCCAAAGTCGAGTCACAAAATTCATTCTCTGCTGCAAAAAAGTGCTTGACATTTTGCGACCTGAATTTGGGGCCCCATATCTCGGAACCACTTGGTGCTAGGAACCCCAAATTTGGTGTGCTAACATAGTTGCACTAGCACTATATCATATCAAAATTTAGGTTTCCTAGCATCAAGTGGCCTCAAGATATGGGGCCCCAAAGTCAGGTTGGAAAATATCATTCTCTGCTGCAGAAGTGCTTGACATTTTGCGACCAGACTTTGGGGCCCCGTATCTCGGGGCCACTTGGTGCTAGGAACCCCAAATTTGGATATGTTGTAGGCCCCAAACGGGCCCCAAAGTTGGGTCGCAAAATGTCATTCTCTGCTCTGCAGACGCTTTTAGACACAAACGCGGCTAAACGCGGCATGCAAATGCAGCAACACGGGCTTTTAAAAAACATGTGTTCAGCAGAGTTTGCACCAGCATCTCGTGTGCATGAGGCCTATGAAGGTTTAAAAAATATCAAAGTTAGGTATATACAGTGCCTTATAAAACAGTTACTAATAATAAAATAGCACAACTCAGAAACAGTGCCTTAAATTATTAACAAAGCAACGCTACGGTCACAAAAGTTCATGAACAGCTTTTATGTGAAATAAAACGCACATGAGAAATAATAATTAAGAAGTGTAAGGACAGTCCCAGAAACCTCAGGTGGAAGAAAAAGAAATGTTGCATTTTTCAAACACCCCACTGCAGTCTGTGCATCACGCTTTTTTTGTTATAACTGCTATTGATTTAAATTTGTCTGAAGCCTGATATATATTCTAGCGCCGAGTAAGTGGAAGGAGACCAAGGAATTCACTGAATAATATATACAGTGCCTTGAAAAAGTATTCATACCCCTTAAAATTTTTGACATTTTGTCATGTTACAACAAAAAACGTAAATCTATTTTATTGGGATTTTATGTGATAGACCCACACAAAGTGGCACATAATTGTGAAGTGGAAGAAAAATGCTAAATGATTTTTCAAATTTTTTAGAAACAAATATGTGAAAAGTGTGGCATGCATTTGTATTCAGCCCCCCTGAGTCAATACTTTGTAGAACCATCTTTCGCTGCAATTACAGCTGCAAGTCATTTTGGGGATGTCTCCAGCAGCTTTTCACATCTGGAGAGGAAAATTTTTGCCCATTTGTACAGTTTTGTATAAACAGTAACTTCTTTTCCATGTACAAAATCAAGACCCAAATATCTTCGACTGCCTACAATTTATATTTTTCCATTTTCAAATTTATTCAGGCTTATTTGGACAAATTCAGCAGACAGCTGCAATGTGAGCTTCGGTCCAGTGGAATATTTGTACAGTTGTTAACTCCTCTGTGTGTGGGAGACAAACATGAGCCTTCTGCTGGGACTTTGCATTATCTGCCGGCTTTTGTCCCATCATCTGATGTTTATGCACAACATGCTGTAAGAACACTAGGGATCTCTTCCAGGACCACTGGATACTGGGCCCACTCCTTGCAGGTAGCGTATAACAATTGCATGCCAAGGATGTTTATGTTGATATACCATAGTTAACAGTAAAAAGCCAACGTGTAAAGGGCCGGTGGCAGATTTGCATAACCGTCAAAAAGCAGTCACTCTTGCTGGCGTCATACAACAGGAAACCAGGTCCTTGCTGCCCTCTTCAGATTGGGGGGGGTCCTGAAAACTAGACAACAAAGCGCAAAAAGGATGCACCAGCCTTGCGCATTGCCTCAGGTGCCATTTATTAAAAGGAATACACAAATAAATACACTCACAAAGCAAGCTGAATCATAGGCTCATATACAATCGCTAGGAAACCAGCCTCAGTACAAAACTTGAACAGTATTGCTAGGTGAACTTTTGCAACACCCCACGGTAGAAACACGAGCTAACTCGTTTTGAGGAATTTACCCTCATCCTCAGAGCTAGGAGCTCTTAGGAAAAGGGTATATCCCTCAAAATGCATTAGTTATTGTATTGAGGCTGGTTTCCTATCAGTTCTATATGAGCTTATGATTCAATGAGGTTTGTGTATATATATATATATATATATATATATATATATATATATATATATATATATATATATATATATATATTTTTTTTTTTTTTTTTTTTTGTAGTCCTTTTAATAAATGGTACCTGAGTTAATGCATGATGCTGGTGTGCCTTTTTTGCTCTTTGTTAAATACACTATAGTTTTTCTAAAAGAAAGTCCCAGGAAGTGAAAGCTGATATTGCCCTCTTTTTGTCTTCCTGGGCTTTCAGCAGAGGGGCAAGGAGTCTTGGGACTCCCAGCTGCCCTATGACAGTTAAGACCCACAAGTGTTCACACTTTTCTGTTGCCATGGTGGCGTATAGTTCTGTCAGCAGTACATGTCCCCACAGGCAGTATGCTAGGATAGTGATTGGCTCAAAACTGCTGTCTCTGGGGTGACATGCCTTCCCCCTCGCACCAGAATCAGCAGTAACCGGAGCTCTCAAGCCTTAACATTATAGAAATTAGGCAGAATAACACCTTGCAAGTGTGTATCACAAGTGCAAGTGTGTATGTACCCCCTTTTTTTGTGATATGCCCTTAATTCAGAGGAACACACCCTACTATCCTAATTAGATTCCCCGGGTGTTATGCAATTAGCTTCATCCACATACAGATGTAGTTAGGGCACTTCCCTCATCTGTTATTATTTTTCATATTGAATCAATTTGAGTCTTTTGGATCATAAATTCCCTCCCCTCCCCTCCTTGTTGTTTTCACCTTGCAAGTGTGGACTGATCCTACTGCAGGACAAAATTGATTTTTATCTGTATGCAGGAAACAAAAACCGGAAGTAGTACTCATAATACATGCCACCACTGCCCCAACATCCATGACCCGAGCTGCCATCACTCCACAAATGTGCATGACCCCCACCACATCCACTGAACCGATGCACACAACTCCCCCTGCTGCTACTGAACCAATACACATGACCCCACTCACTGGCCTCTGTACTGCCACCACAGCCCCATCCACTGGTCACTGCACTGCAACCATGCCCCTGCCCAACTTGCTTATTCACCACCACTTCACTGCATGACCAACACAGCATGACCCTGCCTGTCGCCTCTGTGCTGATGCACCCTTCACTTGCCGCCATGACACCAAAGCACACTAGTGCACCAACTTGCACTACCACATTCTCCACCACTGCACTGACATGCACTTCTGTATTCATTCCGTTTAAAGAATACCAATACTTTAGACAAGAAGATCTGGATGCCGCACACTGGGTAAAGTTGACAACTTGTCTTTATTAGAAAGATGGGATCATCAAAAATACAAGACCATCATGCAGAGAGTACAGGAAAAGCTGACGCGTTTCGCACTCGGAGCTGAGTGCTTACTCATAGCTAGAATACCAATAAGTTAGCAAGCATAACATAATCGCATTTAGTATTTTACAGTGCTTTGGTGTAAAGTAAAGGGAAAAAAAGCTGAAAATTGTCTGTGATTGTATATTTTTCTACAGCTTCTTGCATTCCAATGGATACCTGGCTGGATGTGCACATCAGTAGGAAGAGGTCTTCTTCAGCACTGATGACAGAAAGCAGCTTTATTACTGAACCACATGGGACCATTTGTTCTTTCTACCAGCACTAGTGACTTTAAAACTTGAGTTTTAGGCTTTTTTTTGTTTTTGTTTTGTCTGTATTACAAATCAAGTTGATTGTGTATATGTTACTACACTCTATGTTTTATAGTTGTTACTAGTATTCTGAATGTATTATTTGTTATTTTTATATGGCTACAGTAAGAGTGTACACTGGGGAGGATGTGTTATTTTATAGTACTTTGTTTTAGAACTCAAGGGCACCGCTGTTTAACAACCACCCCATAGAGGCTACTATATTGGCACATCCACCAGTTGAATGTGGCACTGGATAGGATGTTCTTACTAGGACATGTCAGTCAGTGGTAGGAGGTCACTTTTGCATTGTCCTGTACATTACCTACTGGAAGTGTTTGAGGGGTGGTTTATTTTTTGTTTCAAAACCCGTGACAAGTTGGACATGAACTAATGAGGCATTTTGCACATCTTCAACATATTCTACACTATTTGTCTATTTGCCCCTAAACCCTAGCCAATGTGCCTTAACATCAGTTGCACGACTTCCTCTGTCATATGACAGTGCTCAAGCCGAGGGATTGGTTGCTACACCTGAACACTGTCATTTTGGAGGAGGTCACCTGTTCACCATACCCTGAAGCACCAGACACTGTCACCTTCTGTGATGGAGACAGGAGCATTGAGTGAGCATTGGCAAGGTGAAAATAAGTGGGTCGCAAAGGAGAGTTCTTTACAAATACACTGATGTTTTGCCCAACATGGGCAAGATGACACTGGGTTTGATTTACTAAAACTTCTAACTTCAGCTTGTTCAATTAAGTTTTGACAAAACAAAACTTGGAAGCTGGTTTCTATGCAGAGCTTTAACAGATTTTGCACTCTCCCACTTTTAGTAAACCAATCCCCAGTGTCTCTTTAAGTCCTCAAACAAAAATAGATATAACTGTGTCTCCCACGATATCTGGGTAGTTAGATGTTGACATTCAGTTTTTGCTGTAGGTGTGGCAAGAAGAAGACAAAGGAGGAGATCTAAGTCCAAGCCTATTATGATCCTGGTGACTGCATACATATTCAATCACAACAATCTCCAAGTAAATATCTATTTTCCTTGGGTGTCTTGTGCACCCTATATTCATTATGGTTATCTGCTAATGATGTGTTATTTGCACAGTGTGTTTCAGCTTGGCAGCACCACTCAACCCCACCAAGTAATATATACCAGCCATGGGTGCAGACCAGCTCTGGGGCTCACCCAGTTCTACATCTTCAAGTTATCATACAACTAAAGCTGCACCCCATGTACCCTGACATACAAAAAAGTTATAATTCCATGTGGCATATACACCCCACCAGCCCAGAGCTGAGGAACACTGGTGCATTTTTCTCCAAAATAAGATCTTTGTGAGGTGTAGCTTTCCTTGAATAGCGACTTGGAGATCTACACAGTAGCCAAACCCTTTACTGACCAGCTTCCATTTTAAACAATCTGCATCAATGCTCATGCCATAACTTCAGTTATATAAGCACCGTACAGACCAGGCCCTGTAATCTGTTAAAAAAATAACAAGATGAGTGTTCCCCAGACACAAGTGATGCTTATTTATTTCTCTCCAACAATATATGGTCATGTTGAGCCATAGTGCCTGTGTTTTTTGCACTTTACATGGTTTGTCATCAACAGCAGTCATTAACTAGAAATGCATATTTCCTGTTCTGTATTGTTTTTGTGTGAGTAAACAAGTATTTGTAATATTTTTTTCTCCTTCTTGTGTTTTTGGGCGGTGGTGCACAGATTGGAGGTAGCTCATGATCGGGCTTCTTCATATACATACACCTGACATATGAGGCAGTCCTGAGTCAGAGCAACAGGAGAAGAGGGCATTGGCAGTGTAGTGCCACATGGGTTGCAAGTATTTAGGTAGGCTCTACAGTATGACTCTTCCATTTGAAAGTCTGGGCCTAATGAACTAGTAAAAGGCCACTAAAAGTAGTGTAAGTTCAATTCTATGCAGAGTAAACCTAGGAGAAAATTAAATAATAGGTAAATACTTTCAAGTGAGTTTAATCTTTCAGTACAGGACAACGCCTGCAATATATGGGGTTTTTACTAAAGCCCAATTAAACTTTAATTCCAGCTGCGGAAATTAAAATGAAGGTGAGGCAAATGTCATAGTAACAGTTCAATGTCTTGCCTCTATTTCACGTAACCCAGAGAAAAGCCCTTGCCATGTAGTATGTTGCAGAAAAGAATTTCTGCACACTATGTGAGAGCAGTGGTCTCTTATTTCTAATGGTGAACAGCAAAACAATCCGTAAAAGGGCTTAAAACCAGGATATAATGTCTTACTTAAAGATTGTGCGATTGTAGAGCATAGCCCGATAAAATACCAACTTCCGTTGAACGTGTGTATGTAAACTTTATTGGTAATAAAATAAGATAAAAAGCTTAACCCAAAGAAGTGCCAAAAATATACACACAGTCATCGATGTTTGAGCCTGCTTACTTGCATTCCTCTGGGAACGTCAGAGATGTATCCCAATGCTGACAAGCCTCAATGGTGGTGTAGGGCAGCTGAACTAAGCCATGGGATCAGACATCATCAGTGGAAGGGCTGGTGTAAGGAGCCGTCCACGGACTTGACAAGGTGCAGGTGCGCAAAACATGTCATAGTGACGGGACCACGGAACCAGCTTGCTCTCTAAGTGCCCATCTCACCAGTCTCTTCCACCTCAGGTCATCTCGGTGTAGCAAGTGAACGTCATTGCTAATCGCCATACACAGGCGGCGCCTTCAGGGGGTTACACTGCGGCTTGTCACAGCCTCCTCTGGTCTATATTCCATCGGTGCTGTGGACGGCTCCTTACACCAGCCATTCCACTGATGATGTCTGATCCCATGGCTTAGTTCAGTTGCTCTACACCACCACTGAGGCTTGTCAGCATTGAGATACATCTCTTAAGCCCCATACACACGATAGGACTTTGTACAAACTTTCCCTTGGATTTTTGTACAAAGGGCGTTGCCCCAAAGTTTGTCTTGCATACAGACGACAGGACTTTTCCAGCCAACTTTCACCATATCACGTGGTTTTTCAGCTCTTTACCACCACCCTTTGGTCTACTTGTGTATTGTTGTCTGATATTGTGTCAATCTCGCCACTTTTATTGGCGAGATTGACACCTTGCGAGCCGGGTTGACACTGGTGCGGGGATCCGACTTTGATCCCCGCCAATGCCAGGCACTGTTTGGTATGAATCTTGAGGGGGAACTCCACGCCAAATTTTAAATAAAAAACTGGCATGGGTTCCCCTCCAGGGGCATACCAGGCCCTTAGGTCTGGTATGGATATTAAGAGGAACCCCCTACGCCAAAAAAACGGCACGGGGGTCCCCCCCAATCCATACCAGACCCTTATCCGAGCACGCAGCCCGGCCGGTCAGGAAAGGGGGTGGGGACGAGCGAGCGTCCCCCCCCTCCTGAGCCGTACCAGGCCGCATGCCCTCAACATGGGGGGTGCGTGCTTTGGGGGAGGGGGCGCCCTGCGGGCCCCCCACCCCAAAGCACCTTGTCCCCATGTTGATGAGGACAAGGGCCTCTTCCCGACAACCCTGGCCGTTGGTTGTCGGGGTCTGCGGGCGGGGGGCTTATCGGAATCCGGGAGCCCCCTGTAATAAGGGGGCTCCCAGATCCCAGCCCCCCACCCTATGTGAATGAGCATGGGGTACATCGTACCCCTACCCATTCACCTAGGGAAAAAATGTCAATAAAAAACACTACACCGGTTTTTAAAGTAATTTATTAGGCAGCTCCGGGATCTTCTTCCGACTTCGGGGGTCCTCTTCCGACTTCGGGGGTCTCTCCGGCGTCTTCTCCCGGTGTCCGCATCTTCTGCCGGCTCCACCGCTATCTTCTGGCGCTCTTCTGCCAGCGGTGGTCCGGACCTCTGGATCGTCTTCTTCCCTCTTCTCTTCCAGAGATGTTGACACAACGCTCTCTCCAGCCAGAATGGTCTCTGTGCGCTCCGCAACGGACTTATATAGGCGGTGACACCGCCCCCTATGACATCACAGTCCCGGGGCATGCTGGGACTGTGAGGTCATAAGGGGGCGTGGTCATGTCATCATATGACAGAAGATGCGGACACCGGGAGAAGACGCCGGAGAGACCCCCGAAGTCGAAAGAGGACCCCCGAAGTCGGAATAAGATCCCGGAGCTGCCTAATAAATTACTTTAAAAACCTGTGTAGTGTTTTTTTATTGACATTTTTTCCCTAGGTGAATGGGTAGGGGTACGATGTACCCCATGCTCATTCACATAGGGTGGGGGCTGGGATCTGGGGGCCCCCTTATTACAGGGGGCTCCCAGATTCCGATAAGCCCGCAGACCCCGACAACCAACGGCCAGGGTTGTCTGGAAGAGGCCCTTGTCCTCATCAACATGGGGACAAGGTGCTTTGGGGTGGGGGGCCCGCAGGGCGCCCCCTCCCCCAAAGCACGCACCCGCCATGTTGAGGGCATGCGGCCTGGTACGGCTCAGGAGGGGGGGGCGCTCGCTCCTCCCCACTCCCTTTCCTGACCGGCCAGGCTGTGTGCTCGGATAAGGGTCTGGTATGGATTTTGGGGGGACCCCCACGCCGTTTTTTTGGCGTAGGGGGTTCCCCTTAAAATCCATACCAGACCGAAGGGCTTGGTATTCCCCAGAGGGGAATTCCCTCTCGCGCTCACCGCAGTAGGAAAATGTGTTTTTCCTATTGCAGCTAGCGCGAGATGTACAGTACCCTGCCGCCGAGAACCAGCGCGATCCGATCGCGCTGGAAACATTCTCGCGGCTGCGTACTGTAGTTTGTACAAAAGTCTGATGGTTTTTGTGTACACACGATCGGACTTTGCTCCATCGGACTTTTGTTGCCGGAAAGTTTGTCCGTTCGCACAGCCAACAAAAGTCCGATGAAAACAGAAAAAGTTTGTCCGATGGAGCGTACACACGGTCAGATGTTGCTCCAAAACAGCTCATTTGCATGTTTGTTGTCAAAAAGTCCGATCGTGTGTACGGCCCTTGACTTTCCCAGAGGAATGCAAGTAGGCAGCCTCAAACATCGATGACTGTGTGTATATTTTGACACTTGTTTGGGTTAAGCTTTTTATCTTATCCTATTTAATTACCAATAAACTTTACATTCACATGTTCAATGAAAGTTGGCATTTCATCAGGCTATGCTCTACAATCCCACAATCTTTAAGTAAGACATGAGTGTGAGTAAACAAGTATTTGTAATATTTTTTTCTCCTTCTTGTGTTTTTGGGCGGTGGTGCACAGATTGGAGGTAGCTCCTGATCGCTGCGTAAAAATTGACACAGTGCTATATGGGTACCTTAAATACAAATAGGGATAATTGTAGACACGCACCCACACTTGCTCAGGTTGAGCTCGATGGACTGGTGTCTTTATTCAACCTTACTAAGTACGTAACTATGATATCCTGGTTATAAGCGTTTTTATGGATTTTTTTGCTGTTCACCTCATGTCACTTTCTCCCAGGAGCAATTTCCTAGCGGCTATGATCCAGGACTGACACCAATTTGCCATCTTTCTATTGTAGCCCTCTTCAGCAGGCACCTGATCATCTTTTGTAGCTGTCCTATTTCGAATGGGTCCAAAATAGGAACCCCAATAAAATGTATATTCATAGGTGTGAAGGAGTAATTTTGCAGATGGTAGACTGAATGACATTCACACAACAGAAGTTGTTTCTTGATAATGAAGACACAAATTACTGGTGCAGAATACTGAAGAACATGTGCAATTCAGAAATCAACAAAATGTATGGCTTACCGTGTGAGAACATGAGTCCCACCACCATAATTTTCGGGCCAGAATTTTCAATCAGGGCTATTAACACTTCAGTGAATAAACTCAGGAGTCACATAGAACAAAAACATCTAAGAAGGAAATTGTTTCACCTTTTTTTTACAAGAAAAAAGGTAGATTATATCTGTGATGCTTCAAGCGACTAGGGGCTTGGGTGAGAACAAACTCAAACTGTGCCTGACAACAATATCAGAAAAGAAAGAACTAATTTTTTCATACAATTTTGATATTCCTATCGCAACTGCTAAAAAATGGTTAATTTGTTCAGGTTGGAGTAAGACTGGCACACATTTTTTTTTGTTTTCAATAATTTTTTTTATTAAGCATACTAATTAATGCAGAGATAGCAGACAAGTATTTGGTGTGATACATATGTAGCTGTAGATTACAATACATACATAGCCGTTTTCCCAAGGTGGATAAGAGACTCAGATAGTCCTACAACAACGTGGAAATCTACTATGTAGGAAAAAGTCATAAATTGTCACATTCCACCAAGGTGATTAAAAGGTAAGCCATATACTAGGGGAATACATTGTAAAAAGAGGAAAGGTATCCAAAAAGTGGGAATAACCTGAAAAATTGCATATACCTCCCTAGGGTGTTTTTCCTATACAAGTTACTTTCCTTGAAAAGAAAGACATTCCTTCCCTTACTTTTAAAATTGCTCCACAGCAGTTGAGCGAGAATTTCAAGTGTTCTTAAGGCATGCTAATGTGTTTTCTCATGTCAAGAAAAGAAATCCATCCCTTTTGGAATCCTGTTTTGCAGGCTTATAAATGGTTCTGCTCAAGCAAAGGCTTCAGAATGTTGACATTTCCTTATAGCTGAACTTCACTTATTAAATTAAATTCTGCTGATTGTTATCCTATTTTAGCTGCTGACTTTTATTTTTTTTTTAACTGAAGTTTCTTTTTAAAGGCCTGAGTTAAAGAGGAGGTCCGCCCACCCTTGTAAAAATTAAAAGCCAGCAGCTACACATACTGCAGCTGCTGACTTTCAATAATAGGTCACTTACCTGTCCTTGAGTCCAGCGATGTCGGCACCGCAGCTGATGTTTCCATCAGCTGTCAGGTGCTGCCGCTGCCATTGCCAGTAAGGGAACCCGGCAGTGCAGCATTATGGCTTCACGCCGGGTTCCTACTGCGCATGCGCAAGGCACCTCTGCGCTCTCCTATTGGTATCCGCCCTCCCCCCCGAAAGGTGCCAAATGGGGCACCAGAAGGGGGGAGGAGACAAACAAGCAGAAGTTCCACTTTGGGTGGAACTTCGCTTTAAGTATACACAGATGCTCTATTATGATTGTATTTACAGATGACGCAGGTCCAAGTGGCCCAGATACCCAAGTAGAGAATTTGAGGTTAAAGTGGTTGTAAAGTCAGAAGGTTTTTTATCTTAATGCATTCTATGCACCTTCTGTGTGCAGCAGCCCTCCTCAGCCCCCCTAATACTTATCTGAGCCCCATCTCAATCCAGCGATGTTGCAGGAGTGTCTTGGCTGTCTGGGACTCTCCATCCTCATTGGCTTGATGGCAGTGCAGCGCCATTGGCTCCCACTGCTGTCAATCAAAGTCTGTGAGCCAATGAGGAGAGAAAGAGTGGGCGAGGCCTGGCCGCAGCTCCGTGTCTGAATGGACACACAGAGCAGCGGCTCAGCTTGGGTGCCCCCATAGCAAGCTGCTTGCTGTGGAGGTACTCGGCAGGGGGGAAGAAGAATAGGAGGATCCAGGCTGCTCTGTGAAAAACCATTCCACAGAGCAGGTAAGTATAACATGTTTGTTATTTTTCTTTTCAATAGTTTTTATTACAATTTTAAGCACAATACAAAAATGTATACTTGAACATTCTCAGGTATTTGTCAAAACGAGGATGCATTAACCAAAGTGATCAGAAGGCCTGACCGGCTGTACAGAAGAGCTACTACAAGAAGTTTTGGGCCTAGTAGAATCACTGATAAGGCATTGGATGTTCCCCCAGCAGGCGACCTACAAACATCAAGGGATGGTAATCTTCAAAGACACCCAGATACACACCAGGAACTGCTCACTTCCAGGGTATTGCAAAAAGATCCACAGGTATCCAGTGAACTTCCCGTGTTAAGAACAGCATACAGCCATGGTATATTGAGAGGGAGAAAAAAAGAAACTCCAATAGTGCAGAGGTTCCCTTTGCTTCTTTTATTAAAAGATTTCCAAAAAACGGGACAGAAAGTCAGTATATATAAGACAAAAAAACTTCCTTGCAAGGATTTAAAATAGCTCGATCCGTATAGAAAGGTTCCGCGCATGCGCAGTATGTGTGTACGTGTCAACCCTACGACCGTTTCATCAAAAACGACATCATCAGGGGCACGCACACACGTCCGCATTATATACCAAAACAGCAAGGTGGAAGAGCGCGGCCATTGGTCACACGGGAATGATACGAAAAGCTGACGTTGAAGCTCATTGGACGAGCTAGGTAATAATAAAACAAAGAGCCACATTAATTAAAGAAATAAAGAAATAAAAAATTGACTCGCTAGTGACACCCAAAGGGCAACAATAATATTATTAAAATATCACTAAATGGGTAATTATCAAATGGATAAGAATGAAAGCACACAGTGCCATCATGTGGACAGTTGCAATACTGCCACGAAGAAATACAATAAAAAATCCTTTTTCCTTGTATTTATTAATTATCTAGAGTTAAGGATGTATTCTTCAAATAAAAACAAAGGAGAAAAATGCTCTTCCGCTTTGCCATCAGTAAACATAATCACACCACAAAGTCTAAAATAAAATAAAAAGGTAAATGACAGAAAAAATGTTTTTCTTTCTCATTTAAAAAATAAGACCACATCATTGCTCATATAATCATCAAGTGAAAAAAAGGGAACACGAGTCCAAATAATGATGGAAATAGAGTTAAACAACTCATAAAAAGGAGAAAGATTGGAGAAAAAGAACTAAGAATGATACTACAACCACTAAATTAGTATGGCGATACTATTACTAGCATGGTGGCGCTAGTGGAGGGGACATCAACAGTTATTAATAAAACAATTGATGTCCCACTCCACATTCAAGCCGTTAGGGACATGAGATCCAAGCTTGTGTATCCAGTTTGTTTCAGCTCTTGAGATACTAGGGCTACCATTGCTATCTCGCCAATGTGGTATGGGTTTCTCCAAAGCAATAAAGGTAGTGCCTTTAGGATCCCTGTTATGTTTGAGATCATAATGCTTTGAGACATTGTGTTTGTTAAAACCCTTTCGAATATTAGCAACATGTTCCCCTAGCCTGACATGTAACATCTGGATGGTGCGTCCTACATATTCTACACCACAAGGGCACCTTAAAAGGTACACAACACACTTGGTTGTACATGTGATGAATGATTTAATAGAATGTGTAGTACCTGCACCAACCGATGTAAATTCCGTTAAGCTCCTACCACGAAATGCATTTATTCGGCAGATCTGGCATTTTCTGCAAGGGTAAAAACCTTTTAGATCACCAAAAAGGTTGGACGTGTAGGCGGATCCGGAACATTGGGTGCTATAAAGTGCCTAAGGTTAGGGGCACCTCTAAATAGTACACAAGGCTTATCTGACAACAAAGGTCCAAGAACCCGATCATTTTTAATGACAGGCCAATGTCTTTTGATTATTCTCTTTATAGCCCAATGCTGGCTGGAATAAGTGGTGAGTAAAGCTAGTCCAAAATCCTCTTTGTTTTCTATTTTGGGGAGGTTTGTCATCCAAAAGGGTCTGGAGATCTCTGTTCCCTATCTCTGTTATTAGGGAATCAAGGGCCCTTTCTTCTATTTGAAGAATACATCCTTAAATATAGATAATTAATAAATATAAGGAAAAAGGATTTTTTATTGTATTTCTTCGTGGCAGTATTGCAACTGTCCACATGATGGCACTGTGTGCTTTCATTCTTATCCATTTGATAATTACCCATTTAGTGGTCATTTAATAATATTATTGTTTCCCTTTGGGTGTCACTAGCGAGTCAATTTTTTATTTCTTTATTTCTTTAATTAATGTGGCTCTTTGTTTTATTATTACCCAGCTCGTCCAATGAGCTTCAACGTCAGCTTTTCGTATCATTCCCGTGTGACCAATGGCCGCGCTTTTCCGGCTTGCTGTTTCGGTATATAATGCGCAGGCGCGGACGTGTGTGCATGCCCCCGATGATGTCATTTTTGATGAAACGGTCGTAGGGTTGACACGTACACACGTACTGCGCATGCGCGGAACCTTTGGATATGGATCAATCTATTTCAAATCCTTGCAAGGAAGTTTTTTTGTCTTATATATATCGGGTTTCTGTCCCGTTTTTTGGAAATCTTTTAATAAAAGAAGCAAAGGGACTGCACTATTGGAGTTTCTTTTTTTCTCCCTCTCTTCTCCCTTTCAACATACCATGATGTATGCTGTTCTTAACACTGGAAGTTCACTGGATACCTGTGGATCTCCTTGCAATACCCCGGAAGTGAGCAGTTCCTGGTGTGTATCTGGGTGTCTTTGAAGAGTACCATCCCTTGATGTTTGTGGGTCGCCTGCTGGGGGAACATCCAATGCCTTACCAGTGATTCTACTAAGCCTTATTTGTGGGGCTTCTAGTAAGCCTTTAATCCTATTAAGGTGACGGGAACACAGGCGGTGAATGATATATCTATACATTTGCACTGAAGCTACCTTCACTGGATATTAGAGCTTATGGACTTTTTGTTTATGTGATACATTGTAGCCGCAGATTTTTTCTTCTGAGGACTACCCTTGCACATGTTTTTCAGTACTTTGCACTATTCTAATCACATGTTTAACCACTTGCCGCCTGTCATATAGCAGAATGATGGCGGCAAAGTGGTTTCAATAACCTGACTGGGCGTCATATGACGTCCTCAGGATATTGAGCCGCTGCGCGCCCCCGAGGGCACGCATAGCGGCGATTGGTGGTGCGGTGTGTGTCAGTCCGACACCCCGCAACACCGATCTAGGTAGAGTCTCTGACGGAGACTCTTTACCACGTGATCAGCCGTGTCCAATCACGGCTGATCACGATGTAAATAAGAAGAGCCGGTGATCGGCTTTTCCTCACTTGCGTCTGACAGACGTGAGTAGAGGAGAGCCGATCGGCTGCTCTCCTGACAGGGGGGGTCTGTGCTGATTGTTTATCAGCACAGCCCCCCCCCCCCCGGGTCCCACCCAGGACCACCAGGGAAGCTGCCCAGGACCACCAGGGAAGCCATACACATTGGACCACCAGTTTTGCCCCCTAGACCCCCAGGGAAATACTAATCTGTGCCCAGGCAGCTGCCAATCTGTGCCCACTCACAATGCCTACCACTGCCAGTGCCACCAGGGATGCCTATCAGTGCCACGTATCAGTGCCCATCAGTGCCGCCTATCAGTGCCCATCAGTGCCGCCTATCAGTGCCCATCAGTGCCACCCATAATAACACATCTTTGAAGCCTTTCAGTGCCCATTAGTGTCGCTTTTCAGTGCCCACCAGTGCCACCCAGTGCCACCCAAGAGGGCCCATCAGTGCCGCCTATCAATGCCCATCAGTGCTGCATATCAGTGCCACTCATCAGTGCCGCCTATCAGTGCCGCATATCAGTGCCCATCGTCAGTGCCCGTCAGTGCCCGCTCATTGGTGCCACCTCATCGGTGCCACCTTACCAGTGCCACCTTATCAGTGCCCATCAGTGAAAGAGAAAACTTACTTATTTACAAAAAAATTTAACAGAAACAAAAGCAAAACTTTTTTTTTTTTTTTCAAAATTTTCAGTCTTTTTTTATTTGTTTAGCAGAAAATAAAAACTGCAGAGGTGAACAAATACCACTAAAAGAAAGTGCTATTTGTGGGAACAAAATGATAAAAATTTAGTTTGGGTACAGTGTTGGATGACCACGCAATTGTCATTCAAACTGCAACAGCACTGAAAGCTGAAAATTGGTCTGGGAAGGAAGGTGTGTAAGTGCCCTGTATTGAAGTGGTTAAATATTATATATGTTTTTTTTGTCATTTTTGGTATTCACATATGGTTTGAACACTATATGATGTCATCATTTTAGTTTGTGTTTGCAGAATACATAGTGCACATTTAATATATTTTCCAGTGCTGCACTCCTGTTTCCATATGCTATTTTTGTGCCCCCTATCAGGGTTATAGTGTTCAGCTGCAGGACATCTTTCACAGATTTTTCACTTATTCTTCATTCATTTCACGCACCTAGCGCAAATTAATTTTTTATAGGAAATTTAATGGTTGAATAGGTGACGATTCCAGTGTCTGTGGGAGTGATCCTTTCCATTTAAAAGCCAACATTTGGCTTGTGAAGTTTACACACATATCTTGCTGCTATGTCAGCAGTGTGTGTAAAAGCCCCCGCTGCTGCCTGTGCAAGCCCTAAGTCGGTGGCATCAAAGGGGGTAATCGGAAGCAGCATAGGACAGGATATACTAATCAGACCTCTGACAGGTTCCTGTGAGATTAGAAGAAATGATGCTATCACATATGGAGAAGTAATCTGCTAAAGGTATATGTTTTTACTGATCTGCTGAGTCACAATAATTATTTTTTCTGTTCACAGACAAAATAAGTATAGGGCTGTTTTTTGCATGTGTGACCCTCAGTAGACATAATATGGCCCCTCGAGATTTGTAGTTTTGGATGGAGTAAGTAAGGGCATAGTTGCCAACATTGCAAAAAAAATATGTGGGACACTTTTTTGGCTGTAGGCGGAGCCGTATAATAATTAGGGGGCGGGGCATGCATTTGTAGGCGTGACTTAGCAATAAAAAATAAAACTGCGGTGCGCTTTGCGCGCCGCGGTGAAAAATGTTCGTGGCTCAAAGGGGGTGTGGTTAGAGTCTGAGATGAATAAGGGATGGAGAGGGAAAGGGGGAGAGAGGAATGAAGGGACAGCAGCCCCAGATCCTACACAACAATAGAAATATGTGTATTCTAGAAAGTTTAACAATCAGCAGATAAAGATACTCCAAACACCTGGTGTTAGCGCTTCAATCATCCCGGCACCATGAATTATTTCTATTATTACATTGTAATATAAAATTAAATCATTCAACTCACCATAATGCCGAATCAGTGGGATCCCTGAGCGTGTCACTAGCCACGTCGCCTGCCACCAGCAGAGTCCATCCTTGCATCAGGTGCCCCCAGCAGAGTCCTACCTTGCATCAGGTGCCCCCAGCAGAGTCCGTCCTTGCATCAGGGGTCCCCAGCAGAGTTAGTCCTTGCATCAGGTGCCCCCAGCAGAGTCAGTCCTTGCATCAGGTGCCCCCAGCAGAGTCTGTCCTTGCATCAGGTGTCCCCAGCAGAGTCTGTCCTCGTATCAGGTGTCCCCAGCAGTCTGTCCTCGTATCAGGTGTCCCCAGCAGTCTGTCCTTGTATCAGGTGCCCCCGGCAGAGTCCCTCCTCACATCAGGTGCCCCCGCAGAGTCCGTCCTTGCATCAGGTGCCCCCAGCAGAGTCAGTATAGACCCCCTCAGTGCAGACCCCCCTCAGTGCAGACCCCCCCTCCATCAGTGCAGACCCCCTCAGTGCAGACCCCCTCAGTGCAGACCCTCTCAGTGCAGACCCCCCTCCATCAGTGCAGACCCCCTCAGTGCAGACCCCCCTCCATCAGTGCAGACCCCCTCAGTGCAGACCCCCTCAGTGCAGACCCCCCTCCATTAGTGAAGACCCCCCTCCATCAGTGCAGAACCCCTCAGTGCAGACCCCCCTCCATCAATGCAGACCCCCTCAGTGCAGACCCCCGTCCATCAATGCAGACGCCCTCAGTGCAGACCCCCCTCCATCAATGCAGATGCCCTCAGTGCAGACCCCCCTCCATCAATGCAGACCCCCTCAGTGCAGACCCCCCTTCATCAATGCAGACCTCCTCAGTGGAGACCCCCCTCAATCAGTGCAGACGCCCTCAGCAGACCCTCCTCAGGGCAGACCCTCCCCTCCCATAACGCCCCCCAGGCCCCAGTACATGTCCATTACAGCGGCCGCCGGTGTTCGTTTGTCCTCCTTACTGTGCCTGCGCAGCACAGGGTGGACACTATCCGATGGGGGACGGTATTGGACAAGACACCAGCGCCGTGTGTTCAGTGGAGAGGGGGGGGGCCGATCCGTGCGAGAAGAGAAACCGATTCATTGGCTGCATGGATCGAGCCCCCTTCCTCTCTCTACTGAACACAAGGGGGAGCGATCTAGCGGCGGCGGTGGGACCGGCCGCCATTTTACTGACGCCCGCTTGCCAAAAAATGTAAAATGCAAACATTCCTGATTTCCCTGGGCAAATCCCGATTCAGGACAGCCTCTGATCGGGACGAGGGTCCCAAAATCGGGAATGTCCCGGGAAAATCCGGACTGTTGGCAACTATGAGTAAGGGTTAGGACCCTAATCAATTCATTGTTTCCTGTCCTTGGGGAGATTTCACTTCCAGTCCCAGGGACACAACAGGAAGTAAGACAAAATCTCTGTAAGGGAACCCCCCTTGGACAATGGAAAATGAATCATCCTGACCTGTTCTGGTGACAACTCCAACATTTTGGATTTCCCATCTTCTGTCTCAGTGACAATGGCCAATAGGACAAATACAGAAGGTTAATCCAGCTTTAAAAGAGACAGACATAAAAACACGACAGAAGTCATAACCCCTCCCTTTCCTGAACTTAAAAAAAGTGAAAATGTTTTACTATTTATACACTTTTGTTTCCACGGAATGCAGCCTTTTTTCTTTTTGGATTTGACATACCTGCCATTGAGTATAAGGATTGTTTATACAATGTATACCAAATCATTTTAATTTAGATTGATGTTCTCTCTTTACAGTCTTTTATGGATCACTTTTCTTGAGCTCTACATTATGAATATGCTTCCAAGGGAATCTTTATTTCGAGCTTGATCCCATATTTTGTAAAGACCAATATAACAGCATTTAGTACATTCTTGAAGACAAAGCCATTACTCGTTCCTGACGCTAAGGATTATGCTCGTCAAGCAGTAAGAATCATTGCAATATCACAGCAGGACACTTTTCTCATTCTAACCAGGTGAGGATAATAGGAAGTACAAGTATAAGTACAGGACTGCATACTATACCACACCAGTATTGGGACAGGTTCCTCCAGTGCCCAAGGCAAGGATGTAGAACTGCACTCCACTTCCCCGGGCCACACTGCTAATGCCATAATCCATAAGTACAAGACAGCATACTATACCACACCAGTACATAGACAGGTTCATCCAGTGCAGGAATGTAGAACTGCACTCCACTCCTCCCCAGGCCCTGCTGCAAATGCATGATGTAGAATAGGTGTATCGACCTGTGCCTATTCTTTGACCCTTGCTATGGTTGCCTGTAGTTGGCATAAACAAAAGGACAAGCTGCTGCTCACCAGGAACAAGAACTGTCAGTGCAGGATCTGTAAGGAGCTGTGCTCTGTAGGCCGATAAGGCACATGCGACTCTTTATTTCAATCCAGGATAAAATAGATATAAAGTTTCCTCCATGCTCACGTGTTTCCACCCTACACAGGCCTTATTCTTAAATCCTTTACAATGTATCTGTGTCTCCCTCACTGATCCTCTCCTGACAATGAGGTAGTTAAGAGTTTATTACTTTGCACCTGGGCTGATGGGAGCGGATTGGAGGGGGAGTTTTTAAATAAGATCTAATTGCCACCTCCTAATGCTAAGACTAAGGCCGGCCATACACGGTTCGAACCTCTGAGATTCAAACCATTAGTGGGCAGGCTGAATGTACCAAATTGATCGATTGATAAACTTGGGTACAACCAGCCTGCCGGATTTGCTTACGATTATCACAAGCTACTGCTATAACCGCTAGCACTTTTCACTGTCTTCCCCCGATGGGGACAGCTTTCCCCCCCTACCCCCCCCCGCCGTGGTTGCAGGAAAGAAATTTGCTCTGTGTATGGCCGGCCTAATGCCCGTGTAGGGCGGAGATTCATGAGCATGGTGGAAACTTTGCATATTTTTATCCCGGATTGAAATAAAGAGTCACACGTGCCTTGTAGCGATTGTCTTTTTTATTTATTAATAACATGGGGTGTGTACTGCACATGTATGACCAAACGCTTGCTTTCTAGCAGGTAGAAGGTAGTTGTGCATGCACAGTGTGTATTTCATGTCAGCTTTGGGTGGATGGGCTGAAGAATGGGCATGTTGGAGCACCGTGTGATAGCAGTAGCTGCAGCCCACTGGTGACCAGACACCGATCTGGTGACATCAGGTCATAAGACTAGTATTAAAAAATTGCACAGGGCCTAATCACCCTTGCAATGTGCACTAAAACATGTGTTTCTGCAATGAATTGCTAAGCACCTGCTCTATGGGCATTGTGGTGTCATTCATTGTGAATTTTACCCCCAGTACAATATACAGTACAGCCAAATGCACCACAGTATAGCGCAATGCAAGTGCAGCTCAGTTTACACTCTGGCACAGGTCCTGTGTGCTGGGATGACTGAACTCCTGCGTATAAGCAAGAATCTTGTGCAACCAATCTGTTGAAGTTGAGGTAAGTATTACAGACTTTAGTTCTGCTTTAATGCACCGCAAACTATAGCTGACCATAGACAATTCGAATCTCGGCCAGTTTAGCAGGGACCAACTGAGATTCGAACCGTGTATGGACAGGCTGAATGTACCCCTGTTGATCGATCAAGCAGCTTGGATACAACCAGCCTGTCAGATTTTGCATGCGATTATACTGCTAGCAGCTAAAATAGCCTCTAGCAAATCACTGTGTTCTCTTGGCGGGGACTCCTCCCCCCACCAGGAGAACACAATAGTTCCACGCGAGGGATTCCCCCATCAACACTGACTGTGTTGATGGTGGAATTGAGTGATTTTCTTTCCTGCAACCGTGGTTGCAGGCAGGAGCGGGATAAGGGGTGGGCGGGAGGGACGGCTGCCCTGGGCACAAAGGTTTACTGTAGGGATGGGAGCACCTTCCTTCTCTTACAAGGCAGGAGTAGTAATAGCCGCAGTGATTTTGACTTCTGGGCGTAGGATCACCTAAGCATGCACATCGTGATTGGGGTGGGGGGGGGGGGGGCACAGTTTGACATTCTTGCCCTGGACTCTGAATGACCTTGTCCCGGCACTGGTTGCAGGAAAAAAAATACTTCGTGTATGGCACCTTCCTTCTGTTACAAGGCTGACAGGAGTGATTTTGACTTCTGGGCGTAGGGTCCCCTAAGCTTGCACATCATGAATGGGGTGGGGCACAGTTTGACATTCTTGCCCTGGGCTCTGGATGACCTTGTACCGGCACTGGTTGCAGGAAAAAAATTCTCCATCTATGGCCGACTTAACACATGCCATAACCACAGCAGAGCATTTAAAGAGTAATTCCACTTTTGTTGAGAAAAAAATATTCTCCTCTGGATGATCTATGTACATTGCAAGGATTTTAACAAATTTTGTTGCAGAGTCCAATCTTTTGTTAGTTTGTTTTTCTGTGTCCATGTGCAATCTCTGTGTCCAAGTGAATTTAATGAGAGTGATTTTCGAATTATCAATCTGCTGCTGCTGCTCCAGCGCCTGCTGGGTTCTAAGTAGAAAAGTGTCAAAATTCAATGTACTATGGCACCTGGAGGGGTTCTGTACACAGATGGTGTATGGAACACCCCTAAAAACTGTCATTTCCGGCTAGTGTGGTTTTCCCCAGAAGTCTGCACTAAGAAAAAAGTCAGATTTTGGGCATCCCCTGAAACAAAAATGTAATTTTTTAGCTTCATAATGAAGTATGATTCAGGAGCTGAAGGATGCAGCACAGTGGTTAGCACTTTCACCTAGCAGCTAAAGGGTTGCTGGTTCAAATCCCAACACCATCTGCCTGGAGTTTGCATGTTCTCCCTGTGCCTGTGTGGGTTTTCTCCGGGTACTCCGGTTTCCTCCCACACTCTAAAGACATGCTGGTAGGTTAATCGGATCCTGTCTAAAATGTATGAATGTGTGCTAGGGACCGTAGATTGTAAGCTCCTTGAGGGTAGGTACTGATGTGAATGTACAATGTATATGTAAAGCACTGCGTAAATTGACAGCACTATATTAGTAACTGAAATAAATAAATAAGGATGTTTTTCAGGCAATCCACTTAAAAATACACTAAACTAAACAATAATTTAACCTGCCTACATCCATCCAGTGTTGAAATTACAGGATTACAGTCCTTGTCCCTAAATTGAAACTCTGGGGAAATAAAAAATGGCCTATATGATGCACTGGAGACTTCTCTTTAACATTATTTTATGAACTGTTGCTCCTGCCAGTAGAGCATTATTTTCCCACTTCCTAGCACTGTTTGTTCAGCAGTGAAATTGCACAGCTGCATTATCTCTGCAGCGGCTCGAGTGCGAAGTGCACAGGAGCCCCGAGCGTCTTTTTGGTCCGTTTCAGGTCCGATTTCATGCCAAAATTGGGGCTGAAATCAGGCCTGATACAGTGAATGGGGACGCACCAGACTCCTGCTGTGAGCCGCTGCTTTCTATAGTGTGAACCCAGCCTCAGAGAGACTTTAAAGCCCCACTCTAGGAAAAATACAAATCCTTTGACAGATAAGACAACATGTATTTATTTATTTATTTCAGGTACTTATATAGCGCTGTCAATTTACGCAGCGCTTTACATATACATTCACATCAGTCCCTACCCTCAAGGAGCTTACAATCTAAGGTCCCTAACTCACATTCATACATACTAGGGACAATTTAGACAGGATCCAATTAACCTACCAGCATGTCTTTGGAGTGTGGGAGGAAACCGGAGTACCCGGAGGAAACCCACGCAGGCACAGGGAGAACATGCAAACTCCAGGCAGGTAGTGTAGTGGTTGGGATTTGAACCAGCGACCCTTCTTACTGCTAGGCGAAAGTGCTACCCACTACACCACTGTGCTGCCCTTATGTATTTAACCAATTATTTAGCTTTTTTGTCTAGAGTCCAGCTTTAAAGCTAAAACTAAACCAAAGGTTTCCAAAAAAACAGTTAGCATTCCTGGCATGATGGGAATGCAATGCCGTGTACACACGACTGGACTTTCCGGCAGAAAAGGTCAGACGGAACTAATCCGTCGGACATTCCGATCGTGTGTGGGCTTCATCTGAGCTTTTCTGTCGAAAAATCTGACGGACCTTAGAAATAGAACACGTTGCTGTGTATTACAAGCCAAAAAATAAATAGATAAATATATATATTAAAAGAGCAGCAATATATTAAAGTGGTTCTGTGTTTTCATATAGTGTCCAAATAAGTCAATAATGACCGTGCTTTCATACAGTGTCCAAACATGTCAATAATGACCGTGCTGAAAAACGATGCTGTAAGTGATTTAAATCATATAACAAAGTGCTCATGAGCATGCAAGTAGCGACCAATTGCGTCACTAATCCAGTATTGATAAAGGTCTGTGTAATCCAAAAGCTGTGATCCAACTTACAAAAATATAAAGTGGGAGGCACATATACAAACTGTTGTAATTCCTACACCGTTCACCTGATTTGGATGTAAATACCCTCAAATTAAAGCTGAAAGTCTGCAGTTAAAGCACATCTTGTTCGTTTCGTTTCAAATCCATTGTGGTGGTGTATAGAGCCAAAAAGTAGAATTGTATCAATGTCCCAATATTTATGGACCTCACTGTAGCTATGCTCTCTTAGTTTGATGCATTACCTTGGACTCACTAGCCCCACCTGCTGCCAGCTGTGGACAATCTACAATCAAAGCAGCCCATGAATAGCAGCACTTCCTATCTCTCAGTGCCTGTTTGTTTGGACTAGCTTCCTGGGTGTGTTGACTGCTTTTTGACTCTGAATACCGTGTTTGAACTCCTGCCTGAATTCCTGACTACTCTCTAGCCTACTGATTTTGTACTTCACTGCCAGCTCGTGTATGACCTTTGCTTGCCTGACCAATCTCTGGATTTCGATTGTGTACCGCTTTGCCTGATCTGTTGCCGTCCTGATCTGCCTAAGTTTTCGCCTGAATCCTCAGCACACAAGCTCCACTTCGGATACTACCTATCACAGGTACCTTACAATGGCGAACCTTGGCACCCCAGATGTTTTGGAACTACATTTCCCATGATGTTCAACTACACTGCAGAGTGCATAAGCATCATGGGAAATGTAGTTCCAAAACATCTGGGGTGCCAAGGTTGACCATCACTGGCCTAGGCTATATGAAGATTGCCAAGACCCTGAAACTGAGCTGCAGCACAGTGGCCAAGACCATACAGCGGTTTAACAGGACATGTTCCACTCAGAACAGGCCTCGCCATGGTCGACCAAAGACGTTGTGTGCACGTGCTCAGTGCCATATTCAGAGGTTGTCTAAGGGAAATAGATGTATGAGTGCTGCCAGTCTGTCATTTCAAAATAAGAATATAGTTAGAACAATACAAATTAAGTTAAGTTTAATTCGATAATTTAATATGCAATAATAAACCACAGCATTTGCATCAGTTTCTGCAACAATAATCCCCAGCAATGTTGCTAGCTTATGTAATAACCCTCAGCATTGATGGGATTGTCTGCAATCCCCATAATGAACTGGCTGGAGTGGTTAACTCTCTGAGAGGGAGTTAATTACCCATTTGAGCTCTAAAAGATTTTACCCCCTTCATGGCCAGTCCATTTTTTGCTATATAGAGATGCGCTACTTTAACTTGTGTAGTACGGCCCCCTCAGGGACTGCTTGGTTTTTCCTGCTCATCTGCATCGCCATGACCCTGCAAACATTCCAACCCACCTGACACTCTGGGTTCAGACATCATTGCAACACCTTTAGGTAATAAGACAACACTCAGTGTTTATATTCTATTAACGTTTACTGGAATACTTCAGTTAAGATATTGTTGTAAGAGAGGTAATGTTTCTACTGAGCTTTGAATAACAGCACAAGCTCAGTAGAATTCTTCCACAAGAAATGCCAGGTAAGACAGCTGGCAAACACAGAATACTGTAAACACATATGTACAATGGAGCACCACTAAGACATAACCTGAAAAGCATAAGTAAAGTTAAGCATTAATTCTAACAATACTTCTAGACAGAGAAACCCAGGCCGGCCTGTTTAAACTGTGTTCCTAATGAGAGATTAGGCTAAACATGGATGGTGTAAGGGCCCCTTAAGCAGAAATGACAGAATGTCCCCGTTGCAGATCTGATGGTCTTCACCGACAGTCGGAGGTCATTACTATTTCCAATAAAGTGTAGAGGCAGAGGGGTGTTATATCTTGTGATGACTGTGGCTACAGATGCCCATGTACAGTGTTCAGGTAGAAGTGCAGTGAAGTGTTCCAAAAGTAAAGCTGTCTTTACATAGTGTCCCAGTAAACAACCAAGGAAAGGTTTGCAAAGGTGGGCAATTGCCCTCTCACCAACAACTAGGCCAATTCAGCACCTTCCAGATACCGATTTACGGATAGATGTCCTGGCTGCAGACCCGCTAGTGATGATCACTCGATACGGAGCCCATAGCGTGAGTTGCTACACTGTCAAGGTGGTGTTGTTCAGATGTACGCTAGACCCCTTCTAGGTCAGGAAGGAATTCTGGATACTGCGTGGTAGGCTGCAACCTCACTCTCCGTACACGGAGAGGTCCATCCACACACAAGGCCCACGAGGAAGAGAGAATGGGGTGGGTCTCTGGTTTCTTTCATAGCTCTTCCCAGCAATCTCCTTGATGGTAGCAAAGATCCCTGGTATATGTGGTCTGGGTGTATAGTCATGCAAGGGAACAGCCATCTATCTGAAAGAACTACCAATCCCACAATCCCTTTGGCTAGGCTCACAAATATGATATCAGTTTAGTAACGCTGGGCACTAGGGGGATAAATGATATACAGATAGGGTATGGAATAACTATTCGTTGCAATTGTGGTCCACATTGCTACACTTGTAATTGAGCATTTTTTTTTATACTGGTATTGGCAGCGATCAGTGACTTATAGTGGGACTGTGATAGTGACACTTTGTGGGGACTGACTAACTGCCACTGACATCACCAGTGACACTTATTAGTGCTAATAATATACACGCTCATTGTACAAATGACACTGTCTGGGAAGGGGTTAACATCAGGGGCAATCAAGGGATTAATTGTGTGCCTAACAATACGTAATGTGCGCTGCTTTTTACAACTGATAGATCTGTTTCTTATTGCTGCTTTGCATGGAAAAGAAAAAAAAGCGATTTTTCCCTCTGTACGGAGCTCTGTGTTGATTGTCAACCCAGGGCTCTGGGCTGTGATTTGACACAGCCGGTCAGCAGGTCCCAGCCATGAAAAATTGCAACACCCACAAGTTTAATCTGTAAGGCCTTTGCTTTAAAAAATATATATAATGTTTGGGGGTTCAAAGGAATTTTCTAGCAAAAAAACTATATTTTTTCATGTAAACAAAGTGTCAGAAAGGGCTTTGTCTTCAAGTGGTTAGAAGAGTGTGGCATAAGCTTCTAATGTTGGGCATAAAATGGCAGGACAGTTCAAACCCCCCCAAATGACCCCTTTTTGGAAAGTAGACACCCAAAGCTATTTACTGATAGGCATGTTGAGTCCATGGAATATTTCATATTTTGCCACAAGTTTCGGGAAAATGTAATTTTTTTTTTTTACTCAAAGTTGTCACTAAAAAATATATTGCTCACACGTGCCATGGTTATATGTGGGTTTAAACCCCAAAATACATTCTGCTGCTTCTCCTGAGTACGGGGATACCTCGTGTGTGAGACTTTTTGGGAGCCTAGCCGCGGACAGGACCCCGAAAACCAATCACCGCCTTCAGGCTTTCTAAGGGCGTAAATTTTTGATTTCACTCCTCACTACCTATCACAGTTTCGAAGGACATAAAATGCCAAGATAGCACAAAACCCGCCCAAATGACCCCATTTTGGAAAAAGACACCCCAAGCTATTTGCTGATAGGCATGTTGAGTCCATGGAATATTTTATATTTTGCCACAAGTTGCGGGAAAATTGTCACTAAATGATATATTGCTTAAACATGCCATGGGTATATGTGGAATTACACCCCAAAATACATTCTGCTGCTTCTGAGAACGGGGATACCATATGTTTGAGACTTTTTGGGAGCCTAGCCGTGTACAGAACACCGAAAACCAAGCACCGCCTTCAGGCTTTCTACGGGCGTAAAATGGTGATTTCACTTCCTCACTACCTATTACAGTTTTGGAGGTCATGAAAGGTCAAGATAGCACAAATCACCATTTTTTGCCCTTAGAAAGCATGAAGGCAGTGATTGGTTTTTGGGGTCCTGTACACGGCTAGGCTCTCAAAAAGTCTCACACATGTGGTATACCCGTACCCAGGAAAAGCAACAGAATGTATTTTGGGGTGTAATTCCACATATGCCCATGGTATGTTTTATTAATATATCATTTAGTGACAACTTTGTGCAAAAAATAAAAAAGTTTGTCATATTCCTGAAACTTGTGGCAAAATATAAAATATTCCATGGACTCAACAGTCAGCAAATAGCTTGGGGTGTCTACTTTCCAAAAAGGGGTCATTTGGGGGGTTTTGAACTGTCCTGGCATTTTATGCACAACATTTAGAAGCTTATGTCACACATCACCCACTCACTCTTCTAACCACTTGAAGACAAAGCCCTTTCTGACACTTTTTGTTTACATGAAAAAATATATTTTTTTTTGCTAGAAAATTACTTTGAACCCCCAAATATTATATATATTTTTAAAGCAAAGGCCCTACAGATTAAAATGGTGGGTGTTGCAACTTTTTTTTCTCACAGTATTTGTGCAGCGATTTTTCAAACAAGTTTTTTTTGGGGAAAAAGAACACTTTTTTAAAATGTTAATGCACTAAAACACACTATATTGCCCAAATGTTTGATTAAATAAAAAAGATGATCTTATGCCGAGTACATGGATACCAAACACGGCATGCTTTAAAATTGCGCACAAACTCGCAGAATCGACAAACTACATACATTTTTAATTCAATCTTATTTTATTGAGAAAGGAAAAATGTACAGTAGACAGTTATGTCATACAAAAACACAAAAAATAGAAATAGACATCATTGCGATACTGGTAACATATCATCTCATGTTTTAAACAATTTATGAGCTTTTATTGATTTAGTTTGATATTAAAGCCTGCGTAGCTATACTGTCTAAGCTGATTAAAGTGCAGGTGAGCACCACTATCCACTCAACGAGTGGCGTCCACCTATTGCAAACAAGCTAGGGCTATTGTTGCTGTGCTAAATGTATTTTCTCTGATGGGGAAGCTCAGTGTTTGTCACATTATTGGTCTGATGAGATTAGAGAGTATGATTTAGGTGATCGTGTAGCGCTGTAACATATAAGGGGAGAAAGGGAAAAAGAAGAGTAAGAATAGAGGGGACAAGGGAGTAAGGAATACAGATATTAAGAGCAAGATATTCCATTCTGGTTACACAGTTGCTTTGGTGGAGTCCTCTGTAGCCCATGGAATAAATTCCACGGAGTAGCGAAAGATAGACCACGAGGTCCAGGTCTTGGAAAATTGTTCCTCCTTACCCGTTTCCTGCGACAACATTCGTTCCAGTCTATTGATTTGGTCCACTTCAATTGCCCAATCCCCCAGGGAAGGCATGCTTGTCCACTTCCAATGTCTGGGCAGAACCGTTCTAGCCGCCACCAGAAAGTGACGCAGAACGTCTTTTTTGACCGATTTAAGCGGGCCAGGGAGCATAGATAGCAGGACTACCTCAGGAGAGGATGCAACCAAGATCGCCATGAGTCTGCAGTACAAGTCGAGGATCTTTTGCCAGAACCTCCGCACAGGGGGGCACTCCCACCAAATGTGGAGTAAGGTTCCCTTTGATGACAAACAACGCCAGCAGGTATCCGGGAGCGCCGGGTTTATCCAGCGTAATGTCGAGGGGCATCTGTACCAACGGGTCAGTAATTTGAATCCTTTTTCTTGCGATTTGGAGGCTAAGGATATTTTATGAGTCAGAATGAAGCACTTTTGCCAATCTACAGGTGAAATGGGGTGACCCAAATCTTCCCTACAGGCCTGTGTGTATGGGGGGAGGTCAGGATTATAGACCATATGTATGAGAGAGTATAGTTGAGAGACCACATGCGTAGGAGGGTCAATCTGGAGCAGCATGTACTCCAAGTCTGTTGTGTCAGTAATTACATCAGGTAAGGATGGGAAGGTTCGAATTAAAGATAGCACCTGTTGCCTCTGCAGCCAGTGCGTCGAAGTATGGGAAGGTGGGCCGGAGGGAACGTCTTGAATCAGAGAAGAATCTGAACGCAGGACTTGGGCAAGTCGTCTGTGGTCCTTCTTGCACAAAGGGCCAAAACTCTCTTCTTGTAGGGCTGGTGGAAAAGCCGGGGTTCCAAACAGTGGAGTCATGGGTCCTTTCAGAGGAGATAGGGTCTTGGAGGAATTCATTCGGGTCCAAATTTGTATAGTTTGTCGGGTGAGGTCGCTCAGAGGTAATCCCCCTTTTAGGAATTCAGTAGGTGTCCACGGTAGTGCGCGGAGATCTATTGAATTGAGATGGCTCTCTATTTTTAACCAAAATTTGGTGGAGGAATGATGGAACCAGTTAAGTATACGTGTTAGTACTGCTGCTCTATAGTATATAGAGGCATCTGGAGCTCCAGCTCCACCACGAATCTTGGGGAGCGATAGCGTCTCATAGCGTATCCGAAGACGAGCCCCCCCCCAGATAAAGGAGGAGAACAGTTGGCGGAGTTTCCTAAAGAACCAGGAGGGTATTAAAATGGGAATTGTCTGGAACAAATAAAGAAACCGAGGGAGGACGTCCATTTTTAGTACATACATTTTAAAAGCCCTTAAAAACCTTTACAGGTTACCACTTTAGATTTACAGAGGAGGTCTACTGCTAAAATTACTGCCCTCAATCTGACCTTCGTGGTGATACCTCACATACATGGTGCAATTGCTGTTTACATATGACACCAGACTGCCGCTTGCGTTCACCTTTTTGCGTGAGCACGGGGGACTGGGGTGCTTTTTTTTTTATTATTATTATTTATTTCGCTTTTTTGTTTTATTTTTAAACTGTTCCTTTCATTTTTATTTTTTTTATCATTTTTATTGTTATCTCAGGGAATGTAAATATCCCCTATGATAGCAATAGGTAGTGACAGGTACTCTTTTTTGAAAAAATTGGGCTCTATTAGACCCTAGATCTCTCCTCTGCCCTCAAAGCATCTGACCACACCAAGATCGGTGTGATTAAATGCCTTCCCAATGGCACTGTTTATATCTGGCGAAACCTAGGTCATGAAATGCTCGTAGCTTCCGGTTTCTTAGGCCATAGAGATGATTGGAGCCATTCTGGTCTCCGATCAGCTCTATGGTCAGCTGGCAGAACCACCGGCTGCATTCTCGGGTTTCCTGTTGGGACAGGAGAGCCAGAGAAAACCATGGAAGATGGTGGGAGGGGGACATTCCCTCCCACTGCTTGTAAAAGCAGTCCAGAAGCCAATTAGCCGCTAGGATTGCTTTTACATGAAAGCCGACCGCTGGCTGAAAAGAATGATACCAAGATGATACCAAAACCTGCAGGCATCATTCTGGTATAACCACTCAAAGTCCAGCAACATACCAGTACGTTGCTGGTCCTTGTTGGGCATATATTGTAATGTCTCGTGGGAGCAAACGCTGTTGCTGTTAAGATAAACAAATAAGTGCTGCAGCTAAATGGCACATCTGCTAAGCAAATGATGGTTAACAATAAAACAAAGTAACATTACAGTATAACAGTAATGCCGCGTACACACGAGTGGACTTTACGGCGGACTTTGCCCGGCGGACTGGATTTCGTCGGACAATTCGATGTGTGTGAGCTCCAGCGGACTTTGTTTTCTCAAAAGTTGGACGGACTTAGATTTGAAACTTGTTTAAAATGTATCCGTTGAAATCAAGTCCGGTCGAAAAGTCCGCCGTCTGTATGCTAGTTCGACGGACTAAAAAGCCACGCTAGGGCAGCTATTGGCTACTGGCTATGAACTTCCTTGTTTTAGTCCGGTCGTACGTCATCACGTACGAATTCGACGGACTTTGGTGGATTGTGTGTAGGCAAGTCCGTTCATTCAGAAAGTCCGTCGTAAAGTACGTCGAAAAATCCGCCGGGCAAAGTCCGCAGTAAAGTCCGCTCGTGTGTACGCGGCATTAGACTTACCATACCTTCAAAGCAAATACAATAAAACATAGTAAAAATAAAACATTACAGTTCAAAAATACAGTAACAAAAGAGAGAGAACAATAGATATAGAACAATAGAGAGCGAACAATAGAGAGAAGAGAAATAAAACCACAACTATTTTTGGCTTTTTTATTTTTTATTTCTTTTTGTGTTTTTTTTTTATTTTTTATCACTTTTATATAAACTGTATACGTTCCAGATTAGGGTCTCTCAAAATGTGATGGCCATCTCATCTTTCGAGACCCTGTGTTAGTGTGCCTGGGACTGTGCAATGCTATACCCTACGCTAATACTCCACTAGTGTGTGGTAGCGTTCGAAACAGTCACCAATGCAAAGACCAGGTAGGTCAGGACAGGAGGGACAAGAAAGGCGGGTGCCTATATCCGCGCTTTCTACAGACACAACATCTTTTTGGGGGATTTCTTTGGGTAGGGGTACCAGGGAGGACATGCGAAAAATGCCTCCCATGCAGCCGGCTCACTGCATTTGGATTGGGAAGTTGGGCCACAGCACCGTCTGGAAACAGAAGGGCTGTGATGATCTCTTCCTGGAATTTAAGGAAGGATCCAGTTCATCTTGAAGCTTTGTATAGCACATAAGCATTCAGCAGAGCCAATTGGAATAAGTATACAGACACTTTTTTATACCAGCGTCTGGCCTTACAGGCAATTAGGTACGGCACCACCAACTGGACGTTGAGGTCCACCCCTCCCATATTAAGGTTATTTTCGTGGACACAGAAGGGTTTCTCCACAACACCAGCCGCCGTAGGAATTTGGACCGTCGTGTCTGCATGAAGGGAGGACAGAAAGAAAACATTCTTATTATCCCTCCACTTCACAGCAAGCAAATTATTACACTTCAAGCAGGCTCTCTCCCCCAGCCTAAGATGGGAATCTACAAGCTGCTGGGGTAAGCCCCGGTGATTAGATCGCACAATGCCACATGTGCCAATTCCATAATCAAACAAGTTACTAAAAAGTGGCACGCTCATGTAATAATTGTCCACATATAAGTGGTACCCCTTTCCGAATAAGGGTGACACCAAGTCCCACACAATCTTACCAGTGCTCCCTATGTAGTCTGGGCGGTTCTCTGGCTCTACGTAACTATCTCTTCCCGGGTGAACCATTAAACTATATTATAGCCTGTGGCCCTGTCACAGAGCTTATACATCTTGACCCCATATCTGGCACGCTTGCTGGGAATATACTGTTTGAATGACAAGGGGCCAGAAAACTTAATCAGGGACTCATCAATGCAGACAACTTGATCGGGAGTAAACAAGGCTGCAAACTGCTGGTTGAAGGGGTTTACAAGGGGCCGAATTTTGTAGAGCCGATCATATTCAGGGTCACCCCGAGGACGACAGAGTTCATTGTCATTGAAATGCATGAACTGCACGATCTGCTCGTATCGTGTCTTGGTCATGGAGGCAGAGAACACGGACATATGGTGAATTGGGTCAGTGGACCAATATGCAACTAATGCCGCGTACACGCGAGCGGACTTTACGGCGGACTTTGCCCGGCGGATTTTTCAACGTACTTTACGACGGACTTTCTGAATGAACGGACTTGCCTACACACAATCCACCAAAGTCCGTCGAATTCGTACGTGATGACGTACGACCGGACTAAAACAAGGAAGTTCATAGCCAGTAGCCAATAGCTGCCCTAGCGTGGCTTTTTGTCCGTCGAACTAGCATACAGACGGCAGACTTTTCGACCGGACTCGATTTCAACGGATAAATTTTAAACAAGTTTCAAATCTAAGTCCGTCCAACTTTTGAGCAAACAAAGTCCGCTGGAGCCCACACACGATCGAATTGTCCGACGAAATCCAGTCCGCCGGGCAAAGTCCGCCGTAAAGTCCGCTCGTGTGTACGCGGCATAACTCAACCAATACGCAACTCACTCTTTTTAGTTATGCCCATGAGGAGGGATAGGCCCAGAAAGGTCTTAAATTCAGAAACCGTAATAGGTTTCTAATCTCTGGCAAGGGTCAATTGGGGATTAGCGGCGATGAATTGACCAGCATATAAATTGCTTTGGTTCACAATAGATCTATAGAGATCTTCGGTGAAAAACAGCAAATAAAAATCAAGTGACGTAAAATCAACTGTTTCCAACTGAATTCTGGGTTGGCCAGTGAATGGGGAAAGTACAGGTGCTGCAGAAGTGGTGGGCTCCCAATTTGGATTGGCAAATGCAGCAGGAAGGGCACTATGGGCTTGACGGGCCTGTCTTTGTCTTCTTGGTGGCTGCGGGACTCTACTCGTGCTAACCATCTCACCAGCTTGAACTGCACTTATGGGGCTCGCCACGTCACCACGTGTTACTGCAGTGCTGGATGTACGACCAGGATGTACTAGGCCACTAGTGCTTGCCAATTCACCAGAAAGATGAGTGGCACTAGTACTGGCTCTCTGCTCCATACGAAAGCCCAGCGGTTCTTGCACCTCAACGACGGCAGAAGAACGGGGTCGGGTACACCTGACCTTGGCAGAGACCACTACTCCATCGTCAGAGCTATCTGTCAGGGTGCCGCTGCTGTTCTGAGCCTGAATCTGACAGATGGGTCTTCACTATCTGTCATGCTCAGAAACGTGTAGGCCTCTTCACTAGTGTACCATCAATCTGACATTTTGGTCTCTAAATTTACTGGTACACTAGTGAGACTCCTGGAAAAAGAGCTACCGACTGTCAGCGACTGATTCAAACGCTACCAAACCGTTCGCAGGGATCAGGCCTGACCCTTCGAATGCTGCAGTTATGTGTGTTGTGTTTTTGTAAGTGACAGTGATTGATTGATACTGCACTTGCGTGGGCTGGGCAGAGGGGCTAAACGCAGGTGCTAGCAGGTATCTGGGCTGATCCCACTAACGCTGCATTTTTGGGAATCCTAAACTGCTGGGGACGCTAATATAGTTCTGATCAGATATTGATCCGTTCAGACACTATACTTCTAAGGGAGGTTTATGGTGCGTGCGTGGGTGTTAGCGCCACTGGCACTAACCTGACGCTGCCTGGGGCGACACAGACCCTGACTGATGCTAAAACCAAACTGATGTCACCCGCCGGGTGATCAGGGGGTTAAACCTTTATTTGGTAATATACGGCGGGTGCCCTGACGCTTTAAAAAATATCTAACTAACCAGCGTCACCCGTGACACTAATAGGGTGATCACTGGTGACAGGGGGTGATCAAGGGGTTAAACCTTTATTGGGGGGGTCCCTAGACCTATCTGGGCCTACTACTAATTACCCTAACACTGATTAGTGTCACTAATGTCACCAGTACAGTGATGAAAGAAAAATTTGAACACTGCACTGGGTGACACAGTGACAGGTGGTGAGGGGGTTAACTGGGGGGGGGGGCGATCGGGGGGTGAAATATGTGCTTATGTATACTGATGTTAGTGTAGTGTTGGTGCAACTCACGGTTAGATGTTATCTCTCCTCTCTCTGGAAAGAAAAGGATTCCACGAGGAGAGATTACATCACTTCCTCTGTCTGTGTTTACACTTACACAGGCGGGGGAGGATTTCATTTGTCAGGACCGATCAGCAGGTCTAGGCCAGAAACCATTAGCCTGGGCCTGGAGACTGATCGGTTCTCCAACGAATCCGATCGTCGCGACCGCCATAACATAACGCCGATTTGCCCACCCATGCCATTCTGCCGCAGTAAAACTGCGGCAGGTGGTTGGGAAGTGGTTAAAATGGCGAGACTCCTCCCACAAATACAGGCGTCCCGCCTTCCTACTTGCCAAAGCATGGGGGCAATGTTAGGGGTAAATCGCTCCTCCACCCCTGCTTCGGTACATATGCTCTTTTTTTTAACTGTGGTGGTGCAATCACCTCCTTCAGCGTTGGAGTCGCTGATTTACATATCATGAGCGCAAACGCTGTTGCTGTCAAGATACATGAATCAGTACTGCAGCTGAATGGCGTACCTGAAAAGAAAATAATGGTTAACAATAAAGCACAGTAAACAGTAAAGTATAAAAGAATTATATACCTGAAAAGCAAACATGATAAAACATATAAAACATTGCAGTTA
The DNA here is from genome assembly GCA_037952835.1 of Lithobates septentrionalis. NCBI lineage: Eukaryota > Metazoa > Chordata > Amphibia > Anura > Ranidae > Lithobates > Lithobates septentrionalis. The sequence continues at coordinate 1,089,912 of JBBDGP010002320.1, forward strand.
AGCATAAAATACAGTTTTGGCTTTCATATTTTTGATATTTTTATTTTTTTACTTTTATTTGTAACTGTAATGCCACGTACACACCGTCAGATTTCCCAATGGAAAATGTTCAATGGGAGCTTTTTGTCGGAAATTAAGACCGTGTGTAGGCTCCATCGCACATTTTCCACCGGAATTTCCGACACACAAAATTTGAGATCTGGATCTCAGATTTTCCAACAAAATCCTTTCTCATAAATTCCGATTGTGTGTACACAATTCCGACGCACAAAGTTCCACGCATGCTCGGAATCAAGCAGAAGAGTCGCACCGGCTATTGAACTTCATTTTTCTCGACTCGTCGGACGTGTTGTACGTCACCGTGTTCTAGACGTTCAGAATTTCCGACAAGATTTGTGTGACCGTGTGTATGAAAGACAAGTTTGAGCCAACATCCGTCGGAAAAAATCGATGGATTTTGTTGTCGGAATGTCCGATCAATGTCCGATCGTGTGTACGGAGCATAAAGGTTCCAGTTTCAGGTCTCTCAAAATGCGATGGCATCTTTGGAGACCCTGTGAAAGTGTGCCCTAGGACTGTGCCATGCTGTACCCTACGCTAATACTCCACTAGTGTGTGGTAAGCCCCATACACACTATAAGATTTTCTGCAGATTTTTGTCTTCAGATTTACCAAAACCATATAATATGAGGTCAAACCTTAAGAGTTTCAATTTGTATGCAATCAGGCAGGCCCTTGCATTAAATGGTTTTGGTAAACCTGAAGACAAAAATCAGCAGAAAATCTGATAGTGTGTATGGGGCTTTAGAGACAGAAACAGTCACCGATGCAAAGACCAGGTTGGTTAGGACAGGAGGGCCAATAATAGCAAGTGTCACGCCTATATCCACGCTTGCTACAGACATGACATCTTATTTGGGGTGCTCGTTGGGTAGGGGTACCAGGGAGGACATACGGAAAATGCCTCTCATGTAGCCAGTTAGTTGGTTAGTTTCACTGTCAGTCTTTTATAGCGTCAGGGTACCCCCATATATAACCTACAAAAGGTTTTAACCCCCTGATCGCCCCCCTAGTTACATCCACCCCGCCACCAGTGATCACTGTCATGGGTGACGCTAATAAGTTTTTTTTATAGCATCATATGTAAAGTGTATATTTTTTATAAACAACACTAAACATACATACTATCTTCTCATATCACTTATCTATGTTTACATTATATATATATATATATATATATATATATATATATATATATATATATATATATATATATATATATATATAATGTTTGTTTTTTTTTGCAAACAGAAGTGAGGGGAAAGAGAGAGGTTCAGGAGATAACAGAGAAGGTGACAAGAAATCAGAAACACACAGCAAGCCTGGGTTCACACATATGCGAACACAGACATTGCATGTGATTCGCACCCGCACTGTGGGGCCAATCACATGCGACGTCTGTGTAATGCGAGTTCAGCCATAGAGTTTGTATGGCTGAACTCGCATTGGATTTGCACAGAAAAAGTGCAGGGACTTTTTCTCGCACTGGAATCAGATCGCATGGTGTTCTCACCCATGCGATCCGATTTCTGTCTGAATCCACAGTTCGCACTGCGATCTGTGAACCGATCTGGTCATTAATATTGAATTGACACCCACAGCGGTTCGCAGAGGGCAGTGTGAACTGCCTCGGGGAGAGATGCGATGCAGGAACTGGCGCTGGAATTGCGCTGGTTCCCGCATCGCTATAGTGTGAACCTAGGCTTAGGCCCCATACACACTATTAGATTTTCTGCAGATTTTTGTCTTGGTTTTGGTAAATCTGAAGACAAAAATCTGCAGAAAATCTAATAGTGTGTATGGGACCTAAGAAACTATTTCATGACAAATAATTTACAAGTACGTTGACTATAATATCTATCTTAGCTATAAAATCTATACAAGAACAAAAAACATACATACTATCTTATCTATGTTTACAATTTTTATTTTTTTCAAACAAACAGAAGTGAGGGGAAAGTGAGAAGTTAATAGAGGATGTGACAAGGAAATTATTTAATTAAAAATAAATTACATAGACATGGAATAGTGGATCTGTATGGATTATTAAAAAAATGATATATTATTTAGTGTCATGAAAGACACTAAATTGTTAGATGGTAAAGAAGTAATGCTAAACTCTGGAATAAAAAAATATCCAATTCAGATATGTGTTCTTAACTCCAAAAAAGTGATTTTTACTGGTTGCAGACTCCTCCAAATCTCCATATTGTTTTTGTGATCCGACTTCCAGCTGTGGGCTGTAGGCTATGGGCAGTGTACATAGAGCATTGTACATAACTGCAACGAACGTGCACTGCTTGTTCCAAACAAACAGAAATGAAGGGGTAAATGAGAGGAGTGGGAGCTCATGGAGGATGTTACAGTACAAGGAAGCCGAAAATTAAAGAAAGAAATGAATTAATGAAAATAACAGGTCCCTTAAAAAAGAGGGAGTGTGTATTGATTTTTACTGAAAAATAAAAGGTCATTGTTTAGTGTTGCAAAAAAAAAGGGGGGGCCTCCTCCACCCCTTATAGCCGGCCAATCACTCTCCTTTTTTGTAAGATGTTTATGTATGAAGTGACACTAAACTATGGTTTTAAAAAAAAAGAGTTTTGCTGTTTATATTTTGAGTTTGTTGCTAAATTTTGTAGCCTGGTCTGGAGTGTTCACCTAAAGAGTAGTGGTTCCATCAGGGTGAACGGACTCCTTTTCGGCGGTAATGGTCTGGGAGCCTCCACCCGCAAGCTAGAGGCTGCCTCAGGGTGAAGGGAGTCCTTTGCGGCGGAAATGGTCTGGGAGCCTCCACCCGCCAGCTAGAGGCTGCGTCAGGGTGAATGGACTCCTTTTCTGTGGTAATTGTCTGGGAGCCTCCACCCGAGAACTAGAGGCTGCGTCAGGATGAAGGGACTCCTATTTGGTGGTAATTGTCTGGGAGCCTCCACCCGCGAGCTAGAGGCTGCGTCAGGATGAAGGGACTCCTTTTCGGTGGTAATGGCCTGTTGCCCTGTCACAGAGCTTATACATCTTGACCCTATATCTGGCACACTTGCTGGGGAGATACTGTCTGAAAAACAAGCGACCAGAAAACATAATCAGGGATTCGTCAACGCACACAACTTTATTGGGAGTAAACAAGGCTGCGAACTGTTGGTTAAAGTGGTTTACGAGGGGCTGAATTTTGTGGAGCCGATCAAATTCAGGGTCACCAGATGACAGAGTTCATTGTCATTAAAATGCATGAACTGCAAGATCTGCGCGTATCGTGCCCTGGTCATGGAAGCAGAGAATACGGGCATATGGTGAATTGGGTCAGTGGACCAATATGACCGCAACTCCGGGATAAGCCCACAAAGGTCTTAAATTCAGAAACCGTAATACGTTTCCAATCTCTGGGAAGGGTGAACTGGGGAATTAACGGCGATGAATTGACCAGCATACAAATTGCTTTGGTCCACAATAGATCTATAGAGATCTTCCGTGAAAAACAGCGAATAAAAATCAAGTGACGTAAAATCAACTGTTTCCACCTGAATTCCGGGTTGGCCAGTGAATGAGGGAAGTACAGGCACTGCAGAAGTGGTGGGCTCCCAATTAGGATTGGCATATGCAGCGGGAAGGGCACTAGGGGCTCTCCGGGCCTGTCATTTGTCTTTATGGTGGCTGTGGGGCACTACTTGTGCTAGCCACCGCACCAGCTTGAACTGCACTTATGGGACTCGCCGCATGACCACGTGATACTGCAGTGCTGGTTTTTGGGAACACCTAAACTACTGACGATGCTTATTAGTTCTGATCAAATCAAAGATACTGATCCGTTCAGACACTATACTAGTAAGGGAGGCGTATGGTCTGTGCATGGGTGTTAGCACTACTGGCACTAATCTGACGTTGCCTGGTATTGACGCTGACCCTGACTGATGCTAAAACCTAACTGATGTAACCCACCGGGTGATCAGGGGGTCAAAGCTTTATTAAGTAATATACGGCGGGTACCCAAACGCTATAAAAAGCTAACTAACCAGCGTCACCCATAACACTAATGTGGTGATCACGGGGTGAAAGGGTTAACTAGGGGCAATCAGGGGGTTAAAACCTTTATTAGGTAATATATGGGGGTACCCTGAAGCTATAAAAGACTGACGGTGAAACTAACCAACTAACTGGCTAACTAGCGTCACCCATGACACTAATACGGCGATCAGAAAATAGATCTGTACACTATATTAGTGACACTGGTGACAGGGGGTGAAAGGGTTAACTGAGGGGGCGATTAAGAGATTAAACCTTTATTAGGGGGGTACCCTAAAGCTACCTGGGCCTACTACTAACTGTCCTAACGCTGATAAGTGTCACAAATGACACCAGTGCAACGATCAGTAAAAAATCTGAAAACTGCACTTGGTGGCACAGTAACAGGGAGTGAAGGGGTTACCTGGGGGTGGTGATCGGGGCTGAAAAGTTTGCCTATGTGTATACTGTGTCAGTGTAGTGTTGGTGCAACTCACATTTTAGATGTCCTCTCTCCTCTTACTGGAACCGAAAAAGATTCCACGAGGGAAGATGACATCACTTCCCCTGCCTGTACATTACACAGGCAGGGTAATCATTTCATTCGCCAGAACCGATCAGCTAGTCTAGACCAGAAATTATTGGCCTGAACCTGAAGACTGATCGGTTTTGCATCAAATAATATTGCCGCTGGCGCGTGCCCCTAACCAGGGGCGCAAGGGACATACAGGTACGCCCATTTGCGCAGCGGTGCCACTCTGCTGACGTGCTGGTCGGCAAGTGGTTAAAAAAATTCCCAATTCAGGTATGTGTTCTTAACCCCAAAAAGTGTTTTTTTCGGGTTTCAGACTCCTCCAAATCTCCATATTTTTTTTTGTAATGCGACTTCCTGCTGTGGGCTGTAGGCTATGGGCAGTGTACATAACTGCAACGAACGTGCACTGCTTGTTCCAAACAAACAGAAATGAAGGGGAATATGAGAGGTGTGGGAGCTCATGGAGGATGTTACAGTACAAGAAAGCAGAAAAACAAAGTAAGAAATGAATGAATGAAAATAGATAACAGGTCCCTTAAAAAAGGGGGAGTGTGTATAGATTTTTACTGAAAAATAAGGTCATTGTTTAGTGTTGCAACAAAAAAAAATCCAGCCTCCTCCACCCCTTTTAGCCAGCCAATGCCTCTCTTTTTTTCACCTGAGAGCTAGAGGCTGGGTCAGAATGAAGGGACTTCTTTTTGGTGGTAATTGTCTGGTAGCCTCCACCCACGAGCTAGAGGCTGCATCAGGGTGAAGGAACTCCTTTTCAGTGGTAATGGTCTGGGAGCCTCCACCCGCGAGCTTGAAGGAGCGTCAGGGTAAAGGGACTCTATTTCGGTGGTAATGGTCTGGGAGCCTCCACCCACGAGCTAGAGGCTGCATCAGGGTGAAAGGACTCCTTTTCGGCGGTAATTGTCTGGGAGCCTCCACCAGCGAGCTAGAGGCTGCATCAGGGTGAAGGGACTCCTTTTCGGTGGTAATTGTCTGGGAGCCTCCACCCGCCAGCTAGAGGCCGCGTCAGGGTGAAGGGACTCCTTTTCTGTGGTAATTGTCTGGGAGCCTCCTCCCACTAGCTACAGGCCGCATCAGGGTCAAGGGACTCATTTTCGGTGGTAATGGTCTGGGAGCCTCCACCCACAAGCTAGAGGCTGCATCAGGGTGAAAGGACTCCTTTTCGGCGGTAATTGTCTGGGAGCCTCCACCAGCGAGCTAGAGGCTGCATCAGGGTGAAGGGACTCCTTTTCGGTGGTAATTGTCTGGGAGACTCCAACCACGAGCTAGAGGCCGCGTCAGGGTGAAGGGACTCCTTTTCAGTGCTAATGGTCTGGGAGCCTCCACCCACAAGCTAGAGGCAGCGTCAGGGTGAAAGGACTCCTTTTCGGTGGTAATGGTCTGGGAGCGTCCAGCAGCGAGCTAAAGGCTGCGTCAGGGTGAAGGGACTCCTTTTTGGTGGTAAAGGTCTGGGAGCCTCCAGTAAGAAATGAATAAATGAAAATAGATAACAGGTCCATTAAAAAAGGGGGTGTGTGTATTAATGTTTACTGAAAAATAAGGTCATTTTTTAGTATTGCAACAAAAAAAAACCTGCCTCCTCCACCCCTTATAGCCGGCCAATGCCTCTCATTTTTCGGTGGTAATGGTCTGGGAGCCTTCACCTGAGAGCTACAGGCTGGGTCAGAATGAAGGGACTCCTTTTTGGTGGTAATTGTCTGGGAGCCTCAACCCACGAGCTAGAGGCTGCGTCAGGGTGAAGGGACTCCTTTTCTGTGGTAATTGTCTGCGAGCCTCCAACCGCGAGCTAGAGGCTGCGACAGGGTGAAGGGACTCCTTTTCGGTGGTAATTGTCTGGGAGCCTCCACCCGCCAGCTAGAGGCCGCGTCAGGGTGAAGGGACTCCTTTTCTGTGGTAATTGTCTGGGAGCCTCCACCCGCGATCTAGAGGCCACTTCAGGGTGAAGGGACTCCTTTTCGGTGGTAATTGTCTGGGAGCCTCCTCCCACCAGCTACAGGCCGCGTCAGGGTCAAGGGACTCCTTTTCGGTGGTAATTGTCTGGGAGCCTCCACCCGTGATCTAGAGGCCGCGTCAGGGTGAAGGGACTCCTTTTCGGCGGTAATTGTCTGGGAGCCTCCACCCGAGATCTAGAGGCCTCGTCAGGGTGAAGGGACTCCTTTTCGGTGGTAATTGTCTGGGAGCCTCCACCGAGCTAGAGGCCTCGTCAGGGTGAAGGGACTCCTTTTCGGTGGTATTTGTCTGGGAGCCTCCACCCGCGATCTAGAGGCCACGTCAGGGTGAAGAGACTCCTTTTCTATGGTAATTGTCTGGGAGCCTCCACCCGCGATCTAGAGGCCGCGTCAGGGTAAAGGGACTCCTTTTTGGTGGTATTTGTCTGGGAGCCTCCACCCGCGTGAAGGGACTCCTTTTCGGTGGTATTTGTCTGGGAGCCTCCACCCGAGATCTAGAGGCCTTGTAAAGGTGAAGGGACTCCTTTTCGGTGTTAATTGTCTGGGAGCCTCCACCCGCGATCTAGAGGCCGTGCCAGGGTGAAGGGACTCTTTTTCAGTGGTAATTGTCTGGGAGCCTCCATCCACGAGCTAGAGGCTGCGTCAGGGTGAAGGGACTCTTGTTCGGTGGTAATTGTCTAGGAGCCTCCACCCGCGATCTAGAGGACGCATCAGGGTGAAGGGACTCCTTTTCGGTGGTTATTGTCTGGGAGCCTCCACCCGAGATCCAGAGGCCTCGTAAGAGTGAAGGGACTCCGTTTCGGTGGTAATTGTCTGGGAGCCTCCACCCTCGAGTTAGAGACTGCGTCAGGGTGAAGGTACTCCTTTTCAGAGGTAATTGTCTGGGAGCTTCCACCCGCGATCTAGAGGCCACGTCAGGGTGAAGGGAATCCTTTTCGGTGGTATTTGGGAGCCTCCACCCGAGATCTAGAGGCCTCGTCAGGGTGAAGGGACTCCTTTTCGGTGGTATTTGTCTTGGAGCCTCCACCCACGATCTAGAGGCCGCGTCAGGGTGAAGGGACTCCTTTTCGGTGGTATTTGTTTGGGAACCTCCACCTGCGATCTAGAGGCCGCGTCAGGGTGAAGGGACTCCTTTTCGGTGGTATTTTTCTGGGAGCCTCCACCCGCGATCTAGAGGCCACGTCAGGGTGAAGGGGCTCCTTTTCGGTGGTATTTGTCTGGGAGCCTCCACCCGCGACCTAGAGGCTGCGTCAGGGTAAATGGACTCCTTTTCGGTGGTATTTGTTTGGGAGCCTCCACCCGCGATCTAGAGGTCGCGTCAGGGTGAAGGGACTCCTTTTCGGTGGTATTTGTCAGGGAGCCTCCCCCCAAGATCTAAAGGGCTCGTCAGGGTGAAGGGACTCCTTTTCGGTGGTATTTTTCTGGGAGCCTCCACCCGCGATCTAGAGGCCACGTCAGGGTGAAAGGACTCCTTTTCGGTGGTATTTGTCTGGGAGCCTCCACCCGCGATCTAGAGGCCGCGTCAGGGTGAAAGGACTCCTTTTCGGTGGAATTTGTCTGGGAGCCTCCACCCGCGATCTAGAGGCCGCGTCAGGGTGAAGGGGCTCCGTTTCGGTGGTATTTGTCTGGGAGCCTCCACCCGAGATCTAGAGGCCTTGTCAGGGTGAAGGGACTCCTTTTCAGTGGATATTGTCTGGGAGACTCCACCCGCGAACTAAAGGCCGCGTCAGAGTGAAGGGACTCCTTTTCGGTGGTATTTGTCTTGGAGCCGTCACTCGCGATCTAGAGGTCACGTCAGGGTGAAGGGTCTCCTTTCAGTGGTATTTGTCTGGGAGCCTCCACCCGAGATCTAGAGGCCTCATCTGGGTGAAGGGGCTCCTTTTTGGTCGTATTTGTCTGGGAGTCTCCACCCGCTATCTAGAGGTTGCATCAGGGTGAAGGGACTCCTTTTTGGTGGTATTTGTCTGGGCGCCTCCACCCGAGATCTAGAGGCCTCGTAAGGGTGAAGGGACTCCTTTTCGGTGGTAATTGTCTGGGATCCTTCATCCGCGATCTAGAGGCCGTGTCAGGGTGAAGGGACTCCTTTTCGGTGGTATTTGTCTGGGAGCCTCCACCCGCGATCTAGAGGCCACGTCAGGGTGAAGGGACTTTTTTCAGTGGTATTTGTCTGGAAGCCTCCACCCGAGATCTAGAGGTCTCGCCCGGGTGAAGGGACTCCTTTTCGGTGGTATTTGTCTGGGAGCCTCCACCTGAGATCTAGAGGCCTCGTAAGGGTGAAGGGACTCCTTTTCGGTGGTAATTGTCTGGGAACCTTCATCCGCGATCTAGAGGCAGCATCAGGGTAAAGAGACTCCTTTTTGGTGGTATTTGTCTGAGAGCCTCCACCCGCGATCTAGAGACTGCGTCAGTGTGAAGGGACTCCTTTTCGGTGGTATTTGTTTGTGAGCCTCCACCCACGATCTAGAGGCCGCGTCAGGGTGAAGGGACTCCTTTTCTGTGGTATTTGTCTGGGAGCCTCCACCCGCGATCTAGAGGCCGCATCAGGGTGAGGGAACTCCTTTTCGGTGGTATTTGTCTGGGAGCCTCCACCCGTGATCTAGAGGCTGCGTCAGGGTAAAGGGACTCCTTTTCGGTGGTAATTGTCTGAGAGCCTCCATCCACGAGCTAGAGGCTGCATCAGGGTGAAGGGACTCCTTTTTGGTGGTAATTGTCTTGGAGCCTCCACCCGCGATCTAGAGGCCGCGCCAGGGTGAAGGGACTCCTTTTCGGTGGTAATTGTCTAGGAGCCCCCACCCGCGATCTAGAGCCCGCATCAGGGTGAAGGGACTCCTTTTAGGTGGTAATTGTCTGGGAGCCTCCACCCGAGATCTAGAGGCCTCTTCAGAGTGAAGGGACTCCTTTTCGGTGGTAATTGTTTAGAAGCCTCCACCCGCGAGTTAGAGGCCGCGTCAGGTGAAGGGACTCCTTTTCGGTGGCAATTGTCTGGGAGCTTCCACCCGCAATCTAGAGGCCACATCAGGGTGAAGGGACTCCTTTTCGGTGGTAATTGTCTGAGAGCCTCCACCCACGATCTAGAGGCCTCGTAAGGGTGAAGGGACTCCTTTTCGGTGGTAATTGTCTGAGAGCCTCCACCCACGATCTAGAGGCCGCCCCAGGGTGAAGGGACTCCTTTTCGGTGGTAATTGTCTGGGAGCCTCTACCCGCGAGTTAAAGGCTGCGTCAGGGTGAAGGGACTCCTTTTCGGTGGTAATTGTCTGGGAGCCTCCTCCCACGAGTAAGAGGCTGCGTCAGGGTGAAGGGACTCCTTTTCGGTGGTAATTGTCTGGGAGCCTCCTCCCACGAGTAAGAGGCTGCGTCAGGGTGAAGGGACTCCTTTTCGGTGGTAATTGTCTGGGAGCCTCCACCCACGAGCTAGAGGCTGCATCAGAGTGAAGGGACTCTTTTTCGGTGGTTATTGTCTAGGAGCCTCCACCCGTGATCTAGAGGCCGCATCAGGTTGAAGGGACTCCTTTTCGGTGGTAATTGTCTGGGAGCCTCCAACCGCAATCTAGAGGCCTCGTCAGAGTGAAGGGACTCCTTTTCGGTGGTAATTGTTTGAGAGCCTCCACCCGCGAGTTAGAGGCTGCGTCAGGGTGAAGGGACTCCTTTTTGGTGGTAATTGTCTGGGAGCTTCCACCCGCGATCTAGAGGCCACGTCAGGGTAAAGAGACTCCTTTTCGATGGTAATTGTTTGGGAGCCTCCATCCGCGATTTAGAGGCCGCGTCAGGGTGAAGGGACTCCTTTGGGGTGGTAATTGTCGGGGAGCCTCCACCCGAGATCTAGAGGCCTCGTCAGGGTGAAGGGACTCCTTTTCGGTGGTAATTGTCTGGGAGCCTCCACCCGCGATCTAGAGGCCACATCAGGGTGAAGGGACCCTTTTCGGTGGTAATTGTCTGGGAGCCTCCACCCGCAAGCTAGAGGCTGCGTCAGGGTGAAGGGACTCTTTTTCGGTGGTTATTGTCTAGGAGCCTCCACCCGCGATCTAGAGGCCGCATCAGGGTGAGGAAACTCCTTTTCGGTGGTATTTGTCTGGGAGCCTCCACCCGAGATCTAGAGGCCTCGTAAGGGTGAAGGGACTCCTTTTTGGTGGTAATTGTCTTGGAGCCTCCACCCGCTATCTAGAGGCCGCACCAGGGTGAAGGGACTCCTTTTCAGTGGTAATTGTCTAGGAGCCTCCACCCGCGATCTAGAGGCCGCATCAGGGTGAAGGGACTCATTTTCGGTGGTAATTGTCTGGGAGCCTCCATTTGCGATCTAGAGCCCGCATCAGGGTGAAGGAACTCCTTTTAGGTGGTTATTGTCTGGGAGCCTCCACCCGCGAACTAGAGGCTGCATCAGGGTGAAGGGACTCCTTTTCGGTGGTAATTGTCTGGGAAAAGACGTGGGGGGGGGGCATTCCCTCCCACTGCTTGTAAAAGCAGTCTAGAGGCTAATTAGCCGCTAGGATTGCTTTTACATGAAAGCCGACCGCTGGCTGAAAAGAATGATACGAAGATGATAACTAAACCTGCAGGCATCATTCTGGTATAACCACTCAAAGTCCAGCAACATACCAGTACATTGCTGGTCCTTGTTGGGCATATATTGTAAACTTTTTTTTCATGCAGCCTGTGGGCTGAACAAAGAAAAGAGATTGATCGGTGGGTATGCCCACCATTAGAATACCTCCCTTCATCCAACCACTTCTAATGATGGGCATACATGCACCATATATATATCATATATATATATATATGCCGAAGCATGGGGGCATCCTCCCGCAAAAGTTAGGAGCAAATTGCTCCTCCGCCCTCTGCTGCCCCCACGCTTTGGCATATATGCTGAAGTATGTAACTGTGGTGGTGAAATCACCTCCGACAGCGATGTAGTTACGGCTTTATGTATCGTGGGAGCAAACGCTGTTGCTGTCAAGATAAATATATCTGCGCTGCAACTGAATGGCGTACCTGCTAAGCAAATGATAGTTAACAATAAAACTAAGTAACATTACAGTGTATCAGTAAGACTTACCATACCTGCAAAGCAAATACAAAAAAAATAGTAAAAAATAAAACATTTAACGCAACCTGTGCCTAAAATATATATATGCCGAAGCATGGGAGCATCCTCCAGCAAAAGGTAGGAGCAAATCGCTCCTCCACCCACTGCTGCCCCCATGCTTCAGCATATATGCTGAAGTATGTAACTGTGGTGGTGAAATCACCTCCGACATCGCTGGAGTCACGGCTTTATGTATCGTGGGAGCAAACATTGTTGCTGTCAAGATAAATAAATCCGCTCTGCAGCTGAATGGAGTACCTGAAAACAAAAAAATGGTTAACAATAAAACACAGTAAACAGTAAAGTATAAACAAATTGCATATCTGAAAAGCAAACATGGTAAAACATAATAACAATAAAACATTGCAGAATAGAATACAGTAAAAAAAAGAGCAGAACAATAGAGAGAGAATAGAGAGAGAGAGAACAATAAAATGACAACTTTTTTTTTATTTTCTTTTTTTTTTTTTTTTACACTTTTTTTGTAACTATAACTTTTGTAACTGGTACCAGGTTCGGGTCTCTCAAAATGTGATGGCATCTTGGGAGAGGTGGAGCACCGTCTGGATACCAGTACGTTGCTGGTTCTGGTTGGGCATATATTGTAAACTTTTTTTTCATGCAGCCTGTGGGCTGAACGAAAAAAAGAGATTGATCGGTGGGTATGCCCACCATTAGAATACCTCCCTTCATCCACCCACTTCTAATGATGGGCATACATGAGGACGACAGAGTTCATTGTTGTTGAAGTGCATGAACCGCAAAATCTGCTTGTATCATGCCCTGGTCATGGAGAAGGGGAACAAGGGCATATGATGAATTGGGTCAGTGGACCAATATGACCGCAACTCACTCTTTTTAGTTATGCCCATGTTGAGGGAAAGGCCCAGAAAGATCTTAAATTCGGAAACCGTAATTGGTTTCCAATCTCTGGCAAGGGAGGACTGGGGAATAGTGGCGATGTGTTGTCCAGCGTACAAATTGATTTGGTCCGCAATAGATCTATAGAGATCTTCGGTGAAAAACAGCGAATAAAAATCCAGTGACGTAAAATCAACTGTTTCCACCTGAATGCTGGGTTGGCCAGTGAATGGGGGAAGTACGGGTGCTGCAGAAGTGGTGGGTTCCCAATTTGGATTGGCGAATGCAGCAGGAAGGGCACTATGGGAATGACGGGCCTGTGTTCGTCTTCTTGGTGGCAGCGGGACACTACTTGTGCTTGCCATCTCGCCAGCTTGAACTGCACTTATGGGACTCGCCACGTCACCAAGTGTTACTGCAGTGCTGGTTTGACTACGACCAGGGTGTACTAGGCTGCTGGTGCTTGCCAGTTCACCAGAAGGAATAGCGGCGCTAGTACTGCTCTGCTCCATACGAGGGACCTGCGGTTCTTGCACATCAAGGACAGAAGAAGAAGTTCGGGGTCTGGTACGCCTGACCTTGGCAGGGACCACAACTCCGTCATCAGAGCTATCTGTCATGGAGCCGCTGTCGTCTACAGGTTCGTATTCTGAGCCTGAATCTGACAGGTGAGTGACTTCCTCTTCACTATCTGTCATGCTCAGAAACGTGTAGGCCTCTTTACTAGTGTACCTTCCATTTGCTATTTAGGGCTCTAAATTTAGGGGTACACTAGCGAGACTCACAGGCAAAAAAGCTCCTGACTGTTAGCGACTGTATCAAAACGCTACAAACAAAAACTGTTAACAAACGCAGGGATCAGGCCTGACTCTGCGAACGCTGCAGTTATGTGTGTTTAGTGTTTTGTAAGTGACAGTGATCGATCGATACTGCACTTGGGTGGGCTGGGCAAGGCAGAGGAGCAAAACGCAGGTGCTAGCGGGTATCTGGGCTGATCCCGCTAACACTGTGTTTTTGGAAACCCTAAACTGCTGGGGATGCTAGTATAGATCTGATCGGATCAGATATTGATCAGTTCAGATACTATACCACTAAGGGAGGTGTATGCTGCGTGCGTGGGTGTTTGCGGTACTGGCGCTAACCTGACGCTGCCTGGGGCAACGCAGACCTTATCTGACCCTAAAACTTAACTCATATCACCGCCGGGCGATTAGGGGGTTAAACCTTTATAAGGTAATAAACGGCGGGTGCCCTGAAACTATAAAAAACAAACTAACCAGCGTCACCCGTAACAGTTATACGGTGATCACTGGTGAAAGGGTTAACTAGGGGGCAATCAGGGGGTTAAAACCTTTATTAAGTAGTATATGGGGGTCCCTGTTGCTATAAAACACTGATGGCGAACCTATACACTTACCTCCCTAACTAGCGTCACCTGTGTCACCAATACAGCGATCAGAAAAATGATCGCTTAGTGACACTGGCGATGGGGGGTGATCAAGGGGTTAACCTTTATTAGGGGGGGTTAGGGGGGTATCCTAGACCTAAAGGGGCTAACACTAACTGCCCTACCACTTATAACTGTCACAGACTGACACCAATGCAAAAAAAACCTGCTATTGGTGTCACTGTGACAGGGGGTACAGGGGGATGATCGGGGGGTGAAATGTGTGCCTAGAGTGTTCTACTGTACGTGTAGTGTTTGGTGCACTTACACGGAAGGAAAAGACCGGCTCGAGGAGAGATGACATCACTTTCTCTGCCGCTGTTTACATTACAGCAGCAGAGGAAGAATGTCATTGGCTGGGAGCGATCGTGAGGGGGTGACCACGAATGGATGGCCTCCCCCTCACCTCTGATCGCTCGGGGACAGGCGCCGACCGCCTCAGGCACGGGGGGGTCCAATTGGACCCCCCGCCCGCGGAAGGCAAGTAAGGTACCCATACGTTACTTTGCCTGCCCGTGCCATTCTGCCACAGTATATCTGCGTGAGGCAGTCGGCAAGTGGATGAGGTCATTGTTTAGTGTTGCAGCAAGCAAACAAATAATCCAGCCTCCTCCACCCCCTATAGCTGGCGAATGCCTTTCCTTTTTCGGTGGTAATGGTCTGGGAGCCTTCACCTGAGAGCTAGAGGCTGGGTCAAAATGAAGGGACTCCTTTTTGGTGGAAATTGTCTGGGAGCCTCAACCCGCGATCTAGAGGCCACGTCAGGGTGAAGGGACTCCTTTTTGGTGGTATTTGTCTGGGAGCCTCCACCTGAGATCTAGAGGCCTCGTAAGGGTGAAGGGACTCCTTTTCGGTGGTATTTGTCTGGGAGCCTCCACCCAAGAACTAGAGGCCTTGTAAGGGTGAAGGGACTCCTTTTCGGTGGTGTTTGTCTGGGAGCTTCCACCCACGATCTAGAGAGACCGCATCATGGTGAAGGGACTCCTTTTCGGTGGTATTTGTCTGGGAGCCTCCACCCGCGATCTAGAGAGACTGCGTAAGGGTGAAGGGACTCCTTTTCGGTGGTGTTTGTCTGGGAGCCTCCACCCGCGATCTAGAGAGACCGCGTAAGGGTGAAGGGACTCCTTTTCGGTGGTGTTTGTCTGGGAGCCTCCACCCGTGATCTAGAGAGAC